>BLKR01001106.1:0-338953 GCA_011170035.1 Teleogryllus occipitalis
ACAATAATCACAGACACGAGCTTCAATGATAAATATGTACAGGTTTATTCACAATATGTACAATAATACTTTAAGTTACTCAGCTCTGGTAGATCTTTACTTCCCTGATCGCAGGAGCGATCCTTAAAAATGAATAACTGACTCGTGGCCCGCGCCACTCCTCCGCGAGCCTCCCGCACACAGCAGACAGCTCCGGCGACCTCTTGTCACCCGTGGATATAGTCCACAACGGCGTCCCAACACATGGTTTGCCGCACGAGCCTAGCTCGGCTCCGCACCGCCCTGGGCGCAAGTTTTGTGCGTTCGCACGAGGGTTCCCACTCAGCTCAACAAACCCCGCCCCCGCGCTCTGCGTTCGCTCTTATATAGCTACCACCCACGTGACCTGACGTCACTGGGTTTTGCACACAGCCCGCACTAGTCGCTTTGCCAGGCATTTTTGGACATCCATTTCCATTAATTCCAAGAATTTGTCACGCAGCACGCGGCAAAAATGCGCTGTCCCGCACTTTGGGCATCCCTTTCCCTAGCTCTTAGGATTTCTCAGAATACCTCGGCGTGTCACATCCTGCCTGGCCCCTGGCGTCTAATCCTCTGCCGCCGCCCTTTGTGGCGGTTGCTAACTGTAGTCCTACAATACGTTACATACTTCTCCATACCCTATTTTGAATTTTTTATGCAGGATATAACCACAATAAAAAATTCGTCCCGCAACTAGATTTGTGGATCTGGATATAATTATACCATTTACCTGGCCATTGGGCTCACACTCTATTGATCTCTCTAACCTACTCTATATTTACAACATATTTTTTTTTCATCAAAATCTAGCTAATATAAATAACTAACCTACTTCACGTACCTCCTTTCATTCTAATATATACAATTTTCTACAATCTTAAATTACATACAGTCTGCTGCAATTACCTCCGTAGTATTCACAATCAAATGATGTGATACTTTCCCTGATACCCCCAGAACCAACAATGTCTTCAGGGCTTCACTTTGTACCCATAATTGCACATACATAAGACACACATGAAACAAACAGAATACACAAACAATACACTTTCAACAATTTGTTACATATATACAGTGATTCTTCTCTTGTCTTGATTTTATACAATGCAATCAAGTGATTCGGTCCAGTGTAGCCCTCCGCATTCCCAGTTCAGTTCAGGTTCCATGTATCAGTAAAACATACGGCTTAAGGCATCAGCATTTACGTGATCCTTACCCCTTTTATGAATAATTTCTAAATTGTATGCTTGGATCATTAATGACCAACGCATCAATCTCGGGTTCTTACTTGAACAATTATTTAGCCATACTAATGGGTTGTGGTCTGTTTCCACTTTAATTTTTGCATTTCCATCCAAATATTACTTTAATTTCTGCAATGCCCATATTATGGCTGTGCACTCCTGTTCTGTTGTACATCGTAATAATTCCGAATCTGTGAATTTACGACTTAAGTATAACACCGGTTTTTCTTCTCCTCTATCATTATACTGTGCCAAAATGATGCCAATACCTCTTTTGACGCATCACACTGCACTATAAAATCCTTATTAAAATCTGGCGCGTGAAGGACGGGTTCGTGACAGAGAGCGTTTCTCAGTTTCTCGAATGCCATCTCGCATGCTGGCGTCCACGTTACCCTGCCTTGCCGTTCGCGACCTCGCAATAAGTCCGTTAATGGCGCTGATATGCCCGCATAATCGGGAATAAATTTCCTGTAGTAACCCGTTAATCCGAGAAAAGCACGCACTTGCTTTTTCGTTTGAGGTACGGGGTGCTCTTTAATAGTTTTTACTTTGGCCTCTACCGGCCGCATCATGCCACTACCAACCATGTGGCCTAGGTATTGCACATTCTTACGCGCGTATTTACACTTGCTTGGCTGCACATGCAACTTCGCTTTCTCTAATATTAGAAACACCTGCTCTAAATGTCTAAGGTGTTCTTGCCATGTGTCGCTATAAATGGCGATGTCATCCAAGTATGGGACTGCAAATTCTGCACATCCTGCTAATAAAGCTGCCATCATCCTACTACACTGAAAAGGTGCATTTTTTAGCCCGAAGGGCAATCTTAATAGCCTATACGTGCCAAAGCTTGTACAGAAAGCCGCATATCTTTGCGCTCTCGGAGTGAGCGGTATCTGATGATAAAATTTTGCTAAATCCAATGTAGTAATAATCTTAGCTGCCGCTACTGCTTCTATCCTCTCCTCCATGTTCGGCAGCGGAAAATATTCTGATTTTATAATTTGGTTTAGCTTGCGATAATCTACGCACGGTCTTGGTTTTCGTCCCGGCGCCTCTACAAGAATCATAGGGGAAGCATAATCAGAGTCGCCTATTTCGATTATGTTATCCCGTAACATCTTCGCGATTTCTTCCTGCAAAATTTTTGTTTGACGCGGCGACATTCGATAAGGCGCACTTCTTATCTTTTTCGACTCGTCCGTCAATTCAATGTCCATGGTGACGACATCCGTCAACCCTGGTCTGTCTGAAAATATATGCTTGTACTTTACAATTAATTTGAGCAGTTTGTCGCGGAACTCGTCTTCGACTTCTGTTCCTTCGAGCATAGCTTCCGCATCGAAGTCGACACTATCAAGGTTAATAGCGTACTTATCCAGCTCGTCTTCCTCAACTTCAAAGTTTGAGCTGCGATCTGCTACATAATTCAGATATTCGGTACGTTGCTTATTCGCGTCGTATAATGTTTTGATTTCCGGGTCACTTTGTTGTGAAGCTGCGAACTCAGTCTGGGTAACATTTATGAGTTCATTCACTTCGGGCGTTAGTACACTTGCACTGGCGTCCCTTTCACTAACGGCTTCCTCCTGCCTCAATTGTTCAAGGTTTTCTACCTGCTCGTCCGCGTCAAACTCGCCTGGGTGTCGGTCAGCCGGCCCCGACTCTTGAGTCACCCGCGACGTTTCAGCGGCTTTTGCCCGCGTCGTTACGGCTGCAACTAATTGTGGCTCAATAAATCCTGCCTTTACTTCTTCCAACAGAGCAGCTGTTCTATTACTTAATAAGTAATATCCGCTGTCGCATTCCCGAGGCACAACTTCGGCTTTAGTTACTACTTTCCCGAATGGCCCTTCAATAGTGACTTCTGCCACCGGGAGATTTCGTGGTGAGGCATCAAGCGGTTGCAAAATCCACACGCTTTCTCCCGTTAAATTCTCGTCGCTAATAAATTTCTCATGGACAAGATCCAAACTGGCACCACAGTCGCGCAAAAATCTCCCGGGAATTTTATTAATTTTTCCAAAGAACACGTACGGTGAAAACAATTCCGTAGCTGTTTTGTCTGCCACATGATTCATTTTTTCGGCCACGCGGCGCTGCGGGCATTCACGGACCATGTGGTCTGTGGCACCACACCCGTAGCATTTCCGCTTGACTGGCTTCTCGTATGCTGCCCTAACATCGGTTTTCTTACCGCTCGATTTCCCCTGAATTTCCGGTACTATCGGCATCGTCTTGCTCGTGCTTGCAACATGTTCCCCTACGGCTTCCGATTTCCTATAAGGCTTGAACGAAGACCGTTTCCAGCCTGCCCTATTTTTTTCATAGTTGTCTAGTTTACGAGCTAGTTCTAACGGCATCTTAAATTCCCCCCACTCATCAATAAAATGCTCTTTAATATCAATAGGCACACGACGCTTCAATTGATCGGTTACAATTAGATTCAGTAAGTCCTCGAACGTATGAATATCTAGTCCTGCTACCCATTCTTTGCAATAATTTTTCAGCTCTCTCGCGTATACGTTCCAGGTAGTATTCGCGGCTTTTACATGTTTCGCGAACAATTGTCGAAACTTCTCGGCAGTGAATCGATACATTTCTAATAACCTACTCTTTAAATCGGCATATTCTGTTCTTCTACCTTGCCCTTCTAAAGTTAGCGATGCATTGATTTGGTGTGGGAGCAGTCCCATAAGATTTGCCACCCACTCTTCTTCTGGAATTTCTAATTGTTCCACCTGACTCTCAAAAACACTTAAAAATGCTGTTATGTCGTCGTCCTCCCCTTTGAATCGGCTCATAACTTGATTTAATCGAATGTGCATTTTGCTATTTACTTCGGACTGCGGACTAGCTCTACCCGCCAGTTGGCCCTGTTCTATTCTCAGTTTTTCTAACTGAAATGCACGTTCCTTCTCTGATTCGCGTTCACTCTTTTCTCGTTCGCGTTCATCCTTATACGCCTGAGCTATCCCTTTCACAAATTCCTCCTCGTAATCGGAATGCTCCTCTATCAATTTTTTTAGTACTACCAAAGTTTCGCCACCTGTAATTTGGAGTCCTAATTCCTGTGCCACGTGCACTACACAATCTTTCCCGAATCTCGGTAAGTAAGCCATAACTGAAACCTGAACTGAACCTTACAATGCAGATAGCTATACTTACACCAGATCCTTGCTGACTTCTTGATTTTATCAAAGCCGGTTGGCTTTGGGACGTCCTTCCTTCTCCGTCCTTCCTTCCTTCCTTCCTTCCGGCGTTGCCGTGAAGACGTGGGCGTCTGGCTCGGAGCGGACCCTCTCTGCTCCCGTGCGTTGTAATTATGTCTGCCCGTCGACACACCCACGCACTGGCCCACCCACTGTTCGTAATATTGCGACCACGTATGAGTATGGTGCAACAATGCCGTGCCGTTCCAGCGTGAATGTTTTAACTGCTGCTATTATCACAATTGAGCAACACTTCCCCGTGGAATTCTTATAACCGCATCCACCAATTATACTATTTGGTGGGTGCCCGTACTCCCCCGTGGGCTTCTTTATAACCGCTGCCACCAATTATACTATTTGGTGGGTGCACGTACTCCCCCGTGGGCTTCTTTATAACCGCTGCCACCAATTATGTCTACCCGTCTGTGACGTCGTGGGAATACACAATAATCACAGACACGAGCTTCAATGATAAATATGTGCAGGTTTATTCACAATATGTACAATAATACTTTAAGTTACTCAGCTCTGGTAGATCTTTACTTCCCTGATCGCAGGAGCGATCCTTAAAAATGAATAACTGACTCGTGGCCCGCGCCACTCCTCAGCGAGCCTCCCGCACACAGCACACAGCTCCGGCGACCTCTTGTCACCCGTGGATATAGTCCACAACGGCGTCCCAACACATGGGTTGCCGCACGAGCCTAGCTCGGCTCCGCACCGCCCTGGGCGCAAGTTTTTGTGCGTTCGCACGAGGGTTCCCACTCAGCTCAACAACCCCCCCCCCGCGCTCTGCCTTCGCTCTTATATAGCTACCACCCACGTGACCTGAAACGTCACTGGGTTTTGCACACGGCCCGCGCTCGTCGCTTTGCCGGGCATTTTTGGACATCCATTTCCATGGATTCCAAGAATTTGTCACGCGGCACGCGGCAAAAATGCGCTGTGTCCCGTACTTTGGAGCATCCGCTTTTTCCCCTAGCTCTTAGGATTCCCAAGAACTACCTCGGCGTGTCATCACCGCTCCTGGCCCCCTGGCGTCTAATCCTCTGCCGCCGCCCTTTGTGGCGGTTGCTAACTGTAGTCCACAATACGTTACACCACAAGGCAGATTAATACCTTAATGGTTATCCTTTAAGATATTAAGGGATAATAGGATAAGGTAAGATATACCTTATCTAAGGTGTATCTTATCATGTCCATTAAATGGGACCGACTAATAATATTGAAATATTGAGCATATTCAACGTGTAATCGAAATGGATATGAAAATAAGCTAAAACCTTCGCGATTTAAAATGTTTATATAAATATTGTTACATATTACCAATTGATAATTTGACATATTATGTAGTATAAAATTTTGTTTACTAATTATTGGGAGTCTCTATTCTGCAGGGCTTTAAGCACGTGCTTAGCCCATACACTAGTTTATCTTTATCTATAGCCTAGCAACGGGCGCTCTATTGCTCTGTGACCGAGGTAACGTGTGGCATTTGCGGTGGACAAAGCGGGTTCTCAGCAGGTGACTTGGAAGATTTCCAGTTTCCGGTGCCTTATAGATCAATGCTCAATCACCATTCATTATTAGATATTCATGGTAGCACTCACAGTATCATACGTCCCCCTTATGCCAAAACCATAAATGTGCATGTTTGAGAAAAAAACAATTAAAAATTTGAAGTCCAAGTACTATTCAAATTTAAAAAATATGTAATGTTTTTTAAATTTATACCTGTAAAGTATGTAATTTTTTAATTTAAGTATGTGCATTTAAAATTTTTAAAAAATTTATATAATTTTACGTGAACTTCAAACCTTTAATTGCCTTTTTCTCAAAAATGCACATTCGTGGTTTTGACATGTGATGGCATATGAGCTTAAACTTGGGGTAGAAATCTTATAGATTTCGTTCCTTCCTTGCCTTCATCTTCAGAACGTCGTTCAGAACTTTCCATTGTTCCCACTTTGCCGATCGCGCATGTTTAATCCCTCTTTAATGTTGGATTTTTTCAACTCTTTCTCCGTTATTATCTTTTGTACCTCTTTTTTAATCCCTTTGCTTCCAAAATTTCTTTTCTGGATTTAGGAAAGAATAGTGAGAGCGGGATCAAGTTTGCGCAATTCCACCTTTCTCTTTCTTTATCTTCTTCCAACCGAGCTCAGCGTGTTATACTTGGTCCCCCTTGCTTCCACCACTACCGCAGCCTGTTACATCTCAATATCTTCCAAATGGTGTTGCCCAAGGACGCTCTTCTCTTCATCTCCGCCTCATCCGTCCTCTTCGTTCTTCCTCCCCAGTTCTCGTCATTCTGCCTTACTCATTTTGCGTCTGGCGAGTCTTCTTTCCACGGCGTCCGCCCACTTCGCCCTTCTCTGCTCTGCTCCGCCCGGCGCTCCCCTGTCCATCGCTGTACCACCTCGCTTGGCCCTGCGCCCCCCCCCCCCGGGCGGCTCGGCCACCCTCGGCCCCACCCCCCTGGGCCAGCGCGGTGCTTAGTGCCAGCTGTCGGACTCCCCATCTGGCAACCCTTTCGCGGGCCTATCGGATTTTTGCCGGCGGCCGGCGGGGACCGCGGAGCGTGGGGGGTGGGGCGGGGCGCGGCGGCGGGGGAGTGCATGCTAATGAGTGTGACTCCGCACCGCTCCGCGCCGCCGCGCCGCCTGCCGCCGCGTTGGGCTTATCTCGGCGCGGCGGCGGTGAGCACGGAGGAGGCGGAGGCTGCGGTGGCGGCGGCAGCGGCGGCGGCGATGATGGCGGCGGTGGCGACGATGGCGGCGGTGGCGGCCCGCTTGGCGACGGTGAAGCAGGGCAGAGGCGGTGGCGGTGTTGACACGGCCGCGGCGGTGGCGACGGTGGCAGTGGTGGCGGTCGCGGCGGCGGCGGTGGCAGCAGGAGGCGACAGTGGCGGCGGTGGTGGCGGTGGCAGGGGCGGGGGGTGGAGGCGGAGGTGGGGGCGGCGTCGACGGCCGCGACGATGGCGGCGGTGGCGACGGTGGCGGCGGTGGCGGTGGCGGTGGCGGTGGCGGCGATGGTGATAACGTCTGCAACGCGGGCGGGGAGGGACTCTGGGAAAAAAGGAGACTCTTGTTAATGCTTATTCTCCTGCGCTTCCTGTTATCCTCATTTGGGGACATATCCTGGGGAAATTAACATGTTACCGTGCGCGTGCGGTCACGTGTGCAGCAAATATAATTGGTTATGAAGCTTGGAAAATCTTTGGGATCATTTCAGGTGTTTCATGCGGTTTTCACATGACGCTGGCTTTAGTATGGTCTGGTAATTCGGTTTTGTCGAATGTCTGAGGTACGTACTAATGTTTCTTCTTTTTCATTTTCCTCATGAAGTTGCAGATAATTCATAATAATACAACGAAGACAGCTTCGTTGTATAAATACTAATAAAATAAATACTAATAAAATATAGACTACTGTCTTGAATATCTAATTACAGCCGTATTTCCAGTCCGTGGATCACCCTATTTTTTTACATTATATAATTCTTACATAATGCTCTCACGTCTTGCTATTCTTTTTTTTTAGTGATCTTATCTCATTTCTTGCAGTAAATTTTTGAGGTGATTTCCATTATCCAAGGAAGACGTTAAGTTTTTCATATTTATTACCAATGAATAGTTCATATAAAAGCTGTCAAGAATATTTATGTACCCCCCCCTAGAATAATCTTTTCAATTTGATGTATGATTTTTACATATGTGTGTGCACACCAGCTACTATAATTATTGATTTACTTGAAAAATTAGAAAAACTAATGATTAATTAGTTAAAATGTTCGTAAAAAATATTTTGGGTGAATTCTTCATGTCCATTTTAAGTATTTTTTTCCTCAGCGACCGTCGCATCTTGTCCTTGGTCGTCGCTTGCGATGGATGTGTCACTGAATTAATTTTCCGCCAGTCATGATCCCAACTCTGCCAGCGGATCTGCCGTTAAAAACAGTCCGCAACCTTGAATCTCCTTGACGTCGGGTCCCGAAAACGATACCGCACGCAGATTTGTTAAACGTCGAACCATTGTACGTAAACAAACCAATAAATTTGAAAACTTCCATGCGGCCCTTCACTTAGTGCGGGGGTGCTGTAAACCCGAGCGCATCCGGTCGCGGGCGCCGTCAAAAGCTCAAGGAGAGTGGTTGGGGCCGGGGTCCTCGGAGGCGCGGGGGAGGGTCATACTTCAGCGAGTCGTAAAGTTGGCGGAGGACGTGGGAGACGGGCGCGGAGCCGGAGTCGATTTCGTTTACGCCGCCGCCCCGGCGCCGGTCCTCTGGGCCAGGGCCGTTGCCGGATCCTCTTCACCGCTTCTGCGTCCGCTCTATCGAGTTACAGCATCATCACGCTGGCTTAACACCTCTGCCGGTACATTTGGAATCCGCCTCACTCTCTTTCCTTTTTTCTTGCTCGAATGCAAAATCAAGTTTTACGACTCGTGAATTACAATATGATGTTCGAAACCCGTTAATATTAAGTTGTAGAAACCATTTTCTGTGATCGGACATTATTATTATTATTATTATTATTATTATTATTATTATTATTACTTTTTTAACGTGTTGATATAAATTAAATTTAAATAAATATTGTATGTTTTGAAAGCATCTCACATGTTGCCATGAAGTGTAAATTAAGAGTGCATTAGATAGGTCCTGAAGGTTGAAATGTACGTATTATCTCTCTTTTAAGTAAGTCTGTTGTTGTAAGGGTTGTCGTTGTTGCGTTAAGAAGTCGAGTAACTCGGAATAAAAGAATGTATGTTCCTATTTTGCCTGGGATGCCTGATACTGAGACTATTTCAGTTGATGATGAGTGTTATTTTTTAAATACCTGTAATATTAACTTATAACTAAAAAACACAAATAAGAATAAAAGTGAATGATTTGATATATTCTTTTATTTTATACCTTATTGCGAATGTTTGACCTTTAATAGTAATAATTACTATTAATTAAATACATCGTTAGTAGTTTTCATAGTAACGTCAGCGAGGAGAATCACTTAGGAAATGTGCAAAAATGTTCACATATAATTGCTGTAGACATTTTCGGACATTATAAACAGTGTTTTCCTGACCACGACCCCCCCGCCCTCTCAGCAAGAAGCAGGGCAAATACTGTGCTCCGAGGCGAAGAGAAACTGTCATTTATGTACTTCCCGTTCGATACGCCCTCTCGCATCCTCGCAACAATGCGGCAAACTATCCGACCATTTGGTCACTGTTCCTAGTCAAGAACCGGATTAATGTCTTAAGAGGGCCTACCATTTGAAAATAATTCTTAATATTTACAAAACCCATTATAAAAAATTCTCTTAAAAATATCTGAGATATCCTATCAAGCAGTGCGGAGAAGTAGGCTTCTTGCAGTCCGTGTCGATGTGTATGCTGTCCATTGTCCAGGCGTCACTTAGCGTCAAAACCCTTGTCGCTGACGTTTCAGCTGTCGTGAGACCTTCTTTCCAGGGCTAGATTGCCACCAGTCTTTCATCCCCAAAGAAGATTGCCATGATGTTTTCCAAAAGTCAAATTTCGCATCGCAGCGTCATCCGGGCAGCGAAAAGCATTCATGTGCTTAGTCTGCGTATGCATGTATTCACCTCTGATTAATTTATTTGTGGTTCCGGGCACGTAAACTGCTAAACTCGTACTCCTAAGTGTAGTGCATGTTTTATCGCGGAAATTAGCGATTATCTTCCCACGCTGACTGGCTAGATTCGGCGCTGACATACGTCGGTTTGCAAGGATTTCCCGAACGGTGTATTCTACCAGCGGGACACACCGCCCCGGCCTGGACAAGCTCTGAGCTCCCGACCGATCTCCCAGCATATGTGGCTGTGTCGTACGTGTAAGTGAGTGTGTGTGTGTGTGTGTGTAAGTGAGGACAGAGTTTAGGACAAGGAAGCGGAAGGAAAGATCGCGCGCGGTCCGTGGCCCGTTTGTTAGGGTACAGCTCACGGCATTCTCCTGGTGTTGATTCGAGGAAACCTCTAAAAACTACTGATCAGAGCAGCCGGCCGCTAGAATTTTCCTCAGACAGCGGCTGAACTCGACCTATCTAGTATCGAAAATCTTACCACACCGCCGGTGTGGAACCCTAAGACCTCCATGAGTCAGGCACTGCAGTGACATCAGTTAATACCCTGAGCCGCTTTTGCCGATTCACCTCTGATCGTGGTCATGTTTTTACATATCGTCGATGATAATGGGCAATCTTCTGTTTGATGGAATTGGCGATTTTTACATTTTGGTAGCAATGATTCATATTTTGCTTGTTCTTTAGTGATAACAAAATGTCTAAAGAAAACTAGAAATTGTGGTCTTAAATGCTCCCTATATGACCTTTACAATTTATTGAAGAAATATCTCGTATGTGGTAAGAGCTACTTGGGAGGTTTTCGTATGGTGCTTTCAGACAAATATAACAATAAATAATTTTTGCAAAATTTTTATAAAATTTAATTCTATTATTTAGAAAATGTAGAGTGCCTAAACGCAGCCAACTGAACATTATTAACAACAAAAGGGAGGAATTTTCCTCCTGTAAAATTGTATTTTCCACGTAGGAGGTTGTTCATGATCAAAGTCTATGACCAATTTTTTCTGTGGCGCTGTACACGACGAGTTGTCCGTCTACGCACCCGCCCGCAGGAAAGAGCCTGCGGTTTGCTGTGTAAATAGTGAGTCAATGTGTTTGTACATGTAGTTTAAGAATGAACGTGAGAGTGAATAGAAAACTTAAAACAGAAAAGAAGAACAATCAGGTGAAGTGTTTATTTCAGCATATTTTCAGTGACGCATTGTATATAACTGAAGAAGAGCACAGAGAGGCCACATATATAGGGATGGCAAAAAACATCGATGTTTTTAAAACATTTTTTTAATTCTTATTTTTTAATTTTTAAAATAAAGGAGTGTAAGCACGTTGTAGAATAGCAGCAATCCACATCAATATCGTTGTTTTGCGTCATCTTCTTTATCACGCTGCACATTTCGCCTGTACAATCTGAGGAAGTTGGGGAGCTGCTCGTGTGTATGTTATCGCCAGGCGTTTCATTGCCTGAGATGACAAACCAAAATACAAATCTATAGCAAAAGCAGACGTTCTTTATTGTAACTTTATTTGCTGTTAACAAAACAATAAAATATATCTCTTATAGTACTGTAATTAAAAATGTATTGGAAGATAGCATGTTTGTTACTATATAATTAAAACATCGATGTTTTAGACATCGATGTTTTCTCGTCGATGTTTTCATCGATATCGAAAACCCTTTAGTGATGTATCGATGTTTTGGAAAAATTTGCCACCACTATATGTATATAGTTATAAGCTAGTTTATAAGTTAGTATTGTTAAGATAGGCCCGCAACAAACTGCAAAAGCGACAAAGGCTGCAGTGATCTTTTATTTATTTACTTATTTATTTAAGATCGCATCAACATCTAGGTCATTAGCGACCACTATTGTAGTTAACATTACAGTAACTGTGAAGATGAAACGATATGATGATGATAAGGGTGAAAGGACGAATACAAATACAATCATGCCCGAGGCGGGACACGAACCTGCGACCCTTCGGTCCGAAATCGTTACGACACTACTCTGCAGCGATCTTTGTACGCCTTAAATTGAATAAATTCCCGCCTCTCCAGGGTCACTGGGGAGGGGAAAATTGAAAGAGCGGCCCGCGCCGCGCCGCGCCGCGAACCCGCGTCCGGTTTCCCCGTGACTCACTGAGGCGCGGGCGCGCGCGGCGCGGCGCTGCCCGGCCCGACGCGGCTCGGCGGGCGAGCGGGCGGGTTCCTGGCGCGTGACGCAGCGGGCGCCTCGCGCTTGGGGCGTCCGCTCGCCCCGCGGTCTGTCGGGCGCGCGCGCCGTGCGGGCTGCCTACCCGCGCCGCCTGCGCCCCGCCCCCACCCACCGGCGCGGCGTCCGCCCCCCGCCCGCGCCCGGCGCCCACCGCGCGGCTCGCCCCCCACCACTCGCCCGCCCGCCCGCCCGCGCGCCGACACCGCCGCCGCCAGTCGCCCGCCGCTGCTGCGCCAGGCGCGTCGTTGCGTCGACGCCGCTCCGCTCCGCTCTGCTTCGCTGCCGACCGCTGCTGCTGCTGCTCCGGCCGAGCCCGCTGTTGGCGGTGGGATCGTGCGCTGTGTTTGTGGTCGGGCGAGGTAGGACGATGGCTTCTGCTCCAGTGGTGTGTGGCTGTGTGCGTTCCGAGTGCAATGCAACGGTCTCGGTGCGTTCCGAGTCGACAGTGGAATGGTCTTTCGTGTGAGCGTCCTCTGTGTCTGGGAAGGTGTGTATGTGTGTGTGCGTTGAATGATGCGGCATCCGATTGGCGCGAGCGATGAATTTTCTCGTCGTAAATTACGTTGACCGACGAGTCACGGAAGATGATTTCCGCACACGTAGGGATTCGTGACGTCATTTGAGGTAGTTTCATAGGACTTCGTTAAATTCGTGCTCTGACTCGTGTCGACTGTCTTGTGCAAAGCGGTGCACACGTCCTTTTACGTGAGAAGAAATACTGTGACGTAACGAATCTGAATCCTGGGCTCACACGATTTCTGTGGCTTTGTTCTGGCAATGCAAAAAAATCAGACATTTCACGACATAACGGTATAATAAGAGAACAGTTACGTAGATAATGAAAAGTTTTTGTAGTTAAATTTTTTAACGTTGATTGACGACCTTCGGTTCCACATTTGTATGTAAGAAGAAAAGTGTAAGTAATAACGGGCAGTTGGTTTACAAATACAAAATAGTGTTTACACACATGCGATTAGTGAGCTCGTGATAAGTGCATTATCGTAGTTATTTTCGAATGTTTTTGCATGGATGTCAATTACCGTTGCACTCTGCTAACGAATACTTATTAAATGTGCTGAAATCTCGAAAGTATAATCTCTGAAAGAGCATAAAACTGTCTGTGATACATAAAAAATAGCCTCCCTTTTAACCTCTGGTGCATTTCAGAACGAGAATATAACAATATTATAACATCACGATTTAACATTTAAATGTCACTCCGTATTTTCACCATGTTTCAGTGTTTAGAACATGATGAATCAAACTCTGTTCCAATTCAACTTTCATCGTATTGTTTACGCTGTGGTCAAGCACTAAATAATCGTTGATACTTTCTTACGGTAATTTAAAAAAATGTGACGTGTGATATGTACCCAACCCAATATTTTCACACGTTTTCTTTAATTTTAATAGAAGTGTTTCGATGGAAAGTACGGCAATAACAAATCGAATCGATTTTGTATTCATCTGCGGTTTTTTTTCGCCGTACCTCACCGAAGTGGTTCAAGGGCGCACTTTCACTTACCAACAGTGAACCGCCGCGCCGGGACCTCTCACCCTGAAAATCAATATGTAAATTTCGGGAAGTCGTGAAAACATCGGCTGGAAGTGAATATTCCGCAAATATTGCCGCGTCATTCCATTACGAAACGCCACGCCACGCCACCGTCACGCGCGGGAGGAGACGTGAACTGGCAATCCTCCCGAGAGAACTTTGGAAGGCCCCTCGCGAGGTGCGCGAGGGAAGATACGAGGCTCGCAGATCGTAACTCGATTTCATGCTTTCAAGTTACTCATTTAGCGTTGCGACTCTAATGTTCGTTTGATGTAGGGAAACCCGCTGCGAGCGGAACGGTGCGCCTGAGAGACAGCTGTTTCACAAAGACGCCCCCGCCCCCCCCCCTGCGCCCTCCACTTCGCCGCGGTGGACTCCGCGTCTGTGGATCTCGCGCTACGACGCCTCCGCGATGTAGTAATAGTGTTAACCAGGGCGAATTCTGAGCATTATTTTAAGCACACCGCATTCTATGGAAGCTACCTCTACCGTTGTCTTGTATTTTGAGCTGTTCCGAAACCCCAATACTATGAAATTCCGTCCTGAAAAATTGTTCTATAATACAGTTACACAAACCACTATCTTCTGGAGAATTAACACATTCCATTTTCACAAAAACGTGAAGACCAGAGAAGTTCACCGCAATATTTTGCGGTACCTGCCGACCGTCCAGATGCGCATCCTCGCCTCTTCCCGCCCTAGAAACATGAGGAGCCCTAGGTTATCGCGGCTGGCATGCGGTGCCTTCGCCTGGGCTAGCGAATTCTCTGGACAGAATTAAGAACTGTTTGAAATTTCTCACTCTAACGCACTTTCAAGCGCTTGCAGATGCGGAAGACTGGCTCTCGGTAGCAAAACAGTTATTTTTTCGCATCTGTTTTAAAGCTTTCAAAATCTCAATAACTTTTTAGAGGATTACCAAACTCATGAAATATTTATTATACGCTTCGAATTACTAGGTATACCGGTGGTATACGCGGTGTATCATAGAAATCGCCATTGTTGTTAACATTGCGCATTTCCCAGAAATGAACACTGTTAGTACTCAAGAACCTACAGAACCGTTGTTGGCTCTGAGTGAAAGATAAGTTTCAGTGTGTTCAGATAAATATTGTATTGTGCTCCACCTGTAGCGTTCAAGCATTAACTTTACTATGTCATTGTGAAAACCAGTTTCGATGTCTACTCGTTGTTTCTTTTACGAGTCATTATAGTAAATTTTGAAACGCTCTGCTCGTCGAATTGTTATTCAACGTAACGGTTACGTTTGTGTGTTTCTACAATTGTATCACCTTCCTTACGCTGAATTTCATCCTGTACGATCTTCCCGAAATGCTCCATGTTTTAGTGTTTGAGTCGTCGTTGCTTCCGCTACTCCCACTCAACTCTGTTTCCTCCAACGACCACCATGAGACTTGAAACCTGCTTCCTCTGCCCAGCCACGTTTGCCGCCTACGTAGTGCCCAAGGTTTCCCGCAAGGTTCTCGCTTTCATGTTGCCACCGATACCATCGTCGGGGGCTTTCAGCGTGTCGTTCCACCGTCGGTGTCTCTTTCGTTTCGGGTCCCCACCGTGCCTACCTGTCGTCACCACCGATCTCGGGTCAGTCTCCGTCCCTCGACGCCATCGCTGCGTGAACGCTTACATTACATTACATTTTATTTGAACTGCAATTGGGTATGACCCGGTTGCAGTTAAATAACAATAATTACAATAATAATAATAACAATATTAATAATAAAAATAATAATAAAGGAGTACAGTACAAGTCGAAGATGCAGTAATCATACTATCAATAATATTAAGTATTATAACAATTATTTCAACTCTGTCATGATATTCAATAACCATCACAGCCACTTCTTCTGTCGCTGTTCATCACGTCGTATCATCAGGCAGCTCATCCGTCGAGACGTTTCTTTCGAGTTGAAATAAATTGGTTATTGTCAGGGTGCGAATCGGCAGGTTTCTCCAGGGAAGAGGTTCAAAATCCCAAAGAAGGATGAATCGACGATTCGACATCCTCACTTACGCAGCACAATATACATAAACCCTATGAACGTTCTTCAGAAAGGTTTCATTTGCAATTACCTTGATTCGGATACTTTGGTTTAAATATTTCAGTGTGTAAAAAATCATACACGAGGCGCCTAGATACGGATCACTTGTGTCTCTAGTTGGAACAAATTTCTGCATTTCCTTCTGAGGTCATCAAACTCTGTAGAGGCGATTGCGGCATGCCTTCCGTCACTTCTCACCTGATCATTGGCTCGAATGAGATAGCGTGCAATTTTTGCACAAAACAACCAAGCAGTGCTCGAATAGGCGTAATACCTATCATTGTGTCTTGTCGTTAATAGTTTTGGTCATGGTCAAGTGTCAATAACATAGCAGAATCTGATTTAATTACAGCTAAACACTACGTAAAATTACAGGTTGTCACCAACCTTTGCTTGCAGAAATAATATTACTTCAATTTATGATTTTAATGTTTGTACATTCAGACTTGTTCAGTACTGATTCTTTTATTATTTTTGTTTGAATTGAACTTTTAATTATTTAAATAATAGTACAGTAATCCCTCATTAACACGAATTCCAAAAGAACCGAAATAATCGGAGTTCATGTTTTAAAAATTCGTGTTATTCGAGTATTATAAATGTCAGCAATCCTTTGCCGGGACCGAAGTTTTGTTCCTGTTACGGCGAAATTCGTGTTAAGCGAGTTCGTGCTAACGAGGGTGTACTGTAATTGTTTATTTCCACTCTGCGTCGCTCATTCTATCAGATTCCGCTGCCGTCTGCGCTTTTGACTATCTCCCCCTCTACAGCCCCCTTCAATATCGCCGGCGCCTCCGCTTCGACACCCGTCGAACAAAGGAAGAGAGTGAGCGTCGTGCGGCGCCGTGCAGCGCCGTGCAAGCGGAGCAGTGAAAACTGGCACACCGTGCCACAGGCGGGCGGCGCGCCGGCGCGACGTCACGGCAGCGGCGACGGCGAGCGCGCCAGGGCGGGCGGACGAGGGAACGGCGGTGACGACGACGCTCGGTCGTCCGAAACACGCGAAAAAACGGGCAAAAATATGTGTATACTTTTTACTGATACGTTATTGCTTGATATTACCTTTGATACGGAGTTCGATATAATAATATTAATAATAATAATAATAATAATAATAATAATAATAATAATAATAATAATAATAATAATAATAATAATAATAATAATAATAATAATAATAATCTCTTTATTTTTGGCGAGGCTCAGGCCATAAGGTCTGCTCTTCCGCCTAACCACTTAAATATTTACATTTATATAATTACAATTATATACTGCATAACTTACCTAGATCGGGAGGATCGTGGTTACCGGAGATACTTGAAAACAGTTGAATGGTGCTACATGTTTTTTATGGAGGGAATTATAAAAGAGACTTGTGGGAAGGAAATATGGAAAGACACACTGAGTCAAGTTATCTACTTGGTAATGAGTAAATAAGTCAATCTGAATCATTAAAATTAAGTAAAAAATCAAATCGTGTATCTACCACGAGCGTTAACTGGTTCTAATGATCTCGGGCGACAAAAAGGCCCCCGGCCAAAAGGCCTCGAGCTTTTTGTTCCAGCTCTTACGGAAAGAGGAATATCGCATTCCTCTTTCGGAGGCATTACATCTGCCTCGATTTATCTGAGGGTTGAGTAGCATTGAAATACACTTTTGACAATATTTTTATTTCAAACTAGCAGCTTTTTTAGTGGCTTATTCATCATCTTTAAACCTACTATCCGGAAGACAGAATTCGACCAATAGCTCTCACATAATAGATTTAAAGAAGATTAACGAAAGTAGTTGTTTTCAAGAAAATTGTTGGTTCATTTGTATTCGTGCTCTCTGGAGGAGAATTCTAGCAGCCAGCTGCTCTGATCCGTAGTTTTCCGTGGTTTCTTCCATCAACACCAGGCGAATGCCGGAGAGAATTGCCACTTCCCTAACATATGGGCTACGGACCGTGCGCGTTCTACATGCGCTACACTACACTAGCACACATGCTTGGAGATCGGTCGGGAGCTTAAGAGTTTGTTCTGGCGTGGGCGATTCCTCGCTGGTGGGAGATACCTGGTTGGAGAAAACCCCGCTAGCCGACGAGAGGTCGGTGGCGGATCTCGCCATCCAGGGGGGTAAGACCACGGCCACCTCCCGAGGAAAAAACACGCACTACTCTTTCGGGGCTAATGACCTTAGCAGTTGACGCGCTCGGAATCACTAATTAATTGCCCACCATTGTACACCATTCCACCCGTATTCTATTTATCCATTTGCTTTAGCAGTTTGTCAAAAATAAAAAAAATACTCTCCCCGGAGACTAGAAATTTGCCGTTGCGAATATCGTTTTATTGAGGAAAGATATTAGAGAGGTTTTGCAAGTCGTTGATTTGAAAGACGTAATTCTGTGGAGAACTAAACTGCTCATGTGCCGGCATCAAATGACGGAATTTCGTTTGATGGTTCCCGACAGTCTCCCTGTTTTGTCGTCTACGACAAATGTATTCGTAACCTACACTTTACGTAGTTTCCGCCGCCACCTCTAAACACGAATTCAACAGTAACACACAATAAGCATGGAAGTAATGAAAAATACAATACCCATATTACCACTATAATCAGGCAGGAACTTAATGGCTATTTTTTTAAGTTAATTCAAAAATGTCGGAAATAAACTAACGTAATTTTAAGGATGTGGAGGTTATGCATATATTGAGGCTCCTTTGATTTCATACAGGGGTCTATCATACGTTTTACTATCTTGTAATTCTTATAAAAGCAAAAATGGACTCAGAGGTACACAGATGTTCAATAAAAGTGTTAGATCCTGTTAGAGATATTCAGTTCCAATTACTTCCTAGTTTTAACGTACGTTTTCGATTGTACGACATGCAAAAACTCATTTTTCTGAAGATACGTTATTTCCTTTCGACGATAATGTTTACGTACTACGACAATGGATTTCCCGTCTTGCAACAACTCTCTATTGTTGTCCGTTTCTTCGCCACGCGGAGCACAGTGCAGCGGAGGGGGCGGGGCCGTGATGCCGTGCGCGAGTGTCGCGCGGCCGTGTCGTCGTGACCGCGTCACGCTTCGCGGCGGCCGCGTGCGCACGGCACGGGGGCGGCTGCGCGCCGCGTGCTGAAACTGCACCCGCCGTAATTGCCTTCAATAGCGGCGGGACACGGCTTTCGAGCGCGCTCCGTCGCCGCGAAACTTTTCTTCGTTGTGTCGGGGCTTGCGCGAGGGGCGAGTTCAAGTTGGTTTGCCTTTACGAAGGTTAAATTTCTTAATATTATTTATAGGACTGCCTTTTTTTATATTTTTGTATTTCTTGGAAGGTGCTTTTTTTAGGCAGACATTTATATTATATCAATTTCTATTATATTTTTTTTAAATATTTTAGAGAGACCAATGATTCGAAGGTCATTGGTCTTCTTCAGGGTCTCAATTAAATTATAGTGATATGTTGTGAGCATTTTGTGATATATCACTCATGTTTTTTCTTCCTTTTTTATTATTTCAAAATCAAAAAATACTCACAACATATTACTATAATTTAATTCAGACCCTGAAGAAGAAGATCAATGATCTTCGAAACGTTGGTCTCTAAAATATTTTAAAAAATTATAATAGAAATTGATATCTGGTAAATGTCTGCCTAAAAAAACAAAGGACCTTCCAAGAATTACAAAATATGAAGTTGGGTTTCCTTTACGACCTGACGACGGTTGCGACATTTTGGGCTTTTCCAAGTAGAGGCGTTTGCTTTCCGTATATCGGTGTATTCAAATGGGAAAATTGTTTCAATGTGTACTAGACTTAGGAGAAATATCTAAATGACGTGCCGTCCTTTCTTCCAAATAAAACAACTTACTCTAGAAATTAAGCCTTAACGATTAATAGTCCACTAACCTACAGTTTGGAAAAAGAACAAAAACGAAACATTTACGGGTTTTAATGCAGGAATTCTCCAAGATCAAAATATCTTCATGATGGTATTTTGATCGTGGTGTGAATTATGCATAATTAAATTACAGGACATTAACTAACTTCAGTGTGAATTGGATGTCCTCTAACCCATGTATGTTTCCGAACTGGAAATTTCCATGTTATATGAGTTATTTTATACAGAATAAACTGTAATATTGATCCACCAAAATAACCCTTTTTGCATTTATATATGATGCGGGACCATATGAGGGACCATAAGTCGGACCATATTAGGACTTAGGAGAGACCATATGTCGCAAAATTTCAAAATTGAGTTCTTTATGCCAAATTATAAATAATTAAATTCCTAACATTTTGGTGTACAGATCTTCAAAAGATATAAAACATTGGTGGAATTATGGTAGTTTGAATGTATGTTATCGGAAAAATGATTTTTAAGAAAAATCGCATTTAAACTTTCGTAATGTAAAAAAAATCACAATATTTTCAAAAATTAACATGTTTAAGAAATGAAATTAGCTTACAAATTTTTTTTTTTTGAATGTTCTTTACTAAACTAAATACAATGAAGAATGAAATAACTTATTTTGGTTTCTTGCATCTCATACAAAACTTTGTTTCCCGGCAAATGGTTACTTTTAGTTTTCCGCATAACATATTGTGAAAACATATCTTTCACGTATTGTGCTATTCGCTTGTTGCACTGAATGACCGCCTTCTTTGAAAAATAGGTCTATTGAAAAGTATTGTGTCTATATTTTATTTAAACCCGTTCATATTTCTTTGATCCCGGTGAACAAGCTGATAAGTCATAAACACTTAATTTTACAGGTGAGCAAAAAACAACTTTAAACTAATGCTGAGAATGAGGGAATACTGATATTCAAATAAAACCTACACACAAATAGTTTCGTTTGAATATCACCTTGGTGTGAATATCATTCATCCCTGATTTAATTTAGTTAAAATTTGTTTTTTGCTCTCCTGTAAAATTAAGTGTTTATGACTTATCAACTTATTCACCGGGATCAAAGATTTATCTTTTATCTTAATTGTCTACTTTGCACAATATGTTTTTGCCTTCTCCAGTTTCCGGTATTTTATTGTTATTTTTGTGTACTTTTTTGAAATTGCAGTCGTTTATTATTTATTATTTTTATTCGTCTGATGGTACTTACTGATTCATCCAGCCGCGTGCCTCGCAGCTTTGCTCAAAATTGTAAGCTGGTATAAACCGAGCCCGATGCTTCCTGAAAAACATCTCCGTATAATTGCCTCTTCGTTGCGATAAACTAGGGGAATGAGTCAGTGGGCGAGAAGGTAAACTTTTTTCCTTCCATCACCTCTCGTTTCGTCATAGCGTTAAGGAGTTCCTGGAAGGGGCCAGCGTGTGGGTATCGTTTGAACGAAGTAATCTGAGCACGTAGAACTGCGTCATTCGTAGTCTCATTCGGATTGGATGCTGAATGGGAGAGCTGGGGCAGGTTACCTGAGAAATGTTTTGTCACTGAATGACTGCTCCCGTAACGCAGTAGAATTCCCGTGAGTTGATTTGATTGATTGATCGATTGTTTGAGCTTTGATTGATCGATGCATTTGATTGATCGACGATTGATTGATCGATGCATTTGAGCTTTACAATGACTCTGAAAGAACAACTATTGTAAAAGTGTCAGGCATGTGAAGAATTTGCTAATGGTTGTAATATAACTATTATAATTGCAACAGATTTCAGACACAACAGATGAGCAATAATTGACACGAATGTCATTGAACATTGAAATGAAATGAAAAGAAATGAAACTTTAATGAAATAATAAAAAAAGTACGAAAGACATATAGTACTTTTTTTCAGATTTCTTCGAAGTCCATAGTCATCAGATTTTAACTTCTGTTTGTCTTCTTCGAGAGTAAAAGCTAAAAATCTGCCCTAAAAGGGAAAACCTTTCTACTTGTTCAGGATAGACAAAAGGGGAGCTATCTGATAGACATTTTATTGTAATAATATGAATGATGTTATTCGCTTCTTGTACTAGTTTTGATTTTGTACTGATAGTAACAGTTCACAATCTCTTTAATAAAATTAAACATATATTTGATTTATTGATTGTTTTTGGATTTGTCGTTTGGAGTGCCAATTACATTCTTTTGGAGTGCCAATAACATTCATTTTCTTTCCATGTTATGAAAAACTTGTTCGTATATTGAAAGAAGACATTTTCAAAAACAAATTGTCTTAGAACCTGGAATTTTTGAAATTAGGCCTTGCATATCCTGAACGTCACATTTGGCTGAAATTATTTCTCTTTCTTTAGCTCCACAATCCGTACATTTCGACACCACATTCGCGAATTTGCAATATTGCAAGAAACTTTTCTAGTAGAAGGAAAATCTGGGCTGGATCAGGCCCTAAGAATGAGAATTGGAAATGGTTAGCATATCAAGGACCACGCGCAATTCGTGTTCCGGTGTTCAAAGTACCATTTCGGCACCCACCTGAAAGTGATGGATGGAAACCACGGAAGCGTAGCGCATGTTTAGTAATGTCCACTGCATTAAAGAGGGTCTTCAAAATAAACATCCTGTCATTTTAATTACTTGATAGTCAAGAAGACTTTTCTAATTTCGGTACTTAGAGTAGCTATTCACCCTAAGTCCAAAACAGGTCAGATTGATTGATTCCAAGCGCGTCAACTGCTAAGGTCATTATACCCGTAAGTGTAGTACATGTTATTGATGCGTGCGTGGCGGTGATCTTCCCCCGCTGGATGGTGACATCTAACGCTGTCCTACATGTCGGGACGGGGTTTTTGTCAACGATATATCTCCCACCGCCCCAGTATCCCGGCGTGTGTGGTGGTGTAAGGCATGTAAATGTAAGTGTATGTGAGTAAGGGATGACGATAGGGCAAGGAAGAGGAAGGAAAAATCGTACGCGGTCAGTTTGTTAGGGCACTGCTTCGGCATTTACTTGGTGTTCACGGATAGCTACGCATCACGGCAGCTACCGATCAGGGCAGCCAACCGCTAGAACTCTGAAGACAGCGACTAAGCTCAACCTATCTAGATAGCTATCTGGCAAGTGTCAAAAAGCATGCCACCATAAATAAATTAATAAATAGCTGTCTTTATTGGTGATGAGGCTCAGGCTATTTAACCTGCTTTTCCACCTGACCACTTTCAAAAATTTAATTTACAATAGTACATAATAAAGGAAGTCATTCAATGAAGAATACGTACGCAATTTGGGTGCAGGTTCTCACATGGATGACAGGAGGGAAAGCGAGGGAGGAAGACAGGAATTCGGGAAAGAATCGGGATGAGAGGAACGGGAGAAAAAAACCCATCGGAAAAAAACCCTAGGACCTTCAGGCATAGAGTAAAGATGTATACCTCTTCAGTCTATGCTCCAGGTCAGAGGCACTGTAGTGACATCAGTTGGTGCCCTGAGCCCCCTCTCCCGGCCAACAGGTCAGCATTTCACGCCAGTAGTCTCCCGGATTTCCTAGAAACCGTGACGAGCGGCCCTGAGCGCTGTCCCCTTCTCCGTGCCCCAGTGCTGGTGGCGCGCGGCGCGCGGCTGCAGGCAGGTGCAGCGGCTTGCGGCGCGGGGGGCGGAGGGGCGTGGCGGAGCGGCGTCCGCCCACGCTCCGGCGCGCTCCGCGGCCCTCCCGTCTTTTTTCCGCCCTCCGCCGCGCCCGCCCCGCGCCCGCGCCGAGCCGGTCGCCCGGAAAGCTCGCCGCGCGCCGCCCCGCAGCCTTTGTTTCCGTTGTGGAGCGGAGCGACCCGGCGCCACGGAATGGTTACTATACTTGGGTCTTTCTAATTGGGTTTGTATTTGTTGTGAAAATACGGGGAAGTAAATACTGTTTTAGCGGTTTTATTGGCGGGGAGGGTTGTGAGTAGATCAACGCAGTGTGTACTGCGGAAAGGAAACTTGACCTCTCGATGGCAAAAATCTTTGCCTACATATACAAGAACACATCGTAAAAAGAAAATTTTCCTAAAACGGGTCTACAGTTTTTTCTCCCCCTGTAGAATTAGGAAACGTGGACTATACTTGGATTTTTCCAACGGGGCCGGCTGAGGGTAGTGTCTCCAAGATGGAATTCCGCACGACTTTTTGTGTCTTTCTTGTTCATGCCGCAAGATGTCTCATGATCGTGACCGTATCAAGCAGTGCTGCAGATCAAGTGGCAGATCGACTCTAGTGGCAGGACTGAGAATGACTCAAAAAGTCGTGTCGAATTCCATCGTGGAAAAACTACCCTCAGTTGCCACGTTAGAAAAACCCAAGTATCCACAGAAAGGAAAGCTACCAACAATCAGTGCGCCGATATGATGCGCATGGTCGCCATATTGATAGTGTTTAAACAGCTGTACGACCCGGCATTTGTCATGTGGTGAACGGTGGAGATGGTGCCATTTATTTACATTTTACTCCTTGTATTTGGTGTGTGTATAACTAGCAAAAACACGTAACCCGAGAGAACATTTGCTTCATAGAGGAAAAAATAGAGATAAACAGGTAAAGAATTATTGATACATAACTAGAAGTGCTACAAAATTTTGTGAGTTTTCGAAAAACTTTATTTAAAGTCATTTAAAGCACTTTAGCTCAGAAATGCAATAATATTTAAAAATCGTTGGAAATGTGCATATTAACGGCGTGAGAGATATTTAAAAAAAATTACATTTGTATAATTTTTGAAAAAGAACATAATATTCCAAAATGAATTATATGTCATAATAAACAGCGCAATTAGCACTACCCGTTGGAAAAATTTGAAGAAAAAAATTGGAACCGTTTTTGAGAAAATGGCGTTAGGGCTGACTCTTGGGGTTCTTTTGAACAGTTTCAAGATGGCGGTCCGCGCTGCGCGGTGGCTCACTGACGAACAAAGGAGCCACCCTCTACTTTCCCTTTCTGAGTAGTGTCTATTCTGTGCCGGCGCCACCCGCCGCCCTTCGCCGTGCCACATGGTTTCACCGAGGGAGGGAAGGGGCCATATTGCGTTCCTTCTCGGGCTGCTTGGACTGTGGTTTACGGAGAGCTTAGGCTTCCTCGGCCGGAGACAGTAGTTGCTTGGCTGTCCTGGAGACGCCGCGTCCTAGGCACAGATGCCAACGAATCGGCGGCCATACTGCGATCGTCCTCAGGGGGTACAAAGCTTCCCAGTTGCCCCTCCTGAATACCTCTGAGGTGGCGGGAATTTATTTTCGTGATTTCGGTTACATTATACTGCTGCTTTACGGCTTAAGCAGAGGGTGGATTTTGTTAACAACCAACTAAAACGCACTGAATTTTAGCTTAATTTAATTGTACAGTTAAAACGTAAGCACTCTGGCCACGTAAGCGCTCTCAATTTTTTTCCCCTTAGAAGTAATATTCTTGCTTCTTTCTTGGTATTTCCTTTCATTCACACTTCATTCATATTTGTTTCATTATAAACATCACCATTCATTCGTCTCATTCACTGGCACTGCTCACTGCTTCGCTCTTTACGGTGCTTTGCTGTTGGGGGAATATAGGCTGGGCAGGGCTACAGGGCTACGGGAATATCCGAGTTTATTTCGATTTCGTTCGATTGAAATCTCGTAGAAGCTGAAGTCCAAATATGGTATATATAGAGTCTCTATGTACTAAATATGCACAAGTGGTTCACCTTCCTCACTCGCCACAGTTTTTTAGCGAATCGTTTTGTTTGTAGGGTTTTTTCGGATTTTTGTCATGTGCCACTGGAATCTTCGCAGTACTGAAGCGCCCACAAACATGCCGGGAACTTGTGAATTTCAGGAATGTAATGGCTAGAATAGCCTTCCACGATTGCAACTAAGAGCCATAGAGGTCACTATTGGGATATTAAAAGATTGTGAAATACGAATGAAAAATTCGCGAATATTCGTACCCAGGTTTCGCCTTCCACTTTTTGGATCGTCGTAGGAGCCCTTGTCTTAGCAATCTTAACTACTAGCCCGACATTCAATCCTCGTATTGGATTGATTTTCCATTTCACTTACTCTTCAATATGTGAGGGTGCATCATAATTCAATCACTTGTTTGTATGATAATAAAACAACAACAAATAATGCGTACAATCACATAACACGCTGTGAAAAACTATTGAATGTCAAAGGAATTGATCGACCTCAGATACACATCTATTGGGATTCTGTGAGGTCTGGCATAGTTATCATTTCAATATGAAGATTATTTTTTCAATACAGATGCTGTAAGACGTACGTCGTTTGCTAAAAGAGATCCTATAAAATCCTCTTTTCTTCTATTTCTAAGTCAAGTGAACCTTATGTGCAACTGTTATCTCAGGTTGTTAGGAACAATTAGTTTCATAGGTCCATGGTCAGGTTCTACGCTAATTGCCTCATTTTAGCTGATAATGAAGTATAACGAAGCACCTTGTTAGTACTTACCTAAAGGCGCCTGCCTTCTTGACGTTATATAAATCCTCGTTTGACAGATGTTATGTTTGAAAATTGCAAATGATCGATTGTGCACATGAAGCTGTCACCGCTTTAGCCGACCATACTTTTATTTGTGAAAGCTACATAAACAAATCAGGAAGTAAAGTTTCTTTAATCACTATTCATAAATTCTAGTCGGTTTCACATTTTCGAATCGTATATCTTATTACATTGTACGCAGACTACTATGACCTTCCCACAACTATTACCTTTCATTCTTCTGTTCAGATTCTCCGTTCTGACTTGCCTCGCATATTTTTTTCAGTCTCTGCTGCTTCACTAATTTACTGTAGGAAACAGCATCTACTGAGCTTTTATCAGTTCTCATCATATTCCGCACTCTGTTCACTGTTAACTTTCTGTGAGACCGGAGAGGTTATGAAAAAAATAATTTTGTCTCGTTGAATTCGCCTTCGCCTACTCAACTGTAAAAAGAGCATCGAACGTTGTGCTAAAATAATATTTAATATTAAAATATGAATGGATGGTTAAGTAATCTGACACTCATCAATATGAATTCCTAAAATTAATGCGGACGTATGTTAAATTTCGTCGACATGACTCGCCATTGACAGCCGTCAATGTTGTAGACATTACCCCGTGGACATAGCTAGCATTTCGCTGTTACTCCTGTCCCTTCTGATACTTGTTTCCACGAACCTCTCCATTGTGTTTACCAACCTCTCTCGTCCATCAACTCTGAGCTACACACCCAGTTTTCTCTTCGCCTACTCATTACGCCTCCTCACGAACATCCGCTAATCCCTTCTTCGTAATTCCCCACACGCCATTGGTATATTGCTATCCCTGTTTGTGCACTTCCCAGGTGTTTGCAGTGCTGAGATACAAAACCGAGTAAATTTACTTTTTGTGATTTCGAAGACAAACGCAAAATTGTTTCGTAACTGTGTTTACACCTGGAGATATACATTCTTCGTGTGAATAACATTCGATACATATATATGTTTTTGAACACGACGCGCGCAAAACGCGGTGTTTCTCGTACTCGTTTTCTGTGTGCGAAACACCTATTTTTTCACAGAGTGCGAAACATCGCGAAGCGTGTGCGAAACATCTATAACGATTCGCAGTTGTCTTTCGTCTTGACGATGTTTTTGTTTATTATTTACAAACAATAGTGTTACGACCCTGACTGGAATCCATTTACTTTTGTATAAGTAATGAAGTATTTCTAGTTATTTCATATTTCATTTATTTTCCTTTATTTGACGCATTGCGTTTCGCTCACGGGGTGTTAAAAATAGTATAAGCAACACGGGCACGAGGTGATACCCGCTCTCGTCTCTTTCGACAAACTCGACTCGTGCGTGAATTACCTGTTTCGCGCTCTTGTTACGTAAACTACTATTTTTGTATTGTTCTCATGTAAAAAAGCTATGAATGAGAAAAACAGTTTGAATATACTTGGTTTAGAATCTGAGTTCCACTTGCAACTGATAACTGAGCCCCTTTGCAACTGGTAATAATGATCCTATGTAGTCATGATTCTCAGGAATTGAGCTTGGGCGATATTCAGCCCTTCCTTGGCTTCCGTTTCCTCCTCGACCGCCTGGCGCGCTCGCTTGCTCGCTCGCGCGTTTCCTTGCTCATGCGCGAGAACGTTCGCTGGCGCGCTCGTCTCCGGCAAGCTGTTTCCGCCCGGCCGCCCCGCCATGTGTCGCTAACTGCCCTCCGTCGCAGTCGCGAGGGGGCGGGGTGGAAGGGGTGTGAGGAGACGCCCGCGTACGTTTCGCGCTCATCGCCGCGCGCCGCTGCTTAAGGCTCGCACAGACCGGCGCGGTAGATCCGCAGTTGGTGTGGCGCGGAAAGTTCCGAGCTAGAAGCGGGCCGTGGAATTCGCAGGACCTTTCACACCGGAGCGTCAATTATGAGTCAGCGTTTGGTGACGGATGGCAAGGTCGCTCGACTCACAGGACACCCTCCCGAAGACTCCCAAACTCGGGTTGACTTCCACGAAACTCGATTGATTGATTGATTTTTTCGTGTTTCCGGGCGCGTCAACTGCTTTGGTCATTAGTCCCGTTAGTGTAGTGCATGTTTTTCTCTCGGGAGATGGCGGTGATCTGCCCCCGCTGTATGGCGAGATCCGGCGCCGACCTACCGTCGACTAGTGGGGTTTCCCCCTAACCAGGACTCTCCCAGCAGCGAGACTCCGCCCCAGCCGGGACAATCTCTAAGTTCCCGACCGGTCTCCCGGAATATGTGGTAGTGTAGTGCATGTTAGTGTAAGTGTGTGTGTAAGGGGAGAGGATAGGACAAGGAAGAGGAAGGACAGATTGCGCGCGGTCCGTGGCCCATTTGGTAAGGTGATCCGGCATTCGCCTGGTGTTGAACGGAGAAACCACGGAAAACTACCGATCAGAGCAGCCGACCGCTACAATTCTTCCCAGACAGGGACTGAATTCGACCTAGCTGGAAAGCTACTGTCGAAAATCCTGCCGCCGTCAGGACTCAAACCTAGGACCTCCCGGTCAGAGGCGCTGCAATGACATCAGTTGATGCACTGAGCTATCGCTTCCGGTACGAAACTCGAGCTGTAGTGGAAGAAACGCGTCTGACTGCGTTACAAATTTCGCCGCCGATTAAACGCTGCCAATTCGTTGCCGCGACGCTCGCCTGCCGCGCAGGTCTGAACGTACTCATAAGGCAACACGTGACGCGAAACATCCGCCGCGACAAATACGCGTCGGCTGCGGATCTTCCGCGTCGGTCTGTGGGAGCCTTTAATCTGCGAAATGCGCGCGCGCCGCGCCGAGTTGTACGTGAAGCCCACTCGCCATGCAAACGCGCAAGGGCGAAAAAGCGGGCGGACGCTGCGGTGCGCTGCCCGGCGAGGCGGCAGCGCGAGGTGAAAGAGAGGCTGCCCCGAGGGAGGGACCCTGCCACGGCCCAGAGGCGGAGGTATCTCTTCAGTTTAGGAGGAGGGTCCGCGAGTTTATCGAGGTTCAATGTAATAATATTCAGGGGAAGGGGAAGAACAGGGTTTTCGAAAGAAAACGATCCAGTGAGTACTTTGGGGCTTCACTGCTTTTTGAGTGGCTTTATTGGGGAATATTATTTTACTGATACATTATTTCTTGATATTGCTTTCTATTCGGTGCCCAATATACACTGCGTAACGTACGTGGATCGAGAGGATCGTGGTTACGAAGGAAATACGAAAACAGTTTAATAATGCTACATGTTTTCTTATGGAGGGAATTATGCAGAGTCATAAGAAAAGAAACCGATTCAAGTTAACAACTAGTTAATTAGTAAGTACGTAAATATGAATCATTAAAATTTGGAAAAAAATTTTTAAAAAAACATGTATGTACCACGGGCGTTAACTGGTTCTAACACTCACAGGCGACAAAAGAAAACTAGGGGCAAAGGCCCTCGCGATTTTGTCGTCACTCGATCATTAGAACCTTTATAACGTTTCTTGGTGCATGAACAATTTTATATATATATATATATATATATATATATATATATATATATATATATATATATATATATATATTAATAGCAATAATATTGATTTTAGAACTCATAAAATACTGATTTTCATCATTCGAACAGTGGAATTGAAAAATGTTCAGTATTATATGATGCGTCCAAGAATGTCTCCCCTCGCCTAAATCCTAGTTTTAAGATTTCAAATACAGATTCAAAAGATTTCGGATAATCATTACTGTTAACATTTTTTCTTTGATATTATTGTGTTTGTATACTTAATAATAAATGCGTAATATGTAGCAAAGACGGAAAACAAGTTTATAGTTCACTATCAGATTATTGACTTTGTTGTGATGAAATTTAAGATCTCAGTACTAGCCAATGAAGTTGGTATTTTGTTGTCAGTTTATTTTTCGTACTTGTTAGAATGAGAATGGTGTGAGTTTTTAATGAATATTTCGATACATAAAATTATAAAATTTATTTTATTTGAAATAATTTAAAACAAATTAAAATATTGAAATGGCTTTTGGTATGTTCTAAGGGATATTACGTGTTCATTTTTTCAAACCGGCGGTTTTTCGTGGCTGAGAAAAATTTTGCTTACTCTGCTAATACTCACCACTACCCATACAGAAGTTCTGGGGAGCTATTGCGTAGAGTGTGTTTTTTTTGACAGTGAGACCGCAAAATTATGTTTTTCGTTAACCGAAGAACTTGCCGAATGATCAAATGTTCCTCTCTCAATGATCAAATGCCAACTCTCTTTTGGATTGGCGCGCTCACGAGGTAACTAATCTTGATGCAATCTCCAAAGTCTAATTTACGTATGTGCTATGCTTTTATTGCTAAATATTATCGATTTGTTTTCAACAAAGGTTTGTGAGGATTGTAGAGTTATCCCATTCCCCCGTAACCGTTCTGGATTCGCCACTGCTGTGGGCAGAGAGGGCTCTCTATAGCAGCCTAGGGAGGACCTATTTATTTATTTATTTATTTATTTATTTATTTATTTTACGTCAAAAAAACAGTAACAACTGTGTATGACGTGCTATGGGGAAAAGTGAATTGTGTACACATTTTCAAAATTCTTTGATCCCTACACTAAGTCATATACTACTTGAATTTTGAAAGAAAAAAAAAGAAACTCCCGTGTAATAAAATCTATTTTCAAGGATAAATAAGCAATAAATTGTAGGCTCTTATCCATGTTGTCCTTCGGAATAATTCTTCCTGCCGCGACAACATGGAAACGATAACTTGAATAATTGTATTTCCCACTGAATTCTAGAAGACGTGCACAGAAAATGAAGTTACATTTATGTCCAGAAGCAAAACAAGGGGCCATCTCAGCATTTGCTCAATGGATCAGGGAAACTGGACGAAAAACCTGATCGAGATGGGGGGGATGGGATGAGAATCTATTTAAGCTCTCGACTTGTGCCTATATTTGTACGATTTTAAACAACTCCTAATCTTATTTAAATGTGTGGCGACAAAATTGTTTGTTGGCTAATGTAAGTTGTGTTGTGAGGAGGGAATATTCTGTCAACGAAGTGTGATTTCGAAACAGCATGACGAAAATGGCAACGCACTTCACAAATCAGTATTTTTCCAACAAATTGATTCACTTATTTTTCATATTTTTGTTTCACTGATCACACCTTCTTTTTCGCAAAGGCCCACTGACCTGAAAGTTATATCAGCAAAACATGGTACATGCCCGCCTAGTTGCAGTAGTTTTTTTCTTTATATTCGGTCGAGATTTATACAAGGAAGGAAAGTCATCCTTGTTGATTGGGCAGAGAATTTCAACGAAAGGCGAAACAACAATATTGCATTTCAATTAACTTTCTAGGAAGAACATTAAATGCAAGTGGTACTGTAAAGTTTCAAGAAGCGAATTACACTATCACAAGAAGTGAAGCACTGTGATGTTTTGAAAACTGTGGTGAACACTGTGGTATTCTTACTGAAAAGAAAGTGTCTAATTTTTACTTAAACCTTATTTCCTTAGAATAGAAAAGCAGACAATACGTCAGTAAATCAAAACTTTCCGGTATTTGTTGGGGAGTGACATAATTAATGCGCGTCCGGAAGCTCAAGTGTGACTCGAAGGAGGACAAGGTTTGCTTCCTGGGAAAGCAACTCCTAAGAAGCAAGCAGCGCGCGATGGAGTAGGCGGAAGAGTGGCTGTTTGGAGAGGGATTTCCGGAGAGCGCGTGCAAACGGAAACTGCGTAATGGCAGAAACCTCATACATAATGGGTTGAACCGCGACGTGAAAAGGAGGATGAATTGAAGATGAGTGACCGTTTCGCTTGGGAATTTTTGTTTCTGCTATGTGTGTGAAATATAAATAATGTTTTTTTTCCTTCAAAATTCATGTTATGCTGCATTTGTAGAATTGGTCTGTATTTAATACCAAACTTTATTCACATAACTATTGACAATTTATTTCTTCACTTCTATGCCTTCGAAATTTTAACAGTTCCTCTAAAATGTCAGCTTTTTATTAGGTTTATTCATTTTGCTTTTCTGTCACCATTACCGTCCTATTATTCATAGAGCACTTTTCTACTTACATTTCCGTAAACTGTTATTGGCTTTCAATTTTCTAAAATTGTTTTGTTATGCTCTTACTCTTCCACGGTTTTTCTCGGTGGGTTTGTAAGAATCGTAGGCTTTATTATCAGCACATTTTTTATTTAGTTAACAGTGTGTGGATGTGGTGAAAGTTGCCAGATTGTGTGTTGTTTAACTTAATTTCCTGTCGATATTAACAGAAAAGCATATCAAAAGAAAATGTGGAGCAAAAGAAGTGTGTTAGAAAAAAGAATAAAAAATAACAATGTATCTAACATATTTGTCCGCATAGCTTCATGCGACAAACGCCAGAAGACATCCATCAAGCTGGCTCGACACTTCAGAACGTACCACAACACGGCTCATAATGTATGCTCATTTTCAGCAAAGTATATGCCCTATCCGAAAAGTTTAGTTTGTTTTTAAATGAACGTCGACGTCGTTAAAAGCCAAAGGCGATTGGGCGATGCACAAAGGCAAGAGGCAGGATGGTTCTAGCGGTCGAGAGGGCAAGCGGGCGAGCGGGCGGCCCAGGAGGAAGAGGCGGGCGCTGGGCGGGCCGGCACGGGGGCGTAGCTGTGGGCAGGGCGAGCGGAAGGGCGGGGCGGGGCGGGGCCCACGGAGGTGGGTGCGGCCGCCCCGGACGCACAAAGGGACGGCCGGCTCAAGGCGAACGACAGCCCTCACAAAGCCCTCGGAGGGCGCCTCCTCACGCACAAGCTTTTCTTCTTCGCCAGAAAAGCGAATATTTTATTTGAAACACAGTTACTTGACGTTTCAAAGCGAAAACAATGTCATTTCTATTCTTCAAAAATGAATAATAAGATGTTTTAAGATAACAGTTCAATCTGTTTTCAAAAGTATATATTTTATTAGTAGATCTTCTACCTATATTTTTTGAGATACCTCAATCAATGGATGTTTGCAAATGTATTGTATGGTTACAGTTCATGTATAATTGACATGTACGACACCCTTAAATTATATGTATTCGTGATATAAAGTTCTCACTCAGTGACTACAAAAAATGAGTTTAAACAACAATAGAAAACCAAATGTTTCATGTTTCAAAACATTCAATGTGTAATATTTTCAGTTCACTTAAAATCTTCCCAAGAAAAAGAACAAACCCTGGAGAATTTTAATACAGCAGCGAAACGAAACAGAAACGATGCGTTTTCCTCTTTCCTATTTGCTCACAGATAGCGATTTTTGTGTGAAGTGCCTTGTGAATGAAGCGAGTCCTCCCTGGGAACGATCGTATCGCGTGGCCGCGTGGGAATCGATCGTGGGCCCGGCAGATCCGGACGCGGCGCCTGGGTGCGGCGTTGACCGCTCGCCCTGACGGCGGCCGCGCGCAAGAACGAGGAGCGCTGACCGCAAAAACGCCCCAGGCGGTCAGGCCGCGGTTGCCACTTGTGGGGAGGCGGATGGGACGACCCCTGGCGGCGCTCTGTTATGATATGCGCCAAGAATAGCGTGGGCACATCGAGAGAGGAGGGGAGGCTGAAATGTAGGAGGGTGTAATGTTTCGGAAGACACACACGTTTCATAATGAAGTGTGAGATTTTATTTATATATATATATATATATATATATATATATATATATATATATATATATATATTACAAAATCCCTATACAAGCAAAGGCCTGCTTCAGTAGGGGGAAAAGTTGGCTTTCACATTTACAATAAATGAAATTGCTTACACAATTTTGCACAAAATGAAAACTTTCGCAAAATTACAAAAGATTATATAAATGATAATTATTTACACATTAAAATTTTCCCAGAATTACAAAAGATTGGTTAGATTGAATTACACTTGTTTGCACAAGGAAACCACATGAAACTCAATACCAATTTTGATTCACATGAAATGGAGGTAGCGAAAATTCTAAAGGATTATACACTTAATTGCACAAATTAGATTATAAAGATTACAAAATAAATTTTTTAATTGAAATGATATCAATAGTGTCGAATATCTGGAAAATAAAATGTTGCTGAAATGGCGAAAAAGACGAAACTGCGAAAACTGGCGGTAACGTTTTTAACCAAACACCGCGCGGCGAACGTCTGTTTTCAGGGACCGGTGAAACAGCAATCAGAAATCGTGAATAAATTGAGCTTATTCACTTACTATTGTTTTAACTTTTGTAGAAACCTCCGGAATGTAAAAAATATTTTTCTCTTCACGTGCTTCGTTGCAAGTGAAGGTTGTCTTATACGAGCAAGCCCGACTCCCAAGCTTGGTAGCAAATGTGCCCCTGGAACAAAGCGGTTGCGACCGATTACCAAGCGATGCGAGGTGAGCTTGCCCGTGTACGGACGATTAGATACATGTTTTGATTAATGAAATATTCTTACTAACTCATCACAAGTTGAAGCATTCTCTGAATCCTCAAGATGATAACGTAATGGCAACGTACATTTATTTGTACTTATAGAAATAGTTATAGTATTGAGACTCATAAGAATAGTTAAACCCAGTTATTCATTATGTATAAGTTTTCGCAAATTTATGATAAATTATTACGTCGTATCATTAAGCATTACAAAACAACACTAGAATAATTTGAAATTAATTCATTGTCCAAATATCCTTAAAAACAAAAAAACAAAAATTGATTTAATCGGCATTACACAATATTCCTCATTTTGTGATATTCCTCTTATGCGAAATTTTAAATAAACAGTTCACAATTTATCTGCCATACATATGTACTAATTTTTTATAAAAATATTTTTAATTATTCATTTTACACAAAATATGTGTTTTCAGGGCAAGTTTGATATCGTGCAATAGTTCCGTTTCGAATTCAAATTGATAGTCAATTTTCTCTCTGTGGATATTTTTTCGGGGTTCATTGTAATGTGATTCAGGACCTGGGGGTCCTATACTTGTTTTTTTAATGTGGCATCTGTAGGTAGTGTCTCCAAGATGGAATTCAGCACGACTTTTTGCGTCTTTCTTGGTCCTGCCGCAAGATGTCACATGATCGCGACCGTATCAAGCAGTGCTGCTGATAAGGAGACTAGCGGCAGGACTGAGAATGACGCAAAAAGTCCGCCGTATTCCATCTTGGAGATACTACCGAAAGACGCCACGTTAGGAACACCCGAGTATAGAATGGGCCCCTGTCCCACGCCGGACGCGCAATGAGGAGAGAGCGGAGTTGCTGTGGCCACCGCTATCGCCTCGGTCATCGCGGGCGGACGATAAAGTCCCAGCCGACAAACACTCCCCGCTGTTTCCTACGTTCTTTGCTGGGGTTCACCTGCGATAGCCTATCTACGCGTGCTTTCATTTGCGTTCCACACAAACAGTGCCACAGGGATTCAGGACGTTGCGTGTGTGGGACACATTTTTTTTACGTACTAACATTCATATATGGCAGAATGAGAACCAGGGCTTCTCGCCGCTTCTGAAAGCTGGGTTGTGTGAAGTTCTGGTTTTTCAAAGATATGGGGTTTATTTTTTAACGTCGTTTTGAGTACTTTGTAATGGAAACACTTTCAAAAAATAAATTATTTATATTATGATTAATGAGTGTTGAATGTCTATAATATATAAAAATAATTGACAACTACTGGCAAATCAACATCTGTTTATTACATCAAATGTCACTATTGGTCAACATTTTAGTAACAAAAAATTATCATGCACTGAAAAATAGCATTAATAGTAAATAGTATTATAATACAGCACGTTCTACCACTTTTATTGAGTGCTTCCTGGTAAATTCTTTGGAGTATTTTGGATCCTTTTGACTTTTATTGTTATAACAAAGTAACACATATGTTACTTTTGAAAATGTACAAAGAAAACCTACTTTAAAGCATTCATCCCTGTTCATCCTGTTTCTTCTTTGTTCGGTGGACAGCGTATGGTATTTAAGTAAGAAACCCTAGCCTTTTCTATCTCACAGTAGCTATCCCGAGTAGCTCACAGTAGCTCGCCCCCGCTTCCGCCCGCTACGCCCCCTCCCCGCCACGCCCCGGCTCGCCCTCGCCCCTGCTTTTGCCCCGCCCCCGCCCCCGCTCGGTGCCCCGTGTCTTGCGCGAAGACGCGCCGCGGGCATCCGTTTTCACGCACGGCTGCCGCCCAAGTCGTGCGATGTCGAGATCGCTTCCTCGTGCCCTCCCGCGCGACTGCTCTGCCGCGCCGCGCCGCCTAACGAGGATTCGAATATTCATTCGCCGCTCGAGCGCTATCACGCTCCCTTTCCACTGCAGTGCTAGTAACACACTGTCTTCACACACGGCTCAGCACCCCGGAGTTCTGGTGCCTCATCACTTGAAATAGCACTCATAGTGTACAGACATGCTTCGGTTGAAATCACCAGCCATGAAAATTCTCACATGACACGGATTGAAAGTAATTTATCATTAACTTCTTTAAATACGACCGCATAAGCAAATGTGATATCAGTTATTGATGCAAAACGGCAACCTTGTGAACATTTTCCTATTGCGCAATCTAATTTACTTGAAACAATTCTTTCGACTCCTTTTGTGTCTCCCATGATATTTGGGACCTATTATTTATTTATTTGACGTCAAAAACAGTTAACCTAGTCATAAAATCGAGGCTTCATCTGTATGAAATGCACGCGACCGAGAGGGAAATTTACCAATGTGCCACGAACTCGCCTACAAATGATGCGAAAGTCTAGAACTGAAGAATTGTGAAATCGATCCAGTCTTTGACATATTTACCTTCGAAGAGCATTTAAAGTTAGCTATGAAGAATAATTTTACACCGCAGAAAACTTTTGTAGATTTTTCTCTTGAACAAATCTTTATTTTCTTCTTGTCTGAACTCGCGGTAGCGTAGTCTCAAGCCTAAAAAATGCAAACTTAAGTATCTCCACCAGCGGGCCACCACCCCAACAGGGTTAAGCTTCAAACTCCCGGCTGGTTTCCCCTCGCCACACGGTGGCCCTCGCCGCCATGTTGCTCTTCACACAGGCTGATCTTCGTGAAAGTTGCGTTATAACTAGGGAACGGACTTTATTGTAATAAAAAAAGCAAAATATGTACATATATATGTACTTATTTTTTCAAAAATATGTAAGAAAGAATAGGAAATATGTGAAATAAATATTCGTTATAATGTTTACAATTCCATTATTCAAGCGTTTTCCGAGAAGAGTACGTTGCCGATCAGATCTTTACATGGATTCAGAGAGGCTGAATGAAGGTTTTACATCTGCAGAAGCAATTATTACCTAGTTTCATCCGAAACATATAATACTTTCGTATTATATACAGTGTTGTTTACGAGGAGCCGGAGCTCAAGTGAATAGTACCGTGTAGCCTGTGATAGAAGGGGGAGGTAAAGGGAGCATACTCCTCCCCTCAAATCCAGAAAAGGAATAAGACAATGATCTGGAATTTTTTTGTCGATTTACGCATGGGGTCTATGAAACACGAGTAATCACGTGGTTGAAGTTCCTTCTGCTTCACATACTACATCCGCTCATCGTTGATCCCGACTACGCTGTTTCCAAGAAGCAGGTGGGGGCGGGAGGAGATAAGTTTGACAATTAATAGCGATTGTCCGGCGTTAATACAAGCGTATTGCGTATTTTTTAAGTATTTCAGTAACTAAGTTAGTTTTCAAGTAACATATTTCGAACATCACAAGTGAAATGTTCATTTTCCACCTTTTTAATATAGTAAAATGTAACGAAATATTTAGCTATAGATATAATACGTAAAAATATGTAATTATACCAAAATATGTAAAAATATGTAAAATAAAAATGATTCCAATTAGTTGAGAATGTCGTGTTAAGTGTAAAAAATATTAGTGAATGCAGGTATCTTGTCCCTGTAAAAATATGTATTTACATGAAAATCCGTTCCCTAGTTACAACTAATGGTAGGAAACAGGAGAAGACAAGCGACACAATTGTGAGCACTGATAAAGACCTTTTGAAGCTGGACTTTATCAACATTTATTCTAGGGAAGTTACTCTAAGAAGAAATCAGTTTGACGGGTCGGGAAACAAATGAACGTTGTGCAGGGCGAGGACATTTGCAAAAGATAGTGATAAAGTCGTACACAAATGAGCTAACTGTAAAGGAACGCACTGACAAAATGAGTGCTTGAACGTAAACTGCAGGTTATGTGGCCAGCAGTGATCAAGCAGTAGTTGTCAAAGCGGTCCCTTCTTAAGGCGGCTCCACACATTCGTTATTCGGCGACAGCGAGCAACCACTCGCCGAATCCCGAGTCGTGTGGATGAGTTGCTTGCTATTTGCCGAATGACAAACATTTGGGGTTCGCCATACCTACCGCGTGTGGGTCTTTTGGACACATCAAAGGAAGAGATCATTCGCCGAATACGTCAGCTGTTCGGGATTGGGCGAGAGTTAGCTCGCCGCTCGGCGAATGCCGAATGTGTGGAGCCGCCTTTATAGTACTCTAGGTTATAGACTGAGAGAAGAGAAGAAATGAGGCAAGGGAATCTCTCCGGGAGTCTGTCCCCGAGCGGGCCTCTCGCGGGCAGCGCTGCTCCACTCCAGACTCCGCCCGCACGCGCGCCTGGAGCGGCGAAGCCCATGTATCGCGCTGCCGATCGCCTTCGCGCCGCTCCAGCGGCGGCGGCTCGTTTCATCTCTGTCGCTGGGCGGCGCGTCGTTTAATCGCCCTCCCCCACGAAAAAGAATCATTTCCCCGGGCAGTAATTCAACGCGCGCCTTCAATCTGCGCGACGCCGTAAACGCCGGGCGGCCGCGAGCTGGACACCCGGCCCGCTCGGTTCGCCTCGCTCCGCCCCAATCCGCCTCGCACACGCGCCGTACACGTCCCGTACTCGTCCCGTACACGTCCCGCACACGCCCCGCACACGCCCCGCACACGCCCCGCGCACGCCCCGCACACGCCCCGCACACGCCCCGCACACGCCCCGCACACGCCCCGCTTCGCCCCTCTCCGATCCACCCCAACCCGTCTCGTCCCACCCCGCCCCGCTCTACCCCTCTCCGCTCTGCACCTGCTCACCCGTCCCACCCCGTCACTGCCAGTCCTGTCTCGTCCCACCCCCATCCCGCCTTGACCCATCCTGCCCCGCCTCGTTCTTCCTCTCCTCGCCCTACCATATGTCACCGCACTCTTCCCAGCCCTGCCCCACCTCGTCCCGTGCCGATCGACAAACCGTCATGCTGCGCACCATCTGACCCCGCCTCCTCATCCGCCATGCCTCACCCGCTTGCTTTACTCAGCCCTCCTCTCCCCGCCACACTCCGTGCCGCTCCGCACCGCTCACGTCGAGACATTTGTCTTTAATGGCCTGTCCAGCCCGCGCCGAATAATTAAAAAGGATTTGCACGGAAGGAAGCCCCGACCAGGTTTTTTATTCCGCTGCTGGAACGGTGAGCACACAGAGAACACGAAGGGACACGTGGACAGACGTAAATGTCTCTGGAATAAATGGAAGTGAGCGAGACGCTGTGGGGTGGGATAGAACGTATGCTCTGAAAAAAATTAGGAGGTATATTTGGTAGGATGCACATTTTGCAACGTTCAAAACACTAGTGCAAACATTTGGATGATACATATCTTGTGAGCACATAATCGCATCAAACACAGAAAATGAAGTTATCATATTACATAATTGCGATGGCGATAGAAAATATTAATTACAAAAATATTAAGCACTTTCTGAAGACGTGAAACATTTGTAATGAAACTAAGGAAAATGGTGCTAACAAAAGAGAACCCAGAAAGAACGATCACGAAAGGCTGAAGGTTTAGAAAAGGATGTTGTCTACTACTAAAGACTGGTGATATACTCGCTATTTCCCATCGGTAATACGAGGGTGAATTGGGCTGTTAAATGGAAAAGGCAGCGATAACTGCCCACCTCGAAGCGAATAGCCCCCGCTGGAGGTCGCTGACCGCTGACACCCGCCCACACCATCTGTTCGGGAGCTTCCCTTGCAAATGGAGCTCGTCTCAGCCACGCGAATGTTTCCCCAGAGACAATATCTAGGTTGATGACCTATTGGCAGCTGTAAAAGAGGAAACAGAGTATAAGCACTCCAAGTGGATCTACAAAAATCTTTGCGGAATGAAGACATTTCAAATTCCAGCTTTTGAAAACCTACTTTCGTATTTTATAAATTTGAATGTTCTACACTGTGGGTGTCCTTTACTATAAATGTTTTAGTGCCCCTCATTGCGTCCGCAATATCTGCTTTGTGTCTGGCATTTAACACAAAAGGCAATTTCGTACAATAGTCCAGTACTGCAATGCAGTCAGCTACATGGAAATGTTTCGCTAGGAAGAGGGAAACTGATGAAACAATTGTAGTATGGCTTGATCTGTTATTTCTTTTTCAAATTAATATGTTGAATGCCTTTGAAAATTATACCTTCATTGGCATTATCAGATGTTCCAAATGTGTAATAATTGTGGAAGGTAATTAAAATACTGTTTTTCTTCCTAATTACCATTTACAGGGTTCGCTTATGTTTGCATTTAAATTCATGTTTGTTAATGCCTTGGAATTCTTATCTTTTAATTCGCAGCATTCTATAGCCTCTTAGGGGAAAAGTTATTTCACATTTGCATGTATTCCCTTATCCCAGATCATTTTAATTACATAAATACAAAAGATGTGCTAAGTTTTGCGAAATGTAGAGCTATTCATTCGGAAGTTGGAGAAGTTAAGACCATTAAGAGAGGGAAGCACCACAAGAATATTCTCTTAGCATCCCAAGAGTTATGACTGCCGGTCACTAAGAAACTGTTGGAAGTGCTTCCATTAGGAATTGTTTTGTTTACATAAGAATATAAAAGATATTCTGAAGAAGTCCTTTTTTCTTTTTTTAATTTAATATAAGTGGAGTAAACAGAGAGACTGAAAATATCGTTTATATTTTATAGATTGTAGAGGTTATTTTATAGATTGTAGACGTTTATAAAAACAATTGACGATTATACTGTAACATTGCATCAGTAAAGTAACGATGATGTAACATACGTTCAAAATATGTAATTTGCGATTATGCGAATGGTGAAACATTTGTTTCATAAAAAGCCCGCTGATGGGCTCATTACAATGGCTTCGAGGAACAGCAATGTCGTGCTCAGGCGGTCTTCCTCCTCGCCTTCCTGTAGTGGCGACCGTACTAATGACGTATGGGGCCCGCCTGACAGCCTTCCCGCCCGTCGTGCAGTGCGGTGAATGCCGTCATGCGCGCAGAGCCGGTGGGGGCGGGGCGGCGCGGCGCGGGGGCGGAAAAGCCGCTTTCCGTCAACGCCGCGCAGGAGAGCCCGCGAGCGCCAATATCCCTCCGAGATTTTTATCTCTCCCGAGCACCGACTCCATCGGAAGCCGCTCTCGGGGGTTGACATTTTTATCGACACGCCGAAGCCCCGCTCTGGCTCCGGCCCCGGCGGCGGGGGGGGGCGAGGGGGGCCGGGGCGGCTCCCCGGGGAGCGATCGGCCGGCCGGTCGAGGCGAGCGCGCGCTCTAATGGGGGGCTGAGCGCCCCCCCCCCGCCCTTCACCCTGCGGGAGGCGAGGAAACGGGCGGCTGGACGCTTCCGCGGGCGAATATGCGGCCTGCGCTGGGCAGGTGGCGGGTGGGAGGCCGGACAGGTGCTCGCCGGGCGGGTGGGCGGGCGGGAGGAGGACGACCGGTCAGTGAAGGGCGGTCGAACGGTTTTTAGGCGGAGAGGCTGCTCGGGCGCGGGCGCGCCAGGGGGTGGGCGAGCGAAAGGAAGAAGGGGCGGATGGGCGCGCGGCCAGGAGGCGGGTCTGGGGGCGGGGCGCAGCTGCTATTGACCCGTGCCTAAGCGGGCGTGCCTCCGCCGCGCGGGTGGTCCGCGCGCCGCCCGACGTTCGCCTGACAGCCGTCCGCCCCGGGCGAGGGCAGAGGCGGGGGTGGAGGTGGGGTGGTGACGGGGTGGAGGCAGGGTCGGGGCGGTGGCGGAGACGGGGTGGAGGTGGAGGCGGGGAAGGGGCGGAGGCGGGGGCGCAAGCAGAGGCAGAGGCGGAGGCGGCGGCTGGGCGAAGGCGGGGCGGTGGCGGAGACGGGGGGGAGGCGGGGGCGCAAGCGGGGGCGGCGGCGGGGCGGAGGCGTGGCGGAGGCAGAGACGGGGCGGTGGCGGGGACGAGGGGACTCGGGGGCACAAGCAGGAGCGGGGGCGACGGCGGGGCGGAGGCGGCGGCGGGGCAGATGCTGTGGAGACGGGGGAAGGCAGAAACGGGGCGGTGGCGGAGACAGGGCGGAGGCGGGGATCGCGGGGGGCGGAGGCGGGGACGCAAGCAGGAGCAGAGGCGGCGGCGGGGCGGAAGCGGCAGCGGCGGGGTGAAGGCGTGGCGGAGGCGGGGGCGGATGCGGGGCGTGGGTAGGGCGAGACGGGGGTCGGCCAGTGATAAGCAGGCGGAATCGCGAGAGGTGGCGCCTCAAGAGGAAAAAGGAAGTGACCGAACGGCACCACGCCAGAGGCTTCGCAAGGCGGGAAGGGACAGGTTGATATCGAAGAGCGATCTATAATGGAACGTACATCTCGGAAAAGAGAGAATCTCGACTGCGTGCAACTAAATCGAAAACCAGGACGTTAGACCGAGGCTTGTTGAATGAATTTGAGTTGTACTGTAAAAGAAATATGATTCGCCATGTTCTAACATGGTGAAAATGGAAGGGAACTGTTTGTGAAAATGACGGAAATCACGGAATACCACATAAAGTTTGGAAAACATTAATTATATTCCTGCGGTAAAATAAAAAAAAGTTTTTAATTTAACATGTTACGTGATGTATTCATCACACTGACATGTTTAGGAAACAGCCAGTGATATGGACGGGTAAACACTGTGCACCAGGAAACTATCTCCTCTGTGAACCGAATCAGGGCCTCCTGTTACAAACTACATATATGTCTGTAGCACCCAGATCACTGGGATACAAGTGAAAGGGCATTTCTAGCATCGTTTATGATTGTGATTCATACACAATTTACGTTTTCAAGCCGCAGTTCATACTACAACATAATGTCTGTTGCACACAGCAAGGTGACTCTGCGGAGAGACTTTCCTGACGCACAGTACTATACTTGGGTTTTTTAACGTGGCATCTGAGTGTATTATGTTCAAGATGGAATATGACACGGGCTTTTGCGTCTTTGTCGGTCCTGCCGCAAGATGTCGCGTAATCGCGATCGTGTCAAGTAGTTCCGCTAGTCAAGCAACTCTAGCGGCACGACCAAGAAAGACGCGGAAAGCCGTGCCGTATTCCATCTTGAAGATAATAGAGTTTGTGCACCCTCGAACGTTGAAGCATTATCAATCTTTTGCGCATGCGCAGTTCAAGTTTCGCATCACTTTAATGCATCTGTGCATGCGCAGATCGATAGTGCTGTCCGCTATGGCGTGCAGAAACTCTCTAATACTCTCAGGCGCCACGTTACGAGAACCCAAGTATAGGCACGGGTGGCATATGAATCCGTGAACCTGAAGTAGAGCTATGTCCAAACACCCATTGCAGTGCCTCTGACCGGGAAGTCCCACGTTCGCGTCCTGACGGCGGCAGAATTTTCGACACTAGCTTGTCAGCTAGGTCGAATACAGTCGCTGTCTAGAGAATTCTAGCGGCCGGCTGCTCTGATCGGTAGTTTTCCGTCGTTTCTCCGATCAACACCAGGCGAATGCCGGAGCAGTACTCTACCAAACGGGCCACGGACCGCGCGCGATCTTTCCTTCCTCTTCCTTGTCCTATCCTCTCCCCTTACACACACACACTTACTCTAAAATGCACTACAGTACCACATATTCCGGGAGACCGATCGGGAGCTTAGAGCTTCTCCTGGCTGTGGCGGTGCCCCGCTGGGAGGGTCCTGGAGGGAGAGTCCTGGTTAGGGGGAAACCCCGCTAGCCGACGGTAGGTCGGCGCCGGATATCGCCATCCAGCGGGGGAAGATCACCGCTATCTTCCGAGGAAAAAAAATGTACTACACTTGCGGGACTAATGACTTAAGCTGTTGACGCGCCCGGAATAACTAACCAACCAAATCCAAGCAGCCAACGGGAAGCACCATGGCTTCGTCCGCCACTCGTGGTCATTCTCGGCGGCGGCCTGCGGTCATCCAGGGCGAGCAGCGTGGAAGGTAAAGAACCGCGCGGGGGCGGGGCGGGGCGGGGGAGGGCGACCGGCTGGCGCGGACGGCCCGCGCTGTGGCAACGGCGCAAAAAGCAGCGCCGCCGTCGCGACGCCCGCCCTCTCGTCCGCCCCCGCCGCCGCCGCCCGGCGGGCGACTTGCGGCGGACAGCTCGTCGCCGGCGCTGTCTTCGCCACTCGCCTTCTTTGCCGCCTCCGCCGCCGACGCGACGCGACGAGACGCTGCGGGCGGGGAAAAACGGCTCGCATTATGATGGCGCGGAAGTGGCGATAGCAATTTTCGAAATGCTGGCGGCAAGAAGGCGGAATTTGTGGTGAACGGAATAGGTTCGGGGTGGAATTTCGTGGGATATATTCTAGTTCCTGTCCCCTTTTTCTCGTAATTCACCTGACATTATGAGTCGTTTCCCATAAAATTCTTCTGAATCAAATATTGCATTAATGTGTAATAGAGCATTTCAGTACCACCCTCCTCCCCATGACGAAGTGGTGAATATTATTATCAATCGTATCGAGATATTTTTGAGATGAATTTTCTTTTTTCGGTATCCAAAGAGTACTCAAGATATATGCCGATTACTCTGTGGGTTTAAGTACGTTTGTGAAAATGCGTATGTCTCGCATTATGATGGCGTGGAAGTGCCGATAGCAATTTTCGAAATGCTGGAGGCAAGAAGTCGGAATTTGTGGTGGACGGAATGGGTGGAATTTCGAGGGATGTATTCTAGTTTCTGTCCCCTTTTACCATTCTCGTAATTCACATGAGTCGTTTCCCATAATATTCTGCTGAATCAAATATTGCATTAATATGTAATAGAGCATTGTGGTACCACCCCTCATGTCGAAGTTGTGAATATTATTATCAATCGAATCGAGATATTTTTGTGATGAATTTTTCTTTTCTCTGTATCCAAAGAGTGCTCAAGGTATGTGCCGATTTCTCTGTGGGTTGAAGTGCGTTAGTGAAAATGTGTACATCTCGCATTATGATGGGGTGGAAGTGTCGATAGCAATTTTCGAAATTCTGCCGGCAATAAGTCGGAATTTGAGGAGGACGGAACGAGTTCGGAGTGGAATTTCGATCGATGTATGCTTGTTCCTGCCCCCTCGTACCACTCTCCTAATTCACTCGCCAGTATGAGTCGTCTTCCAGAATACTCTTCTGAATCAAATATTGTTATTAATATTTCGTATAATTTATAAATATATTATGTATAATATATGAATCCAAATAATACACAGGAGATGTGCGGACTACGTCATGGCTTTATGTGCATTTCTGAAAGTGTGAACGTCTCGCCTTGTATATATAATGTATGGTCATAATTATATATTTCTTGCATACATTTCTAGTTGCTATTACTTATCTAATAGACTTGCTTCAATTTACTGTTTGTAGATGGTGTTGGTTTATTTTTAAAAGCGTCTATTTTCCTTTATGTAACACAACCATTGACTTGATAAAATCATATAAACAAATGCTTCATGACATCTTGCGGGCGAAACGCATTTGGCTCGGCACGTGGCAATTGAGTCTTCGAGGTATTGTGTTTCAGCCATGTGTACACTCCAACGCATGTTTGATAAAACATGTGACGTTGACTGAAACCATGCACACGCGATTCCACACGACCTTGTGAAGGAATCGTCCGTCGCAGTATGGAAATTCGTTTCTTAGCAATGACGTAGTACAGAAAGGTAACAATAAGAGCGGACAATTGTCTATAGAATTGAAATACTTGGTCTGTCGTGTTCAACTCGCGACGTATTTATACAAACCATTAAAGACTTCATACTATTTTAGGCGGTGCATCTCAAATTTGGGTTTGCTCGACCAGGATGGTAACTGCAAATGTTTTATCCAGAATTTTATTAAAGAATATTCCAATATTATTCATACTTTCGTAAGTAGTTTTTTACTATCGTAATCCAGGTTGTTTGCTCATTTTCTGCAGAGAACATGTACTGTGTAGTTTTCTTTTTACTACCTAGATGTATTCTATATTTTCCTTCATTTTGATTAGACTTCAAGAATTTAGATAAAATTTATAAAATATGAAATTAAATTCTTTAAAAACATTATTTTATTTTTTTAATATTATTAATATAAATATTAATTATAATTATAATAATAATATAAATATTATTTTATTTATTTAAACAATTATTTAACAAAATTTTAGACACAATGTTCGTTTCCGAAACTTCTTCCTATGAAATTCTCAAAATAATCGGTAAACTAAAAAATAAATATTCGTCCGGTTTAGATGAATTCCCGGATTCTTTGTTAAAGACTTGTGCGTATGCCATTATACACCCGTTAACTCACATATTTAATGCATCTTTATGCACTGGAACGTTTCCAGATATTTTCAAAACAGCTAAAATTAAGCCGCTTTTCAAAAAGGCAACAAAAATGAAATTCAAAATTATCGGCCCATTTCTCTTCTATCAGTTTTTTCAAAAATATTAGAGAGACTTTTTTACGTACGAATGGAAACCTTTCTCAGTAAACACGACGCGCTTTCAGATTGCCAACATGGATTTAGAAAATCAAAATCAACGGAAACAGCTATATTTTCTTTTCTTAAAGATGTCGCCTCATCATTAGATCAAAACGAGGCACCTATTGGATTATTTTTAGATCTCTCAAAAGCTTTTGACATCATTGATCATGACATTTTACTTTCAAAATTACCTTCTTATGGAATCCGTGGTATTGCTCTAGATTGGTTATGTTCGTACCTTAAACAACTATCTCAGAAAGTTGAAATACCTTACTGGAATGATGGAACATTACGTACGCACCTTTCCGACTCTTTGCCCGTTGCATGTGGAGTTCCTCAAGGATCGATTTTAGGCCCTATTCTGTTCCTACTTTACGTAAACGATATGCCCTCGACGATTCGAAACGGAAGAACGGTTCTCTTTGCGGATGATACGAACATCCTTTGCAATAAAGAAACCGTAAATAGTACAATATCAGATGTTTCAAATTGGTTCCGAAATAACAAATTAATAGTAAACGAAAAGAAAACGGTTTTAATGCAGTTTTCCATATCAAATAAACAATTCTGTGCTCCATTGAAAATGAACAGTGTACCATTGACTGATGTTAAGGCAACAAAATTTTTAGGTCTCTCAATTCAGTCAAACCTTAAATGGAACGTCCATTTAAATGAATTGAACACAAAATTAAGTTCATTATGCTACGCGTTCAGAATTCTTGCAAATTCAGTCAGCCTTCATACTGCTCGTTGTGTATACTTCGCGAATGTTCATTCCCGCCTGAGATATGGCATAATATTCTGGGGAAATACATCTTATAGCTCCCAGACTTTTAGATTACAAAAACGAATTGTACGAATAATAACCAAATCCCACCCACGTGATTCATGTAAGCTTCTCTTCATTAATCTAGGAATTCTACCATTACCGTGTCTTTTTATTTACGAATCAGTGGTTTTTGTAAAAAATGACTTGCTCAAGGGCGGGAATATTTTTTCAGAAAATGCCGAAGTCTATTACTATAACACTCGACGTAGAAATCATATTCATCAGGTGACAGTATCAACAGCTCATTACAAAAAATTCACATACAATACATGTACATTATTTACAACACTTTGCCAGATGACATTAAACGATTCAATTCAATAGAAAAGTTTAAATCCCAAGTGAAATCGTTTCTGCTGCATAACTGTTTCTATACAATTAGAGACTATACTGAGCATCACAAGAAAAGTAACATTAATTTTAACAATGATACATAATGCATCATTTACCATTTGGACTGTATAAATAAGTATAAACAACCTGTAACAACTATTGTACTACAGCTTCCGGGTCAATGACCCCCATCTCGATCAGGTTTTTCGTCCAGTTTCCCTGATCCATTGAGCAAATGCTGAGATGGCCCCTTGTTTTGCTTCTGGACATAAATGTAACTTCATTTTCTGTGCACGTCTTCATTTTCAGTGGGAATTACAATTATTCAAATTATCATTTCCATGTTGTCGCGGCAGGAAGTAATAAGAGCCAAAATTTATTGCTTATTTATCTTTGAAAATAGATTTTATTACATGGGAGTTTTTTTTGTTGTTTTTTTCTCCCTTGCAAAATTCAAAATTTATTGCCTATTTACCCTTGAAAATAGATTTTTTTACATGGGAGTTTTTTTGTTTTTTTTTCTCCCTTTCAAAATTCAAAATTTATTGCTTATTTATCCTTGAAAATAGATTTTATTACATGGGAGTTTTTGTTTTTTTTCTCCCTTTCAAAATTCAAAAATTTAAGTAGTATATGACTTAGTGTAGGGATCACAGAATTTTGAAAATGTGCACACAATTCACTTTTCCCCATAGCACGTCATACGCAGTTTTTAACTGTTTTTTGACGTAAAATAAATAAAAAAATAAAATAAAAAAACATTGTAGAAAATTAAAAAATATAAACAACACTTATGCGTTTGACAGATTCTAAAAGCTATTTGAACGTGAATTGTATTAATGAAGATGTTCCCGAAAAAAATATCAGAAAAAGTTAGGACTCGTGAGAACTACTGATTTAAAATGTTTTGTTTCGTCAGAAAATTAAATATACTTCCATAAAATAAGTTGAAATAAATCATAAGTTTTTAAGAGAATCACCATAAGTTAGAGCAAATTGTGAAGCAGTGAGGTTTGGGTGTTACAACCCTCAAAACACTTCCCGCACACACCTTGCGTTGTGCCCTGATGACGTGTTACCTGCGAACTAGGAAACGCCGCCAGCTGTCGCGCCGGGGATCAGAGCCCAGCGCGCGGAACTCGAGGCTTTGCGTAAGAGCATTTGAATTTCCGAGGCCTGCTCCGCCAAGTGTCTTTTCGTGTCGGCTCATCGCAGAGGGGAATTTCTGAAGAGCGCCTTGGGAAGCGCGGGCGGGCGGGAGGGCGTTGTTTCCCTGACGCGCTTACGTCATTTTTCCCACCGGTTGCGCCCCCGCCCGGGCCAGGGGCCTCGGGAAGGTGAAGAGGAGGTGATGAGGGGATTGCTCCAGATTGTCGCCTTGAGCTCTTCCTCCGTCGCGACGTCTCAGCAGGCAAGCCCTCTGCGGCCTTCTCCTCCCCCGACTCACCCGTTGCGACGCCTCCTGTGACTAGCGGCAGCGTCGTATCTGTAGCAATTTGCCTCATATATGTTGCTGTAGCGTTGCTACAGGGTGCGAGTTGGCGGGTAAGATTGTCAGAAGTCGTCTCTCTAGAGAGTTTGATGTGTTCTTCTGTAAAAGAATTGAAGTGTCCTTACTCAAGAAGTCGTTAAAAAATGGATGCCTCATTTATGAGATGTTTTTTATGATTTATTAATTTGGTCTATGAAATGTTCAAATTAAGGAAAATTTATTCACACTGTGGTGCGTGAGCAAAAATAATAAATAAATAAAATTTTGCCCGTCAATTCGTGGACGGAGGTTTCAAGTTTCTCCCTCCTAAAGAAATTTGCCAATTCGTTCCCTACGTATACAGGCACGTATGCGTTCCTTGGAGGAGGATTTATTTGGAAAATAATGGCAAATTAATTTAAAACTGTACGGCACTCTAAAGAGACATTTATGACAATAATAGAAAAAACATTTACCATTTCAGTTAATGTGACTGATTTATCTGACAGCATTTTATTGCTTTTAATGTTTTTCGCCACTCCTCAGCTATTACGATTTAATGAATTATGATCAGAATAGTGGACACATGTAGGTTTTCTTGTTCTTCTGCTTGTGCAGAAACCATTTGACAACAGTTTACGTGGAAATCTGTGTTAAGCTGTATCGTACGTCCTCTAAAATACTACCATACCACAGAAAAAAAAAGTTTTGAGAGAAAAAGCGTTTCAACATTTCCCCGCATTTATAAATGCTATTATAGAAAACGCCTTTCAATTTTAAGGACTTAGGATGCGAATATGGCAATAAATTTGCTTTCTGCAGAAGGAAAGTACTTCCCATTAATTTTCTCGTTATGTCGTTATTTAACTACACGTACTTTACTACATTGTCCAGTGCGCTAGGAAAGTCTCACCGCAGTGGCACCTTGCTGGTGAGTGCTAGCAACAGAAATTATGTTGGTAGAAGTAGCTGCAGCTTGTAAAAGTAAAGTGCTTACTCACCACAATCATAAGAGATGTAGGAAGTCCCCTTTACTTGTTTTGCAGTGATCTAGTTGCTACCAACATACGCATATTTAAAAAAAATAGGAAGCCCTAATTTGGCTAAGAGCGGAGATACTTTCCTGATGCACTATATTACGTGAGGATTCGTAATTTTACGATTTACTCATTAGATGTGGTGTTTTTCTCTTCACGTGTACACTCCACACGTGCCTCGTGTAGTTGGATGTTGAATGCCTTTTCCTGACTGTGCTTGCCTGTGTCCGCAGGTGATGGCGCGATGACGAGCACGGAGCCGGCGACATGACGCTGCACTGGTGGATGCATTGGTTCTGGATCACAAGGCCGGTGGCAGGTGGGACCTCCATAAATCGCTTGCTGCGCCCAGCGTCTCCCCCTTCCGCCCTCCGATGGCCCTGACCCCACTGTCCCCCCACCCTGCGCGCCGCGCCCGTATTTCACCCTTAAGTCCCTCCCGCTCGCGGGACGCTCCACCTCTCCCCGCTTCTCCTCGTCCCGCATTGCTTCGCCCCGCCTCTCCGCGCCCCGCCACACCGCTTCCCGTACCATCCCGCCTCGCACCCTCACGCTCACGGGCCGCTCCGCCTCGCATCGCCCCGCCCCTCCGCGCTCCGCCCCGCGCCACACTTCCCGCCCCGCCCCAACCTGCTTACGGGCCGCTCCGCCTCGTCCCGCCTTGTTTTGCCCCGCCCCTCGCCCCCTGCCCACCTTCCCACCCCGTCCTACTGCTTCCCGTCCCACCCCGCCCCGGCCCCTCACACTCACGGGCCGCTCCGCCTCGCATCGCCCCGTCTCGCTTCGCCCCGCCCCTCCACGCTCCGCCCCGCGCCACCCTTCCCGCCCAACTCTGCTCCGTCCCGCCCGCCGCTTCCCGTAACATCCCGCCCCGTCCCCTCACGGGCCGCTCCGCCTCGCCCCGCCTTGTTTCGCCCCGCCCCTCCGCCCCTCGCCCCGCGCCCACTTTCCGACCCCGCCCCACTGCTTCCCGTCCCACCCCGCCCCGCCCCACCACACTCACGGGTCGCTCCGCCTCACCCCGCTCCGCCTCTCCCCGCCCCTCCGCGCTCCACCCCGCGCCATCCTCCCCGCCACGCTCTGCTCCGCCCCGCCCACCGCTTCCCGTCCCATTCCACTCCGTCCCCTTCAGCTCCCTGCCCGCTCCGCCTCTTCCCGCTCCGCCTCGTCCCGCCCTGCCCCGCCCCGCCCGGCCCCGCCCGGCCCCGCCCGGCCCCGCCCGGCCCCGCCCGGCCCCGCCCCGCCCCACACCGCTCCACACCGCCTCACCCCGCCCAACCCCGCCCAACCCCGCCCCACCCTGCCCCGACCCGCTCCGCCCTTCCCCTCCTCGCGTTGCATCGTCCCGCTCCGCTGCGTCCCGCCCCGCTCTGCCCCACTTCCGTGCTCCAACGCCCCCTGGCCGATCAGCTAATTCCCGCGCCAAATGGACGCCGCAGTCCGTCATGCTGTGCTGGACGCGAGGCCGCCGAGCCGCAGACACGCGCGTTGCACGGCGGAGCCCGCTGTTCGCCTGTCACTTTTTCTTTGCCGGGGAGTACCACCGGCATAGCGGTCACTGTTAAGTGGCGATTATGTATTTAAATCATGTCTTGTTCCTTCACTGTAAAGTTACATTTATTTATTTCAGTAAATAGTATTTATGTATTTGGCATTTTAGAGTCGGATTCATCCGACTTTTGGCAGCTTGCGGTCCTAGGCGTGGGCACTGTTTTTATGTATTATCCACGTCTGGGACATATTTTTATCCGGACCGAGAATCAGTAAATAGTCATTTTGTGTAAACTGCAGAGACAAAGAATCAGTCATTACGCAGTAACGCACCTCCTCTGACAAAAAATTCAAGTTTGATCTAGGTGATATAGAAGAAACTGGTTCATGATTATATTCAAAATACCTGTGACGTCCTTATCTCTCAGTCATTTTAAGTTAGTTATCTCAAGCATCTTTACAATCCTATGTTTATGAATTAACGTTTTTGTTCTTAGAAATTTGTGGTTTTAAAACATGTAAACCTAATTTTTGTAACTGAGAAGAAAATTTAGAAAGAAAGAAATTTGTTGTGTTTCAGTAATTATACTTTTTACGACTTATCATTTATACTTCGCAACACATTTGCGTTGAGAATTAATTTACTATTTGGAAGTTTCTGAACGTTCTCATTCTATTGAATCAAGTTCATTGACTCATCATCCAAGCAAATCCTTTTTATTGTATGTGAAATGTAATATTACGTATTTCATCCGCAATTTTGTGTCGTTTTTTAGCGACCTTTACCTGTCATGCTTTGATTGTGTGTGGGAGCGTTCCTGCTTCAAACACGGAGTCACTGACCTCTTTCCTCATACATTTGCACTAAAAATCGATCAAGCCCTCAAAAAATATCGTTCTGCGAATCAGATATTACGTGGTTGGAAGTCAACAAAAGTCACTTTCCCATAAAGCTTCAAACTAATATTCCGGGACTCAATAGAGTTATCTTTTGTAGTAGGCGGCATCGAAGACAAAACGTGGGAGAGTCATTTTCCTTCCCGGGAATTTCTTCTGCTTTCGCGTGCCGCAGCGGAGGGCTTTGCGACAAGACGTCGCAGGCCACGCCCCCCGTCATTCGAGAACAGCGAGCGGAGGAGGCTTTGCCCGGGGGAAACCGCTGCGGCGCGGTGGAGGCAGAGCGGGGAGTGGCGGGGCAGAGGTATAGATGGAGCGAGGAGGGGCAGGGCGGAGGTGGAGCGGGGCTGGACGGAGGTGGAGCGTGGCTGGGCGGAGGCGGGGCGGAGGTGTAGATGGAGCGGGGAGGGGCAGGGCGGAGGTAGAGTGGGGCTAGATGGTGGTGGAGCGGGGCGGAGGTGAAGGTGGGGCAGAGCGGGGCGGGGCAGGATGGGGTGGAGTGGGGAGAGGCGGGGCAGAGGTGGAGCGGGGAGGGGTGAGCGGTGGCGAAGGTGGAACGGGGAGGGGCGGGGTGGGACAGAGGCGAAGATGGAGCGGGAGGGGCAGGGCGGAGGTGTAGCGGGACTGGGCGGTGGAGCGGGTGGAGGCGAAGGTGGAGCGGGAAGGGCGGGGCAGAGGTGGAGTGGGGCGGGTGGAGGTGGAGCGGGAGAAGCGGGGCGGTGGCGAAGGTGGAGCGGGTTGGTGGCGGAGGTGGAGCGGAGCAGAGGCGAAGATGGAGCAGGGAGGGACAGGGCGGAGGTGGAGCAGAGAGTGGCTAGGCAGAGGCGGAGCGGAAGGAACGGAAGAGGAGCGGGGAGTGGCGGAGCAGTGGCGGAAGGGAGGGAGGGGAGGGCGGTGCGACCCGAGCGGCGCACCGCAGATGGCGTCCGCGCGGAAATGGGAGAACCTCGCCCCCCCCCCGCCCCTCCTCGACGCCCACTTCTCCACGGCAGCCCTCCGGCGGTGCCATTGCATCTCCCCTCCCCCCAGCCCCTCGTCACCGAAGCCCACCCACGCCGATCGCTTGCATCCACCTCCCGTTTCTGCCACCGCTACCTCCTACAAGCCGTTTCACCAGCAACTCGATTTAGGGGCGGATCAAGCCGATCGTTATTTTGTTGGGGAGGGGGTCGAAGATTTTTGTTTAATAATAATCACATTTGTTATTCTGTTGTATATTCTTTTTGTAGTGAATATTTGATACTATACAATATTATATTCTCAATAACTACATAATTCGAACATAAATATTTAAATCAATTTTGCCAAATAAAGGGAGGTAACAAACAAAAACTCTATGCCTGGGGGGGGGGGGCAAGACCCCCCAGGGCCCCTCCCATGGATCCGCCACAGATTCGATCGTAGTTTGTTCCGTTCCTCTTTTGTTCCGTAGTTCCTATTCTCTTGCGCACAGTACTCAATTTTATTCTTCTTCCCAAGTTAACGTTTCTCATTCATTTTCTTCCTTAAGTTTATTTTTGTCACTTTCCCATGGCTTTAACCTGATTTTCCGTATCCCTCGCTTTTCTCTCATCAATCCCTGGCTTCTGCATCTGTTGTTTCGTCGCGCACAGCTATCAGACTCAACTCTTTATCTTCATCTCTTGACTGTCTTTTCACTCCTTCCATTCTCGCACTCTCTTCGGTTGGGTTCACCCGCCACATCCCGAGCCTTTGGCAGTTCCACTCCTGCCTTCTGACCTTTTGGTCTCGGCGCACACAGCAATCGCGCCTTCACTGTTCCCCGCTTATTTCCTTGTATTCATCGATCCTATCGATCTCCGAGTTCTACATCGCTATCCGTACGCATGTAAATCCCATCTTTCCTCTCCCGCTGTTGTCTTCTCACCGTCACTTATACTGTTACCTCTCGCCACTGTTTGTGACCCTTTTCTTCTCAATCACTACTATATTTTCCTCTCCGTTCTTTTTTCTCTCTCCTCTCATTCTTTCTCTCTCTCTCTCTCTCTCTCTCTCTCTCTCTCTCTCTCTTCTCATTCTTTTTCTCTCTTCTCATTCTTTTTCTCTCTTCTCATTCTTCTTCACTCTTCTCATTATTTCCTCTCTCCTCTCATTATCTCTCTCTCTCTCTTCTCATTCTTTTTCTCTCTTCTCATTCTTCTTCTCTCTTCTCATTATTTTCCTCTCTCCTCTTATTCTTTCTCTCTCTCTCTCTCTCGCCCTCTCTCCTTATTCTTTTTCTCTCTCCTTTCATTCTTTTTCTTTCTCCTTTCATTCTTTTCTCTCTCCTTTCATTATTTTTCTCTCTTTTTATTCTCTCCATCCATTCATTATCTCTCTTGCTCCTTTCGTTATTTTCCGCTCCGTCTCTCGCTTCGTGGCCCGTCCGCGGCGCCTTCCTCCCTGAAGCGAGACCCTCGTCGAGAGCGCCACCGGCGGCGCCGAAGGAAATTAATTTCGGTGGGCGCGACGGCGCGGCGACCGCCTCGGCCGCGCTATCTGCGAAACAAACGGCGGCGCGGGGCCCCGGCGGGATATTGCATCTTGTGGGCGGCGGAGGCGCAGGGTGCTTGACCGCCGCATAAGCTCGCCTTCGCGACACAAGATTTCTTGCTTGGGATTAGTGATGCGTACTGATGGCAAATTTCACCAAAACATCGATACGTCGTTACAACACCAAAATGTTTTGGATGACGACGACCAAAAATATCGATATTTAAAATAGGCATCGATGTTTTAAATATGTTAAAGAGATGGTATTTTCCCATCCTATTTCCATTTTTAATTAGAGCCCTTAAATGAAATACCGGTACATATTTTATGATTGGTCACATGTAAGTAATATTTTAATACTAATGTTTATCTAATGTAAAAAAGGATATAAAAAATTAAAGACATCGTGTAGTGCTATTGTACCATTTAATAACTTTCATTCATCAAAAAGAATAGAATAAAATCATATAAAATGTCCAGTATCGAATAGTATACATGTGAAAATAATAGTTTAAAGTATATTCTGTCTTAATGCACTGCCACCTAAATTTTCTAATCACAATTCTAAACAAACAAGGTTCAAAATGCAGTTAAACGATATTACCATGTACAAAATTATCGAAAAAGATTACAAACTTTTTTAAAAACATCTAAGTTTCTGGAAAAATATATCGATCTGAAAAAAACATGAAAAACAAAGCATCGGTGTTAATAAATCGATGTTTCTGGTGGAAAAATATCCACGTTTTAAACACATCATTTTTTTGCCATCTCTAGTCAACAAAACGTCGATATTCAAAATTAAAACTTCCGTGTTAGTAATACAACGATCACAAACCATTGATGTGTCGCTGGTCACAGCCATCACAAACTATTGATGCTGGTTTTGTAACCAAGAAGTATAAATTCGTGCTAACAAAATTTAATTACACAGTGATCGTGTTTATTCATTTGTACTTAATATTTAAATGAAAACAAATAAAAAATAATAATGTGCAACTAAGCCTGATCGTCCACCGTCATCTCAAAGGGTCAGCCCTCAATTAGCTGAAGAAGAAGAAAGACGGTGACTCTACGTTGACCGCTTCTCCATGCACTAAATACTTGAAAAGACGCAGGAAATGCTTGGAGGACATCTCGGGAGAGACACTGTCTGCTCAATGAAGGTAGAGAACAATTAGTTTTCCTTTGTTTAGAAGCCACAAACTGACAGAGGTAGCTTGAAATATTATTTCATATTCTAACTTTTACAAAATTGTAGTTATAGAAATTTTTCATTGACAAGCAAAACATCGAGTACAAAACATCAACATCGATGGCCCATTCATACTTGGGAGCTACGATACAAGTGGATGTGTTTGCACTCACCATTCTTGTGATGTCACCCCTGCTTCCCGCTGCATTATTCGCCCAACGGCGAACTGTGTGGTGGAGACAGATTGACTGTCGACGCAAGCCAAATTTGTAACCACGGCTTGTTCATATGTAGTGTCCTTGCGAATGAAAGTGTCGCGGAGGGTATTCGACTGTTTTCTAAGTTTAACTTTACGGCAATGAAACATTATTTTAAATAATGGTTTCTACTGCAAGTCATTGTTTTTATACGGGCCACAGCACTCCTTCATTACTCTGTACACACACAAAATTGTTATTCTCCGTATCTATTAAGTTCATATCAAACCAATGTATTCGTGGTTCTAATGACCTGTGTAGTCATTCACGGAGGAGGTGGAAACATATTAAGCTACCCTGTCGTTCTGCTATCGTGAACGATTCGCTTGGAAATCTAATGCGTGTGTGTATTTGTGTTTTCTCCCCGCTACGATGCATTTGCATCGATCTCTCTAGGCATGTCGTGAGCACAAAGATCGATTTCGTGAGAAAGTAAGTTTGTAACTTACATCAGTACAGTGCCAGCTACCACAAATGAACATAATTATTTCAAAATGGTAAAGAAATAAGTAGTCGAAGTATATTTCTTAGAAAAAAGCAATCTGACTTTCTTTAGGTTACTTCGATTGCAAAGTACAGCAAATTACATCCATTGATTTTGTTGCTACGTCCACTGATGTTGCTATTTATAAAGCCCACGTTTATGAAGTATCGCACATTCATGTTAATTAGGATTTCATAACTGATGTTTCAAAGAGTCATCTCATTTCTTAATTTCTTATCATGCGATCATATGTTACATTTTTTTAAATTGTGTTTATCTGTTCTAACTATTCTTCCAAAAGATATGAATTGTAATGATTGAAGAATTGTGGGTAAACGATTTGGTATAAAATGGTTGAATGGCGCGCATATACCAAATATATATGCTCACACACAACACACAAATACATGCATCATACCAACACATATGTCGGGGTATCAGACGGGAATTTATAGCTTATCCGCAAATGGAGTAGTACCCCGTTTCGGGAGATACCTGAAGGCTATTCGAGGCTTAGGTTGCCCGCAATCCGCGCCATCCGACGTGTAGGTGGGGCACCGGATCTCACGTTCCAGCTCGGGAGGAACACCACCACCTCGCGGGATACAACGTGCGCTGCCGCCGAGGACCTAATGACCTATTAGTTGACGCGGCCGGAATCAATACTCGCCGGCCGCGCGGGGCGTCGGAAGTTGTTCCACCCGCGGAAAGTTTGGGTGCAGTTGGGCGAGCGCCAGCCGCCGGTGCGGCCCCGAGGCGCGCAGCTCTAAATCCACCGCCCCAATGCCCTGTTTGCGCTGCCCGCGCGCACGGACGCGTCGAGCCGGGCGGTGCAACGCGGCGCCGCGCCCGGCCAGCGAATACGGGAGCGCCGGCGGCTGCGGGCACCCCTCGGATTGATTGATTAGTGATTCCGGGCGGGTCAACTACTGAGGTCACTAGTCCCGTAAGTGTAGTGCGTGTTATTTTCCATCGGGAGGTGGCGGTGATCTTCCCCCACTGGATGGCGAGATCCGGCACCGACCTACCATCGACTAGCGGGGATTCCCCAACCAGGTACCAGAGGGGCACCGCCCCTGCCGATACAAGTTTGCAACCGGTCTTCCGGAATGTGTGGTAGTGTAGTGCATGTTAGTGTAAGCGTGTGTGTAAGGGGTGAGGATAGGACAAAGACGAGGAAGAAAAGATCGTGTGTGGTCTGTGGCTCGTTCGTTAGAGTATTACTCCGGCATTCGCAGGATGTTGATCGCAGAAACCACGGAAAACTAGCGTTCACAGCAGCCGGCCGCTAAATTCTCCTCCAGTCAGCGGCTGAATTCGACCTAGCTGGCAAGCTAGTGTCGAAAATCCCGTGACACCGTAAAATACACTGACATCAGTTGATGTCCTGAGCCACCTCGTGAGAGCGGAAGGGAAATCCAGAGTGAGAGCGGAAGCGTGAAAGAGAGGAAGAGCGAAAGTAGGAGCGAAAGCGAAAGCCGGAGGGAAGGGAGAAGTGGGTGCACGAACGAGAGTGATCCCGATAGCGGGGAGGCGGCAAGCTAGTTGAACAGGAGAAGGGGTGAGGCTGTGTGCGAACGCGAGGACGGGAGAGGGATGGTCACTGGGAATGAGAGCGGGAAGGAAAGCAGGAGAGAGATGACTAGTGAGATTTAACGACCGCGAGAGACGGAGGGTGCGGAGGCCGAAGAGAAAAAGAGAGTGGGAGACCGAAGGGCGAACGGGAGAGGAAACAAGGAGCGCGAATGTAACAGGAAGCAAACGTGTAAAAGACGATGGGGGTAGAAAAAATATCGGACATGAGAGGAGGCGAGGCGACGAGAGGGACAGCGGGAGCCCAAATATGAAACGGAAGGCAAGGGTAGCGACAGAGGCAGAGAAGACGATTGAGAGCATGGATGGGAACCGAATACATCCCGCGGTCAACTTTTCCTAAGCCTTTTTCCTACCTCCCCAGAGAGGCATAGCACGAGTCCATCCCGTTCCGTTGTCCTTAGTATAAGGAGTGGTTTACCTTGATCCGCTTAGTATTATATTGATCGATTGTAATTGATTCACTAATATCTATTTTCAAGAGACATTTGCATATCCTTTTAGAGCTCTACCATCGTTGAAAACCACTGCTTAAAAGTTTGTGGAAACAAAACTTGAAACCTCGTTTCAAGAGTATCTTCTTAGTCCGCTGACTTAACGTATACAATTCCGATGATTCTAGCCTGTTCACCTGTGTTGGAGGCTTTCTCTGTACTGGTGCGGGAACATTTCTATTTGCGCTACTTGTGAATGAAAGCTTTAAAAAAATTACTTCGAAACACCGGATGAACCAAACGGAATGCAGTTGCTTTTGCAGGCAACGTAAAGTGATTAGCTGTGAAGCGGAGGTGTGGGAAACCTGGCAGCAGAATTTGGGCGATTCCTGAGAGTGGGTGCAAGATATAGGGAGAGGTAGAGAGAGAGAGAGAGAGAGAGAGAGATGAGGAGCGAGAGAGAGGGGGAGAGAGATGGGAGCGAGAGAGAGAGAGAGAGAGAGGGGGAGAGAGAGAGATGAGTAGCGAGAGAGAGGGAGAGAGAGAGAGAGAGAGAGAGAGAGGGAGACCTTCTGAGGCAACGAAATATGATTAGCTGTGAAGCAGGGCTGAGGGAAACGTCCCCGGGATGCAGGCAGGCGATTCCGGAGAGCGGGTGCAAGATGAAGAGAAAGAGCGATAAAGATGAGGAGCGGGTGAAAGATTAGGAGAGAGAGAGAGAGAGACCTTCTGAGGCATCGAAAAGTGATTAGCCGTGAAGCAGGGGCAAGGGAAACCTGTCCGCGAGACGCACTCGGGCGATTCCGAAGAACGGGAAAACGGTGCAAGATAAAGAGAAAGAGAGAGGGGGAGAGGAAAAGATGAACGAGAGTGAGAGGGGAGAGACCTTCTGGGGCAGCGAAAAGTGATTAGCTGTGAAGCGGAGGTGAGGGAAACCTGAGAGAGAGAGAGAGAGAGAGAGAGAGATATCTAGAGAGAGTGGAGGAGAGGGAGCGAGAATTGGAGTCGAGGCGGGGAGAGCGTCGCCGCCAGCCGGAGGCTGCTCTTCTGCCTGTGCCTGTGCCCGCGCCCCGCAACCGCGCGTTCCCAGAGCTTCGGGTGCGCAGGGTCGCACGGGAAGGCGGCGGCCGCGTCGCAGGGTCCAGCGCCCACGGTCTCTGCCGCTGCTCCTCCTGGGATTCGCGTCAAGCCAGAGAATTTGCTTGTAGAGAAGAGCTGAGCTGTCGCGTTCTAGCTAAGAGGGCTTACTATACTCCGATTTTTTTAACGTGGCACCTCAAGGCCACGAGCTGGACGAAAAGGGGGACAGTGTCAAATCAATCGGGAGGTTCGTTACGATTTAGTTTGTTGGTATTAGAGCTACCGATTGGATGACAATGTCCCCCTCTTCGTCCAGCTCGTGGTCTTGAGGTGCCACGATAAAAAATCGGAGTATAGTTGTTAGGTTGTCGATGTTTCGACAACCGCGCTGGCAACATTTTGGGAGGCGTGATTCCTAAATATAGGCGTAAAATGTCAGGATGCGGCAGCTTCCTAATTTTTCCGCGGCTGGAACCCACATTTCCTGGATTCCAGGCGTGTAAACCTTGCAAACAAATTGTTATATGAAATAAATACTGTAGCAAGGAAAAATTATATTTTATTCATAATAATGAAATTTCGTTGTTTGCGATTGCACCCAAACAGGACAGCATTCTATTTTCGTAATATTTCAACTTCTCGATTGTAGAGAACTCTTTTATAAACATCTCATAAACGCACTAAAACATGTCTTACGTGATCCGAATTGAAAGGAAGGTTCTGCACCGAAAACGTGTCACTTGTCATAATAAGTTCTTTCTCTGTGAAGAGAATCCCAAAAGTCGTTTGAGTTGCAAAGAAAAAATTAGGAATAAGGGTAGGTAATATTTTTCCCTTATCAATCATGTGAACACTACAATTCATTGTAAATTATAACATATTTCTTTTGAAATAGTGATGTTTCTGAATTTTTTTGTTTCGTTTCATTCTAGTACGTTACGCAACATTCATGCTTAAATTTGCGTTGTTTACGACGTATTTACGTCTTACGAGTATATGCTTTGTTTAGAAAGGAAGGCTTTTTGCAAAAAAACTTTCTCTCGTCAATTTATCGTCATACCGTGACTTTTTAACGTCTATTCTTTCAGAACCAGTTAAACATGTCTCAGACTCCAAAACCTCACAATGTATAGTGCAGTGCAAGTGCCTGCTGACCTTTTGTAGTTCCTTGCTAAACGTTAGCTAAGGCGATTAATTCCTTTGATTAATTAGTCTTGCTAACATTACCATTTTAACTAACAGTTATGTTGATAGCACTGTAATGTATTGCATAATACTGATAAAGTGCTAATAAATGATAATTAAGTTTGTAAACAACTGAAAATAATGCGATTGCCTAATGGTGGTTATATTTTTTTTTCACTGCGCAGATTACATTAATCCTACTGCCCTCGTTCGTTGACTTGAAACACGATACTCTTTTATTTTGAAAAGGGAAGTCCCTGTTCCTTCTCCGCTAAAAAAAGTCTCTATTGAGTGCAATTTTCCCTATGGAAGAAGGGAATTGAAAAATGAGCAAATGGAAGAACGAAGTCATTTGAACTTGTTGCGCATGTTATTGCGTCGTCCGAAACTGCTTCGTTGATAGGAACGTCCAAGGCACCGCAGGCGTATTTGTAACAGTCCAGTGAATAATCAGTAAATACGATTCAGCGTTTGAATCGGAATTCTGGAGACCCCGATGTTCTTATCGCTCGTGTCTGTGGTTTCGCTGTTCGATTTCAGCTGGATTGCGGCGCAGAACACAACAAAGAGCGATAGACCGCATACAAACCTTCCTTCATCACGTTTCCACCACTTTCCCTCAGCCCTAGCCTCCCCTTAGTGTAGGATCAAGCGTAGGACTCGCTCCAGAAGCACAGTCCCAAGCAGATATGTAGATAGAACTGCGACTACTTTGTTAAACTACGAAGTTCGAGACTTACTATATACCCGACATAAAAGCGACCTAATTATGCGAAAAAAGAAAGTAATGTTAAAAACACAGTTCAACTTTCTGACATTGTTGGTGTTAATTATAACACATCATCCTGAATTTAATCACAAATAAATTGCATTTATTTATATTTGTGGTTGTTTCTTGTAACTGATTTTACATAACAAGGTGAATGAGAAAAGCGTGATGATAAGGCGAATGATAAAATCATGATGATAGGTTGTCTGGTGTAGAGTATTGCGGAATGAGAAGCAAGGGAAACTAAGGAGCCACAAACATGTTCAGTTTGACATGCCACAAGCTGGTTTAATTCTCAAATTTCCACAAATTGCACCACGAAAATGTCACGAGAATTGAACCCAAATACCCAGAGCGACCCTACTTCCGTGCGTAGTTTAAGTACTGCGTAGTTAGCTTATCAGGAAAGCTGCACTTCGTACAGATTACGAAAAAAGTCAGGCAGATAATGCGATTAAAATAAGTATATGTGGTCGACATATTACGCCATTGCATGACCACAAAAACCGATTAGAGTGCCCAAAATAAAGTCTACCATTGAGAGCCGCTATTTGTTGATACGGCATACTCATTCTAATCGAACCAAAACCGTTTTGATGATACGTGACCGTATTATCCACGGGGAATGGAGTCTCTCCAGCGAGTTCGATTGGCCTGTCGACTCGATTCGGTTCGTGACGAACAAAAAAATTCATGGGTCTACGTAGAGTCGTTTTTAGGTATCCAGGCGCCTCTGGCAAGCATAGAATATTCGCCCCTGCCACGATACTTCAATTTACGGTTGTTGTGTGTTTTAGCGGATATACTCTGATAGCGCGTGCCTTGTCTGCCATTCCGTAGATGCGCCTCTGAGTCTATGCGGCACCACGAGGCCCACTTGGATTCCGGGGACCGGTGATTCTTCGGAGTCTTCCGTAGGTGTCGTTTCACTGTTCAGTGCGCTGGGGACTAAGTGAGTTTTGAAGAAATAAAAGAGGTCATCTTCGTCAACATAGTATTTTTATTGAGATAGCCGGCTTGCGACGGATTTGCCGTCATCATCAGTCTACAATGCACAGAACAGAAAAATAAATAAATTACCAATAAAATACAAAATAAGAAAGCAAATTAAATTACAATTAATAGTTATATTTAAATTTTAATTACAAATAGCAGAAAAAATTGCGAAAATTGGAATGCAACGGGAGGATTAATATAGATAATAGCAGTTCAAATTAAATATTATAAAATACAAACATAGATTTTTAATGGCCAAGCAGTAACTACTGTCAAAGCATTACCTTTTTGTAGTAATCTCATACATGGGGCTCTGATGGCAGCACCGGGAGAGGTGGCTCAGGGCATCTGTCCGGGAGGTCCTGGGATCGAGCCCCGACGATGGCAGGATTTTTGACACTAGCTTGTCAGCTAGGTCGAATTCAGTCGCTGACTGGAAAGGAATTCTAGCGGCGGGCTGCTCTAATCGGTACTTTTTCGTGGTTTCACCGATCAACGACAGGCGAATGCCGGAGCAGAACCCTAACAAACGGGACACGGACCGCGCGCGAACTTTCCTTCCTCTTCCTTGTCTTATCCTCTCCCCTTATAGACACACACTAACTTGCACTACAATACCACACATGCCGGGAGACCGAGCTTAGAACTTATCCCGTCTGGGGATGTGCCCCGCTGGTGAGAGATATCTTGTTAGAGATAACCTCGGTAGCTGACGGAAGGGGGGACGCCTGATCTCGCCATCCAGCGGGGAAAGTTCACTGTCACCTACCGAGCAAAAAACGTGCACCATACTTACGGGACTAATGACGTTAGCAGTTGACGATCCCGGAATCACTAGTAATCAATCGCCTCGCCCCGCCTCGCCTTGCCATGCCCCGCCTCGTCCATGCCCCGCCCTGTCCCGGTTCGCCTCGCCGCCCGCCATTCCGCCGCCGCCGGTCGCTTTCCTTCGCTACCCGCGCCCACCGATTGTTTTCTGCCCGCCTTCCCGGAAGCGCCCGGCGCGCCGCTCCGCCTGTACTGAGACGGAACCTTTCGCAGGGGAAGGAAACCCGCACTTCCTCCTGCTTCTCTGAACTTCGCCACGCCTGGCGACATATGCACTTTTATCTGTCTAAAATAAACAATGTAAATAACCACTTTTGTCGCGCATGTAGCATTATTTACTGCTAATACATGATAGATTAAATTTTTTCGAGAACGGAAACAATCGATGTTCTTTTTTTTATCATAATCATTAAAATGAATGTATCAAACATGTAAAATGCAATTCAGTATTGCTTTTGTTATTTTTTTAGAAAAAATGAAATAAATTCCGAGCTCGTTTGTTGTAATCATGCGTGGTCACCTGTTGTATGCTACATGTAACATGCTTCGGAAATACTTCAGTTTCCTTGATTACATTTTGAAACATCAACATACATGGGTGACTAAGTGAAATATAGTGCTATACATACATATGACAAATGTAACAATATTACACAAATGTAGTTTTGCCTCTGGCAAAACATGTATAACGAAAGTATATTTCCTGTTTCCAATTATTATATCGATTATTATTGACTTCTATCCCCGTTTTGCAACAAAACTTTATGTTGAATGTAAGCTCATATCCGTTCTTGCGTACTGTTGTAACATAACTATTGAGTTGTGGGGTCATTCGTTCGTTAAGAACTTACACAATCAGAGTGCTTATTGGATTTAGAATCTTGCTAATACAATCACTTTTTTTACTTCGTTCAACGGGTTTCATAAATCATCTTGCTCATTAAAATTCGAATTAAGACCTAGCTTTTTTTCATATAAATATTCATTAAAATCTCTCAGACATTAAATTCGTCCAGACCTTGATGCTTTGACGTTTATGACAATTTTAATTTAGAACTTAATTAGTAGCTCGGATAATAATCATCGCTCTTTCTAATTATTGTGTAAAATAAAATATGAACTTTTGGCTGACGAAATGATCGTCAGATTCTAAATGTGTTCTGGTGCAATGTGTTAATGAGAAATCGCGTGTTTGCAATATGAATTCAGATAAATGCATTTGTAACTCAATATTCATGTGTACCTCTTCATCGAATTATTATGATCGCTCGCTGGCCAACATGAATTGAATGCGGTGTATGAAAAACAAAAGTCTAATTGGTAGCGTGACCATACTACCTTCCTTGTCCTGGTAGTTAACACGGAAATGATGTAACGCGTCCCTCACACAGAAGAATCTTTTAAGGCTAGTAAGAGCATAGACGAATACTTACAGGAGACATTTTTAAGGCTTCTTCGCGTTACTCATAGTTCATGACTTAAGTTCGTTACGCGAATATCGAAGCAGCAGTAATCTGCTGCTAACATTGCCTTAAAGCTTATTTTTTCGCATGAGAGCGATGTTTGTATAAAAGTCGGCGGCTGTAACGAATCGACGCATCGACGATTACCTAGAGGGAGAAATTTTTTAAGGCTTCTTCGCGTTACATTTAGCAGTAATCATTGTTCATGACTTTAGTTCGTTACGCGAGTATCAAAGCAGCAGTAATCTGCTGCTAACATTGCCTTAAAGCTTATTTTTTCTCATGAGAGCGCTGTTTATATAAATGTCGGCGGCCTTCCTTCATTAAACTTGTCAGCGCGCCTTCATTAGCTCTGTGAAGTCTGGAGTTTAACGCCTGCATGCTTCATTCGCACGCTAATCAAGAAGACCGGCCCGCGACTTCCCCTAATGCGATTTCGTCAGATTTGTCAGAAGCAGGCGTGCGTCCTCTGATTATGAATTAGGCAGGCGGGCCTCCCCTTGAAACCGCCATCCCTTTGTGGGAGCGGCTCTCGCCGGCGGCGGTGGCGGCGGTGGCGGTGGTGGCGGCGGCGGCGTCAGCGGTTTTCGAAAGGGGGTCCATTGACATGCAGCGCGAAGGGAACGGAATGCCATTACGAGCAGGAGCTCTCTCGCCCCCCCCCGCCCCCTCCACTGCCCAGTGGGCTCTTCGCGCGCCCTCGCTTTGCGCCTCGTCCCCCACCCCTACCCCCGACCCCCTCCCTTTCCCAAGTTCGCACCGGAAGAGGTGGCTCAGGGCATCAGCGGATGTCACTGCAGTGCCTCTGACCGGGAGGTCCTAGCGTTACCCTCTCCTCGGATGGCAGGATTTTCGACACTAGATAAATAGCTAGGTCGAAGTCAATCGCTATCGGTAGGAGAATTCTGGCGGTCGGCGGCTCTGATCGGTAGTTTTCCGTGGTTTTCTCGATCAACATCAGGCGAATGCCGGAGCAGTACCCTAACAAACGGGCCACAAACCGCGCGCGACATTTCCTTCTCCTTCCTTGTCCTGTCCTCGCCCTTTATTTACATTTACACTTACATGCACTACACTACTACACGTGCCGGGAGATCTGTCGGTAGCTAAGAGCTTGTCCCGGCCAGGGCGGTGTCCTGCTGGTGGGATGTACCTAGTTGGGGAAAATCCCGCCAGCAGACGGTAAGTTAGCGCCAGATATCACCATCTAGCGGGGAAAGATCACCGCCATCTCCCTAGGAAAAAATCATGAACACATTACGGAACTCATGACTTTAGCAGTTGACGCACCCGGAATCACTAAACAGTCAATCAATTCAACAAATTCCCGTCTCCCACCGAGTTCCTTTCTCTCTACACTTCTTCATCTGGGGCGACTCGCGGTGCTGTGGTCAAACTTCTCGCCTTCCATCGCCGGATCAGGGGGTCAAAACTCCGTCGATCTGAGTGAAATTGGCAGCGTAAAAAGTGGGTTCGCAATTTTCCTCGAGGTTCTACCGGTCCTTCTGCATTCAGCATTGTTGCATCATTCATAAAATCACAATCACATCAAAATTATTCGTCGACTTCAGTAATGACTGTATGACTGGGAACTGAGATCAAATCGTACTACTTGCATTTGCTTTCATCTCGTCCGTACTCTTCCGGTCTGACGTAACTCCGCCCTGTAGTACCACACGCGTTCGTCTCTCCGCCTCCGTATTTCAACGCTTTGCTGTGTCCCCAAGCTTCCGCAGTAATTGCCTCCTCGATTTACACACGTTCTTGAATTCCTTTCCCTCACGCTTCAAACACATTTAATCTTCTCCCCAGCATATCAACGTGCTTTTGTCAACCATTCCCGCATACTTGCACATGCCTCTCCACCTATATACTACTGCCGCGCTTTGTTGATTCCCCTCTCCGTATATCCACATGCTCTTTCCTCCTCCTCCGACGTCCCGATCTCTCCCCGCACATGCCCTCTCCCTTTCGGAGAATCATGCTTCCTCAGAATATTTTTACTTTCCGCACGCCCCTTGTTCCATGTTCCCCCTGCTACCCCCGTATTCTCTGCATCCACGTGCCTCTAGTATAGGTGCAACAGGGCTTAGAAAACCGATCTTTCTAAATATCGATGCTCAAAATTAAAACATTGTTGTTAATAAAACTTTGACCATAAACCATCGATTTACTAGACATCGATGTTTTTAAAACTGGATAATTAACCATTGAATATCGGTGGCGGTGGAGGAGGAGGTGGATTTTATTTTAAAGTTGTCTCGTTTATTAATTTTTAATCGACATTTAACTGAATAAATGAAGTCGAAAGATTATCAGGATAATTCCCAAAACTTCAATTATTTCATTCGATAATTCAAAAATTACAGAGCCTTCTTTATTGACGAAAACTCGATTTTATTTATTTTTCTCCCTTGGCCACTTTGGTCTAAAGAATATTCAATTTACGGGTATCTAAAATGTTTTATGATGAATGTTTCATTTAAAAAATATACCACGTAAAAACATCGATGTTAAAAAAACATCAACTTCGAAAAATCGATGTTAAATACATCGATAATTTTAGATAAACATCCATGTTTTGAAAACAGCGACTACGATGTCTCATCTCAATACTTGGGTTTTTCTCACCTGGCAGTTGACGTAAATCAGCTATTACGGTTTCCTCCAATCGAGAGCTAAAACTTCGTCACGGTGACGTCACTGTGGTGACGTTTAAGCTCCCAATTAGACGAAACAGTCAACAGCTGATTTACGTCAACTGCCAGGTAGGAAAAACCCACGTCTAGCCTCATGTCCCGCGGCTTCCGTCTCCCCCGCCCCAGCCGCATGTCCCCCGCCCGTCACCCGCCCTCCCAACCCCTTCGCGGCGCAGCCCCCTGTCTCCTTGCTTGGCTCGCCGTCCGCCCCGCGGGAGCCGGCTAATGAATGGGAAGAACGCAAGGGGCGCGCCGTGGTGGCCAGGCCAGGCCTCTGCCCGCGAGGCGGCGCTGGCGGGCGCCTTGCCGCGGCGCGTTTGCATCCGCCCCCGGCTTAACCTTACGAGTATTCGATCAATAACCGGCCCAAACTTCCGGCCCTTGTGGTACGTGTCAGCGGACGTCCTCCGGCCCCGCCCCCAGGGGAGGGCGAAGGCCTTCTGCGGGGGCGCGTTCCAGGTTTAGTTCGTGATACACGGCGCTGGGGATTTTTTTCCGGCAGTGCAATGCATTCATGCAGCGTTTTAAAATTTCAAACTTTTTAAATTGTCATTTGCATTCACTGGCTTAAGGGGGTGCAGGGCATAACTGATATCATTGTGGTATGGTCGGGAGGTCCTAGGGTTCGCGTCCCGACGGTGGCAGGATTTTCGACACTAACTTCAAAGCTAGGTCGATTAATTGATTAGTGATTTAGTTAGTGATTTCGAGCGCGTCAACTACGGAGCTTATTAGTGCCCTAAGTGTAGTGCATGTTCTTTCATCGGGAGATGGCGGTGATCTTTCCCCCACTGGACGGCGAGATCCGGCGTCGACCTACCGTCGACTAGCGGTTTCCCCTACTAGGTATCTCCCACCAACTCTCAGCTGGGACAAGTTCTAGGTCCCCAACCGATCTCCAGGGAAGTATGATAGTGTAGCGCATATTAGAGGAAGTGTGTGTGTAAGGGGTGAGGATAGGAAGGTAAGATCGCGCGGTGTCCGTGGCCCGTTTGTTAGGGTACTGCTCCAGCATTCGCCTGGTATTGATCGGAGAAACCACGGAAAACTACCGATCAGAGTAGCTGGCCGCTAGAATTCTCCTTCAGACAACGTGTGAATTCGACCTAGCTGAATAGCTAGTGTCGAAAATCATGTCGCTATCGGGACTCGAACCTAGGATCTCCCGGACAGACTGTCTGCAGTGACATCAGTTGATGCACTGATCCAGCGCTCACGGTAGCCAGGTCGAATTCAGCCGCTGTTTGCTGGAGATTTCTTGCGGCCAGCTGTTATGATTGCTAGTTTACCGTTCCGATCAATACAAGGCGAATACCGGAGCTGTTCCCTAACAAATGGGCTACGGACCACGCGCGATCTTTCCTTTCTCTTCCCTGTTATATCCCCAGCTCTTACAGTCACACAACATTACTACACATGTCGGGAGAACAAGCGGATCACAGAATTTTGAAAATGTGCACACAATTCACTTTTACCCATAGCACGTCATACGCAGTTTTTAACTGTTTTTTTGACGTAAAATAAATAAATAAATAAAAAGCGGGAGCTTAGAGCTAGTCCCGTCTCTGGCGGTGCCCTATTGGTGGGAGATGTGTGGATGAAGAAAACCACGCAAGCCGACGTGTAGATCGGCGCCGGATTTCACCGTCCATTAGGGAAAGATGACCACCACCTCCTGATGAGAACATTCACTATATCTCTGGGACTAATGATCATAGTAGCTGACGCGCCCGGAAACACGTAATAATCAATCAATTAAACATGCATTTTTATGAAAATTATCTCTTTCTGATGGTAATTACAGTGTAGATTACAGTACAACAAACGCATCATATATGTACAACAAAATATTGTTTACATTTGAAAAAATGGTTTATTTTTATAGAAAGGAGCAACTTCGGGAACAGCTAGAGCTACAGCAACGTGGCCGTGAATTTCGAATAAGCATCGCACTGATTTCAGAAGTTACGCGTTCCTGTTTTTACTCTTTGCTCGTTCACCTAATTTTTTCAAAGGTTTCGGTGTTTTTCAATTTGTATTAAAAAACTATAAGTGTTACAGTTATTTTTCTGCTTTTTGAACTAGAATAATTTGTGTGCTTTAATATTAAAAAATAATAAAGTGATTATTTTTATTAGCTGTGATTTTTTAGGTGTATCAATGCTCTGCAAAATTTAAGTATCCAGGGTAAACATTTTTGACAATTGTCAAGAGAGGGGGACTTGGTCAATTTGTACAATCGAAAATAAATGTTTATATCTAAAAAAAATAAGGGTACGTAGTAGCCCATTTAAAAAAGGAAACAAGTGTGCATGCAAAATAAAAATTCTAAATACATCCATCGTCCACTTTTCATGGGTAGACAGTTATTTTTAACTGTGAACGCGCCATGGCTTGTCTCCCCTCCCCTATCCGCCCCCCCTCACCCGCCGCTGACCTCCTCAAGGCCCAGCGACGTGTCTTGTCGCTGGGGTCGATGGAACCGCGAAGCGTTGACCTGCCGGCAGAGAGAATGCGGGAAACAGACCACCTGACGTTTCCCTTCGCTTTCCACTACATTCAAAAGTTTTCGTCTATCTTGTTTCGTTCGCATTATTGTCGCTGCCGTTGTAATCAGGCTTAGAAACCTTCTATTTCGGAACACTCATTGTATCACAGTCACGAAAGCTTGTCTACGCTGGAGAGATAGTAGAGAGCTTATTAAGACGCTGCCGGAAGTAACCAATATTAATAATTGGAATTGCTCGTTTTTACTGATTTTCCTTTATCTTTGAGTTAAAAAATATATGCGCAGTACCAGAAGACAACTGAATGTGATGTGGATATTATGTTACTTTCTTTTTTCCCCGAAATTACTCCAAATTTCGCCTTCAAATTTTTCTCTTATATAGATGAAAGGAAGCTTATAAAGATGGCATATGGCCCGCTGGCCGAGACTCCTAAGGCAGTAGTGTCGTAGTGATCTCGGACCGAAGGGTCGCGGATTCGAGTCCCGCCTCGGGCATGGTTGTATTTGTGTTCGTCCTTTCACCCCTTATCATCACCATTTTGTTTCATCTTCGTAGTTACCATAACGTTAACCCCAATAGTGGTCGCTAATGACTTAGATGTTGATGTGACCTTAAATAACCAATAAAAACACGGTGTATGTCCGGTATTCGTTTCTCTCTCTGAATGTTTGAAAATTGCAAAAGTTACAAGTAATGCGAGAAAATAAGTGCTGTTGTAGTTCGATTTTTCTTTTTTTTTAGGTCACGGGTCACATTCCCATTCTTAGGGTAGTAAGGGCTACCTGTGATCTGCGATCTAGAAAACTATGGTTTAAGGTGCAGCCCATACATACCATTGGAAGTGATCGGAGCAATCAGGCTCCAGATTTCTTATTCTGGTAGCGATCGGCCCCGATCCACCAACTTCTCCCATGACGGAAGTCCTCCACTGCCGGGACTCGAACTTAGGACCTCCGTTGGTCTATGAAGCTTCAGTTGCAGCCTCGTTATCAGTTACAAGATTAGCGCGGTGCTTACAAACGGAATTTCCGGATACTATTTTTTTTTTTTTTTATTTGTTGCGTCTACTTTGACGCAACGCGTCTCCAAGCCCCTTGGGGGGCTTGCGCTTCTCGGAGTAATCCTCCCATTACTAACAGCGCTTGTTTTTTGGAGTAATCCTCCGTTAATATTGTCTGTCGCGTCTCGTCGCAGTCGGTTGTCAAGAGGACGGCCAGGCAGCATCTCCGCGTACGCGCCTCCTACGTCACTACCCAGCGGCCACAATTAGGAAGGAATAAGGATAGGGGTAGGGTTTAGAACACTTCACAGGGGTTGGACTAGCCCTTGTGAAGCAACCGAACTCGTTTTGTTGGAGCAAATTTCACATGAGATTCGACGGGAATCGAACCCGGATCTCAGTGGTGAAAGGCTTGCGACTTTGCAATGAGCCACGAGTTCAGCATTTTTACTTTCTCGCTACGAAATACAAAGAAAGGTATGTAATGCTGCACGAAAAAAAGTTAATTTTCGGTAGAAAAACTTTTATTACAGGGGCCCTGTCAAGGAAAAAGTGGATAAATCCGTATGCTAAATTTACGAAAAAAGTTCTCTGACACGAGCCAGAATCCATGTTCTGTGTGTCCGTGGTACTGAAAAATCGATTGTCGACAAAACATCTGCCCGTCCGTCTGTCCGTTTGTCTCTGACCAACAGCGGATAAACCGTTCGGCCGATTTTCTCCAAAATTGATATTCCCCGTCGATCTGACTGATGTCGCGTCGCCTTGAATTTGAAACCAATATTTTAATTGTGGGGGTACTTTACATGAAGTCCCTGAGACATCTCCAAAATGTTCAAAAACATGGCTCCATCGTTTTTTATTACATTTTGTTGTTGGATAGTATGAAGGACGTTTAAGAGAATGGTACAGGAACCATATTCGTTGAAAAAGCTGATATTTCGAAATTTGCCACAGTTTTAAATTTGTTGGGAATCTTCCTACAACTAAAATATTAAAGATAGAGATTTTTACTCTCAATGAAATATGTTCCTAAAGATAGATTTTGAAATGAGATCAGGTACAATTTTTGGAAAACGTGAGTACTTTTGACGTAATTTTGCGTGTTTGTATTTTTGTGAAAATACTAGGGAGAAATACGTGCTGTTTCAGCACCACAAGCTTTATTGGCGGAGAGGGTTGTGCGTAGATAAATGCACTCAGTACTGCAGAAAGGAAACTTGACCTCTCGATAGCAAAGGTATTTGCCTTCATATACAAGAATACATCGTAAAGAGAAAATTTTCCTAAAACAGGTTTTATACAGTGTGTTTTTTTTTCCTGTAAAATTAGGAAACGCAGTTTGTACTTGGGTTTTTCTAACATGGCGGCTGAGGTTAGTGTCTCCATTCGACTTTTTATGACTTTCTTGGTCGTGTCGCAAGATGTTGCATGATCGTGACCGCATCAAGCAGTGCTGCAGATCAAGCGACTCTAGCGGCAGGACTGAGAACGACTCAAAAAGTCGTGTCGAATTCCATCTTGGAGATATTACCCTCAGCCGCCTCGTTATAAAAACCCAAATATAGTAGCCTTTCTGCAGTTAGCGATTCATTTGCACACGGTGTGGGAAGGTGTGTTTCTGCGCAGCGGCGGTTGTGTGGCCGTGCGCGAATCTACGCTTGGCGAGTGGCGGGGGGAGGGGAAGGGGCGGGGACGGGGCGGGTCCGGAAGCGACGCTAATGGGATGAGGCGTGATCGGGTTTGGGGCTTGCGGGGCTTCGCGGCGCGGTGGCCCGCGCCCTGCCGGCTCGCGCAGACGCGCTGTGCTGCACGGCGCCGCGAGCCCAACGCGGCGCTCCCGCCTACTGGCCATGGCACCTCGCCGCCCCGACGCAGGTAGGACGGCGCCCCGCCGGATTGTACTTCGCTTTTTATAACATGGCGCGTGGGGGCCTATATTCATGATGGAATATGGCACGGCTTTGCGTCTTTCTCGGTCGTGCTGCTAGATGTCGCTTGATCTGCAGCACTGCTTGATGCGGTCGCTATCTAGCGGCACGACCGAGAAAGACCCAACAAGCCATGCCATATTCCATCATGAAGATAGGCCCTCATGCGCTATGTTATAAAAGCCGAAGTATACACGCGCACATTTTCTGGAGCCCCGGAAAACCTGTCCCCGAAATACCTACCCCCTTTACTAACATTGGTTGAATTAAGAATAAATGGTAGCTACCAACGTTGTTGACAAAATATAGTCATCAGAAATGTTCGCTTCCGTGTAATGTTAACGATTTTGCGTCGAAAACGAGCTACAGATATGATATAATAGTCCTGTCGTCGAAATATTTAACCCCACGCTCCTTTCGCACCTAGTGAAAGGAGGGCCCAAGAAAATGTGCGCGGATAATAGCCCGAGTTTTCTTCTGGAGCGCTGGTTTGGCCGTAAGAACGTACGAAACTAAACTAGCGATGCCAGTTTTCAGGATATATCCCTCAATACCAGGTTGCGAAATCCTGTATTGACACATTTTCAACGGCGTTTTTAGTATATAAATACACAATTAGTTTGCTTACATTTTCAAATGTAAAAGCCATGATTATAAACCAAGATACAACCGTGTTGATGACATTCTTTTTAGAGAGGGTGAGAGGGGATGGCGGCGCAAATGAAGGCGTAGTCTTCGAATCAGTGCCGTAGCCAGAGGTTTCTTTTGGTGGGGCTCGTCGAGAGAATCTTGGCCACAAAGACTTTGGAAACTATACTAGGTTGCAATTTTTAGAATACATCGCGCAAAATCAGGTTGCGAAATACTGTATTGGCCCATTTTCAGCTGTTTTTGTATATAAATAAATTAGTTTGCTTATATTTTCAATTGCAAAAGCCATTACTATGACCATGAACTAAAATATAACTATGCTGATGACACAACTTTCTTTTTAGAGGGGATAGGGGTGGATGGGGCTTCATGCCGAGGCGTAGTCCTTGAATCAGTGCCGTAGCCAGATGTTTCTTTTTGTGAGGTTCGTTGAGAGAATTTTTTCCGCAAGAACGTTCGAAATTGAACTATCAGTGCCACTTTTAGGATTCGTCTCGCTAAACCCAGATGCAAAATATTGACACATTTCGATTCGGCGAGATGAGAAATACATTGATATCGATTTTGTTACGGCATTTGCGGTATATTTACAAATTTTTCTACGTTCAAAAATCGTTCTCTTAGATTTCAACTACAAAAGATATGATCATGACCATGAACATAACTTGATTACACAACTCTTTTTTTAGGGGGGGACTTTAACTCCACAAGCTACTTGCCTACCTGTGACGTGAGACAATGCTACCTCATAGAGTAGTAGCGAATCCTGAATATTATTTTAAGAATACCGGACTTTATGGAAGCTACCTCTCTCGTTGTCTTTTATTGTGAGCTTTTCTGAAATCCCAATACTATGAAATTCCGTCCTTAAAAATTGTTCTATAATACAATTACACAAACCACTATCTTCTGAAGCATCAGCACACTCAATTTTCACAAAAAAACGTGAGAGAAACGTAACTTGCGAACGACCAGAGAAGGACTGTTCACCGCAATATTTTGTTGTACCTACCGACCATCCTGACGCGTATCCTCCCCTCTCCCCAGCCTTGAATCATGAGGAGCCACCGGTAGCGGTAGGTAAGTGCATCAACTGATGTCACTGCAGCGCCTTTAACCGGGAGGTCCTAGGTTCGAGTCCTGACGGCGGCAGGATTTGCGACACTAGCTTTTCAGCTAGGTCGAATTCAGCTGCTGTCTGGAGGAGAATTCTAGCGGCCGGCTGCTGTGATCGATAGTTTTCCGTGGTTTCTCCGATCAACCCCAGGCGAATGCCGGAGCAGTACCCTACCAAACGGGCCACGGACCGCGCGCGATCTGTCCTTCCTCTTCCTTGTCCTATCCTCTCCCCTTACACACACACACACTTACACTAACATGCACTACACTACCACATATTTCAGGAGACCGGTCGGGAGCTTAGAGCTTGTCCCGGCTGGTGCAGTGCCCCGCTGGTGGGAGAGTCCTGGTTAGGGGGAAGCCCCACTACCCGACGGTAGGTCGGTGCCAGATCTCGCCATCCAGCGGGGGAAGATCACCGCCATCTCCCGAGAAAAACAACAACATGCACTACACTAACGGGACTAATGACCGAAGTAGTTGACGCGCCCGGAAACACGAAAAAATCAATCAATGAGGAGCCCTAGGTTATCGCGGCTGTCATCCGGTGCCTTCTCTTTTGGTAGCGAATTATTTGTACAGCATTAAGAGCTGTTTGAAATTTCTCACTCTTCACTTCATAGCGCTTAGGTTGCGGAAGAGTGACTGGCTCTCGGTAGCAAAACAGCGTTATTTTCTCGCATCTGTTTTAAAGCTTTCGAAATCTCGATAATGTTTTAGAGGATTACCAAACTTACGAAGTATTTCTTGTACACTTCGAATTACTAGGTATACCGGCGGTATACGCGGTGTATCGCAGAATTTGCCACTGTTATAGAGCGCGGGTATTCATTGAGCCCGTCCGAGGCGGTGGATTAATTGAGGCCTCTGCCCGAACGATCGCGTTCTCGAATCTCGCAACGGAATGAAAGATAATCACCATTAATGAAAGAATGAGTAATCATCACGTGTCTGCCTACTTTTTGAGTTGATACGGGTGTCTGAAGAGGTGGTGTGCGCCAATTTAGGTCCTCTCCTCGAATACTCGCGTGCTTGAATCTCACAATCGATAAGCGTGTTTCGTTATAATTAGGGGGCGGATTTCGATGATCTAAAACATTGCCAAAAATTATCCAAAGAAAAATTACGTAAAACATCTTATCAAAACCAAATCGGATGAACAACTCAAGCTTTTGGATACTTTACTGATGTAATCGAGGCTCCTTTCATTCGTTCGAGTGAACTCTGCTTGCAAAGTTTTGGTTTAGACTGTTTTTATCAGGAAATCTCTGTCTTTAGTGATCCCGAAATCGGCCGAACCGGCACTGATATACGTCACAAGAATTACGTACTCACATCTGTCAAAACAATTTCTGAGCGAACAAATCGAATAGGATTCTGAATAATTCTGTGAAGAATATTTGTGGCGTCACGTAAATATTATTTGAAGCAAGTATCATTAAAAATGACATTAAAATCGATTAAATCATCAAAAATTCATTAACAATGACGGAAAAGGTAAAAAATAACTTATTAGTCAAAATCGGCAAAAAAATGCAAAATAATGACCTATAAAAAAGGGTAATTTCCTTTTGTCATAACATTAAATGAATTTCTATACTAAACGGCATTGTTCTAAAGTGAAAAGAAAAAAGGCCCTAATAAAATCCGCCCCCTAGTAATAATATTTATACGTTTGAGTTAGCTTTGGTTCGGCCTGGGTTGCTGAAACGGTCAGAATGTGACCGATTCAGCGCCACTGGCAGACGAGTTACGCACTCGAACCTCACGACTAATGAGCGTGTTTCTACATTATACGCTCAGTTTTCACTACTTCGGGGCCCTGCATGAGAGTGAGTGCCGATGCACGAAAGGTTTGCGTGCTGATCTCGTAGAGAATGAGCAAATGTTCCCCTTTTTCCTTTGCTATTTATTGCGATCATCTCAGTCGAGCAGCTTGTAAACGTTAGTGTGAAATGTGGAGCAAGAAACAACCCTTAGAGAGTGTTAAGAAATTTGGTCGCAAAAAAATAAGAAAAAAAACTGTTTGTAGTAGATGTATTCGCTCCTTTTATCCGGGAGGGGTCCTGGAGTCTGTATTTTGAGTCATATTTACATACCCAACCAATTTGTTCTATGTAGTGCTGATTTGTTTAAGCTTTTGTGGTAGCAACCAAAAGTAATAATTGAAACGTTCGTTCAGTATTCAAAATATCTTGGTACTTCACAATCAATGTACTTGTATTATGAGAATTTAACAATTGGATGTATCTCACTATGAATATATGTTTTAGTGGGATTCCAGATATAAAAGTATTTCCAAAATGTCGCTGAAATTCATTAATTGTTAAATGTAAATCAAACAATCCAAAAAGATCATTCAAAAAGTTCTACAATATTCTTGGAATAACATAACTAATATGCTACTAGATAATCCTAAATCTCATCAGTATTGAATTATATCACTTTTGACTTTTCCCATATATAACGCCCTTAAGAGGAGTCTTCTGCTGCCACATCAAAAAAAAATTATTGAATTTAATTGTCATTGCTGATAGTAAAAAAAGGAGAAAATCATGCTCTCTTATATTAAGACGTAGTTTTTTCAGTGACAATTATTTTAAAGTAATTATTTTTTTCCTTCATAGTATTGTTTTAATTGTATCAAATTTGCCATTAAGAAAAAATTAATGCTTCCTTGTTTTTGTTGCAGTTGCCACGCAGCTGATTTTCCTGTTGGCAGCAGTCCAGACAGTTCCCCTTCCTGCCAGTACTCTCGACCCACAAGTACACAGCAGCCACAATTCTCGAACACCTCCTGCCACCAGCTGGGTCTCAGGGAATGATCCTACAGTTACCAATGGCAGACCAACATCAGTGTACATTGAGCAACATCGGCAGACTGCTGTGTATGAAGGAGGTCCAGTGTGGTCAAGTTCACCAGATATAGAAGAGCCCTTTTATCCTACCACTGCATCAAGTGATCATATGTCCAATAGGGATCTTCCAACTGAAAACATTCCAATAACACAAAAAACCATATCAAGTCAAGAACTCGTTTCAGAAACATATCGGCTAAGTTCTGCAGAGAGAACTCATCAAGATTATGGAAAACCTACTGAATTTTCTTTGCAGAGCTATAGTCAACAAACAACAAAACTAGAACTGACTGTGCAAAATTCCAGAAAGTTAGGGAAAGTTGAGAAGGAAAATGTTTTACAAAGTACCGGTGATGAACAATCAGTGAATAGCGTCTCGTATTTAAATCGAGAAGTTCCGATATTAGAGGAGCCTCGTGCTCTTCCTCTTGAATTATCTCCTGTTGTGACATCAGAAAAGGAATTCTTTTCTAGCACAGCATCAGATCTTGAGAACTCTACACCAAAGAAGATAGATGACACTATCTCACAAACAGATTCCATACTCGTAAATGCAAATCATGATCATCTGAACTTCATTAAAAATTCATCTTTTTCTCAGAATTCAAGTATTTCTAACCCAAATGGTGATGCCCTCACACAGAATAGGAAGCTAAGTCAAAGACTTGTTATAAGAGACTTACGTAATGCATCCGAGCCTGTGTTGTTATCAATTTTATCTAGTCATGGAAGTAATTCCACAGATCTTGGAAATTCAACATTAGTACGTCAAAGTGTTAGAGGTAGTAAAGCTATAGGATCTTTCCCACATTCATCTGCTGCTGGTTCCTCTGAAACAAAAAAGGAGCATGTTGCTAACCCAGATAAAGTTGAAGAAGATAAAAGTGTGCAAAATCCAATTAACGTAAAGGAAAACAGGACACTTGCGAAAGAAGGAGAAGTGAACAGTGATGTAAAAATTTTACCTGAAAATAGCGAACAAATTAAGGGAAATCATTCCATCATTAATCATAATACATCTCTTTCATCAAAACAAAACAATTCCAAAAGCCATTCTGTTGAAAATGTAAATGAACAACCAACCAACCGAAGGATTTATATAGAAAGTGGTAGCTCAAAATTGGCCTCTGATTCCAATAGAACAAATCTTGGTATAAGTGTAAATTCTTCAATAAAAGCTTCTCAACCAGATAAAGAGGGTTCACAAACATCTACAGTTAACAGTTCGTTTCAAAATGTAACTCCTAATCCTATGACAATGAGTACCATTGGTGTAGGTCGCAAGGAGAGTTCATCCCCTGAACCATCAGTTCCATTCGACAGTAGTTTGTCACAGAGGATTACAACATTGTCCGACACCGAAGAGGCAGTCAACTTAACGCCACTTCACACTCATGAATTTATTGGAAGATCTGCTTCTCACAGTCACGATGTAGAAACAACTGTGGAGCCCAGTGTTGCTCCTGTGAGTGGTAGTAGAGTGGCTGCTTCACCACCAGACATCCCACATCGAGGTCTGGATGCAGCTTCAATCACAGGAATTGCTCTAGGCATTGTTGTATTTGCTGGTCTTACAGGTGAGTTGTGTTTGGTAATGTAGTAATACTCACTGAATGGAATTACATGACTAACTTTAACTGTGATTTGTCTTGCAGGAGCAGTGAGCTTCATTCTATATCGGCGGCGATACCTAAATAAACCACAGACCCTTAACGACAAATGCAGTAATCCTGATTCCAGTGGTTACATCGATGACAGCACCTTAAGAGTAGGTTTTACTTCATTATCAATGATAATAATAAGTTTTTTTCATATAACATTCCAACATAACGTAACATTTCATTCATAACATTCCAAAACACACATGATGAATATAATTATTATATTGCCAACGTATCTGTGACACAATATTTTTGTTGCAGGAAAATTCAGAAGAAATGTACAGTTTGGACAATGATTCCTTCCTGAACAGCCTGGAAGCTATGACAATTCAGAATTACTGGACAGATAATGTAAAGCACACCAAACTATAATTTGTAGTATAGAAATACTTGTAATAAGTCATAGTTTGGTGGCCATATTGTTTTAAAGTGAAACTGGGAAAGACACTCCTACAAAGGAGGATGTACAAATTATTTTACAATTATATTCATACTTGACTTTGAAAATCCATTTCAGTATACAACTACCAAAGATATCAGTAGCTAACTGTGATTTCATGATAATCGGTTTTATTCATATTGAGCCTATATTTATCAAAGCAATATAAATTTATCAACATTATAGTGCAGAAGATATTTAATATTTCTTCACACTAAGAAGTAATGGGCCAATAAATATTCTTTATCGTGGTGTTTGTTTTTTTATATATTTATGTGGCTAAGTATTGTAGAATGTACTCTAGTAAGATGTAATATTTTATTACTCAGAGTAAATTATATTGTGTGAATATGTACATAGTACACAAAATTTATGGTACATATTTGAAATCAGTCTTCTATGTGCAATAATTAATCTTTTCCATTATATAGTCATTTCAAACATTGTATAATTTGCGGAATATTCCAAAAGTGAAATGCTGTTTGTGGGATAGCAATTTATATCAACAAATGGTAAATACTTCCATAGATGTTTGAAATTCAAGTATTTATGTTTCCTTAATAATAAAGGAGTTAATTTTATCAAGATGTTATATCTTTGTGATTTATTGAAAATAAAAGTTTTATTATACTCTTCCTATTTAATGGTGAACAATGTACTCCTGCATTGAGAATGTTCCTTCAATCAGCATTTCTAATATGTTATTGTCATTTTTCAATTACCATGTGCAGGATTCTAATTATTTTATTGTTATTGTAGAGAATGAATATGCATTTTTCTGCATCAGAATAGATTTGCTGCACATTGAAATAGATTTTTTCATTTTGTGTCTTTGGCCCCAACCCATACTTACTAAGTGGAAAATTAACATTCCTGAGCATTCCACTTTCCTGTCAATAAAAGAGAAAACAAGTTGAATTTCCCAACAAAATTCCTCCCAAAATTTTTAAATGTTGCCCTCTAAATGTTAAATAAAGAAATGACTACCAAACATGAAATGTTTGTAAACATTGCATCTTCTAAAATATAAACATAAAATGATAACATATTTAAACCATCTATTGGACAAAGTGAAAAGTTGAATGAATAGCTTAGATATCTGCTTTCAATTTAGTGCCATTAGTAAAAAACTCTTTTATCACTGCACTGAATTATTTTCATGTAAATAACATGCAATTGTCTTCCCAAAATAATTCAGAAAATATCTTCTAAACCTTCTTTCTTGAGAACAAACAGATTTCTTGTAATATAAACTTTCTATCAGAAGAAGCTTTAGTCAGATAATTAAAGAAAACTAATAAACTGTAAAATTAGTACTTCAATTAATAGTAAAAAAACTTACTTCAACTTTTAACTTTGCCCACTAAATGACAAATTAACTAATAAGTCCAAAACATAAATTTAAAACGATACAGAAGAGTAAGTATTATCTTTCTTGTTCAGCAGGAGACATGTTGGAGGCAGAATCGTCCCTGAGTTCTCTGCTGCCTTGTGATCATAAATCTGGCCAGTTGGGCTGTTATGGTATGTTTGAGGTTTGATGGAACCATGTTTGTTCAGAGATGCAGCTCAGCAAATAGTGGTGCGTACTACCTCTATGTCTGAGCACAGGAAGGCATTTGTCAGCACTTCAAATGTCAGGCATGTAAATGTTTCATGTCCAACGTAATACTACGAGTAGGCAAATGATAATTAAAGGTTGTGTGTTATCCAGGACATTCGTAATAAAATAAAATGAATAGTCTAGTTATTCCATTCAAATACTATTTTTTAAGGAAATATTTTGCATTGCTTATGGAAACACCACAGACAATACAGAAACAGCCTAATTAGCCAGAATAAAGAAATAAACTAACAAAATGCATAAAATTTCTTATTTAATTATTTGTTTTTCTTTTCTTCTACCTTCTGTACATGCTTGATCACTTTCAGAAAAAATGTGCCAGTACTATGTAATGGGATAATAATGTATTCTGAACACAGTTGAGTGAGAGGAGGACATTTTCCTCTGTAACTTAATATAATTTGACTTCATATGATACAGTACTCTAGTAATTGACTACTATTTCTAATGAATCCACATATTTCCATATGAGGAAAGTAAACTTTATTAATGAATATATCAATATATTTTTGTTAAACTAGTGTTTCTGTACTAAAATTCAGTGATATTCAATATAGAGAAATGTACTGTTTTGTCATTAATATTAGAATTCCAAAATAAATATTTCACAATGTCTTCTGTTTACACATTATTTTATAGTGTAAAATTCAAATTAACCTTACTTTTGTGGAATGCACATGTGTTTTATTGTACTTTCAGTGTGAATGGCACACATAAAATTGTTGAAAGTGTGATTGGCTCAGAAAGTAGTCACAAGAAATTTAATTCGTGTTAGGCTGCCAAATACTTGGATTGCAATGTTTAGTAGATGTTTCTTGTTTCACCATCAATAAAACAGTATTCTCATTAAGTACTCTTCTGATACATTCATGTTGTCACTTGTGTGCTGCCAGCATTACTGTGATCCACAAACATTTCTGGCTGATTTGTTCTAAGAAATAATTTAACACATTTGTAGATGATTTTATAATATATGTTGTGTAATAAAGAAATGTTATTTAATGAATTTTTTCTAAAATTTTAAATACTATTTAAAAATACATGCAAGAGAAGAAAAATGTTTTATGTTCAAAAAATTTATTTTTCGTACCCAAGTCCTTCAAAATATTTGTCATTATGAGGAAATTATTACAGCATTTCATTTTTTACCAATAAAATTATTTTTTTTTGTTTTTTCCCTTAATCAATCTCAAAGAGGATAGGCAGCATTCCACTTCTGGAAGTGGGTAAAGGTGCAGCTGTTTAAGGATGTGTTTTTTTTCATAAAAATTTTCTTCTATATGAGGCAATCGATTTAGGCAGCAAAAGATCATTTTGAGAACTCTCTACTATTCACTCTCACATCACCCATCTGCTCTTTTCTACACACTGGTAGCTAACATTCAACTTCCTTGTCTACATTTTGGTAGATAGGCCTACATATGTGATCATATTTACTTAATAGAATTAGTGGAGTTGTACAGACTCATTCATATAAATTGCCTCCACTGTAATATTGTGGTCTTAGATCAGTGAATCTCGTAGGCTGTCTTCAACCAGTGAATTAACTATATTTACCTCTGATAGTTTTAGTCTGAGGTTGAAAAAGAATTACCACATGCATTCAAGGTTTTAAAGGATGAACTTAAATATCTCAAGGGCAAATTAATTCAAAATTTTATTCTTCAGAATATCCCAAAAGTGAGAGTTTTATGCAAGTGTAATACAAGTGCAATTGTATTTAACTTATTTATCATTAAAAAAGAATTTTCAAAGAGTGGCTGAGAGGCCATTCTGAAATTACATAATGCTAATTTTCAGTATTTTGAATACTTTCTTACTCCCTGTAACACACCCATAATGTGAGCTTCAACCTCCCCCCCCCCCTTAAATAATTATGTAATGCTCCCGACAACAACCCTCCCCTTTTCCAATTTACAGGAAGGCAAAAGTAAATTATATTTCTGTAAACACAATTTGTATTAATTTTATTTCTGTTGCATATTAAAATTTGTGAGAATTAAAGTAGGATTTATTGACTATTAACAATAAGACTGGGGATAATTTTTGAGTAAAGGAAGAACATATGACGTGAAAATATGTGTCAACAAGCCGTTCACATGGCCTGGTGGATGTCTCATGGGGAGAGTTTACTACACCAATTTAATTGGATTCTAAAATATAGATCAGTTTCAAATATTATCTTCGTAGTTCTGCAGATTTTTTTTTTTTATATTATTTTTATTTTTATATTACAAACTAGAAAGCTGTTTCCAATTAAGGATATAGGATATCTCATATTATTAATTGTTGAAAAATGAAGTCTGTAAATAATTCCTTCCATCTAGGCATATGTAATAACTAGTATTTCCTCTATCATTATTCCTTCCACCATACAGTATGTTCTGTCAAGATTTTTAAACCAGTTGGAATTAAGAAATTTTAGCTACTTAAACAGTTTAGATAAAATTCGTATTTAATTTAATGCATAATTATTCAAATTTGAAGAGGATAAGGATGCTAAAAAATGTACAGTTTAGTAAGATGAGTTCTATGAATTAAATGTGTTTAAGGTCACAGATCATTGCAGTTTTAATTTTTGAAATGAATAAATGATCAAAGTACTGCATCTGCCAGATAATATACAAATATAAAAACCACATTAAACAGAATAATATATTTTTTGTAAATATAATTTATCATGCAAATCGTTTATCACAACTGTTTTTGAAGTAAGTAATAATAATAACAATAATAATAATAATAATTATTATTATTATTATTATTATTATTATTATTATTATTATTATTATTATTATTATTATTATTATTACATTACTTCTGAGTGTCATTATTATCCATTACTCATTTGGTTGAGTAATGTAGAAAACTAGAAATTGTGTGTCCAAAATATAAATAATGTTAATGGTAATTCAATTTGACTTGTACTGTGAAAGTAATAGACAAAATATATGTAAAAAAAGATTCTTTTAGGCTTTATGATCATGGAGGATTTACTGCTAATAGTAGATAATCCATTAGGATAGAAAATATTTCTTGAGCACATGCCCTGCAAGGGAAAATAGACTGTCATATAACAAATGTGGAAATGAAGAAAACAAATAGAGAAAACTTTTGATCATTATTTTAATAAACACAATCTGTCTGAAATGGAATAATAACAGTATGATTACTGTAATTATGATTTTTGTCATCTAGTACCTTTAACATGAAGAAATTTATTCCAGGAAAAGAAAGATACCCAAATTTCTCAGCCTAATGTAATAAAATCTTACAGTAAAGGGGTGGGGGAGTTGATTTGCACAATGATTTGCTTGCTTTCAATGCATTAAATTGAGATTATGAGGAAAAAGTGGTTTTGATTCCTTTTTACTCGTATGTTTGACAAGACCTTGGTGAATGCTTAGGTTATTCACAAACTGATATCTAAGTAAGAAGGTGTGCTGTCACTTCCGATGTTGGTATTTAGTAAGTGCATGTTAAAGTGAGTTACCTACAGTGAGAATCATTTGCTTATGAACTAGGATGCCCAAGAGCACAAGTAGCCAAAATTTCAGCAGTTGTTTAGTGTGATAGGAGATAACTTTTCTCACTTTTTAATAAAACAGAACGAACAGACGTGAGTGAAATCCTCCTCATCTAAACAAAAGACATTGTGCTAAATACTATATTACTCTTTGCAGTAGACCCATTGAAATGAATCACGAGATATATTGTTAACTTATACTTTGAAGTTCAATTTACACTTAACAGTATTCTTGAATAATTTTTGAAGATGGAATAAATGATTTTAAACATATTTAAAAAAATTAAGAGAAACACAAATGTACTTCTGAGTGCCACTGTCCTTTTGAGAGGATGAAGGTTTCATATAGTTAAAATCAAAATCATTCAAATATATTTATAGGGTGTCATTTTAAGGTTTATAGAAATCATGTGTGTCAAAACAGTATTCTTCTAATTTACTTTGGAATGTTATAATTTAGTGTAATAATTATATTAGATAGTTTTTCATAACTGTCTTACATAAACAAAATAAATTGATTTTCTAGTTCTTGTGCTTATGTAATATTTGGCACTAAAGAACTATTACAAAATGACAATATAACATAAAACAATGGAAATATGATAAACTCTTGCAAATTGTGAACCTATGAAAGTCCGAGTAGTATTATTATAAAATTATGAGAATACAAAATGAAATCAAGAATTTACTGTAGCAAAAGGATCAACAATTTGTTCCAAACTGAATTAAAGCAATAACTAATAAATTCTTAAAAAGATGGCTGTTTCATCCAGATTGGTTTCATAATATTGTTCAACAACACAATCTGACAAACAAGTGATCCTGACATTGCACATACGTGCGAAGAAAGGGGGACAGAAAGAGAGACCTTCTTCCAAATCAGCCAACTTTCCACAAAACAAACTGCATTTGTCAAATGTTCATTATGAATCAACAAACCTAACATCAAATAAAATTGATTTCCCCAAGCATCATAAATAATGCGTTCAATACTGTTAAGAACAGACTGAACTTATGTACTTTCAATAAAACGCGAAATTCATAAAATTCAGATGCAGCTAGTTTCAGTGGAAGTCAGAAAATTGATATTCCCCTTGAAGTTCAATGCGAGGACCCCTTCCGCGCTATGGCCAGGACGCCCCGATATGTGTGGCCTCTACTCTGCGGTGTAAGTCAGTGGCTCTATCTAGAACAGGGATTCCCAACCATTTCTTACACCGACACTTTTACAAGAATTGTTTGCTCCATTGACCCCCCCCCCCTTAGGTTATTCTCTATAATATACAGCATACACAATCAAAACCCAAAGAAATGCACATCAATCCCTCAAAGATAATCTTTTCATAGACCAACATTTTGGTAAATATCTAGATTTTCAATCATGGAAAACTCTTTTGCTTCTTTATTTTTTGTTTATTAGCTACCCATTCAGCTGAAGCTTTTTGAGGATTTTAAGTTTACATACATGGGAGAAAAAAGATTAGGTTGTTGGGATATCCTCAGGCGAATGTGGTTCGTAAGTATCACATTCGCTCACTAGGTACCCCTCAGTTGTAAATTCAATTTTCATAATTTTTGGAATTTGAAGTTGTGCATCAGGATGTGAGGTGTTGGATCAGTGTGGATGACAGAAGATCAGAATAGAAGTCTGCATTACTACGAAAGGCGAAAGAGGAAGCGAGATCGGATCCTTTCAGGAAGCGAGATCGGATGCGAAGTGGGAGGTTTGCAATTTTTTTCCCCGGTAGAAGATAGTGGTACCAGGACATGACGGAAGAAGATGGTAGAATTTTGCAGATGAATTGCATATATATTCATATATTGAAGGGTTTTGGAGTTCCTTGTGGATTGGGAAGTTGGGTATAAATCATGGGGCGTTAAGAGTCTGCCTTAAAAATTTATTTGTATTGTCTGAAGATTTTGTAAATTGGTTGGTTCTATATTTTGCCAAGCCTGGCAGGCATAAGTCATGGTAGGTCTGATTATGGACTTATACATTAATGGTGCTGAATCCATTCGCAAAGAGAAATTTCTGGTTATGAGAGGAAAGAGTTTGGATATTTTTACTTTAGATTTAGTTAGGCCTACTAGGTATTGAATATGTTGCTGTCAAGTAAGTCTTTTATCTAGTATCACATTCAGATATTTTACTGAAGCAGAATTAGGGATCCAAGAAACCGGGATATTATTAATTTGTAAAGGTGGAGGAGTGGGGGGCCTACAAACGGGAAAAAAATTTGCTTGAGATTTTGTGGGCTTTAATTCGATACGCCACTTTTTCATCGAGGCAGTATATTCATATAAATAGGATTGAATACAATCGTGAACTAAATAAATGTCAGAATTTGATGTGAAAATTGCAGTATTGTAGAGTGCCATGCTGACATTTTGGGGGTGAGGAGTGTCTGCTATGAATAGTGAAAATAGGAGGGGTGAACCCTGTTGGGAACCCTTGACCTATACTCATTTTCACGTCGTGTAGGTTCATTGGACTCTTATGGAAGAATTTTGTGGATTATCGCCAAATCGGTTATTATAAAAGTAGAAAAAATATAATCCTTAAAGAAAATGACGAAGAACACAATGGTTATTATGAAAAATGTATTATTCATTTGCTATTTAAGTAAAATAATTAAAACGCTGGATTTCTGCGTAACTGCCTTTTTAAACACCTTTTTATTCAAATCGTTAACACATATCCACAAATTGGTGGAATTTTTTTTTTTAATATAAACAATATTTCAGTTACTTCAGCAGGAGGAAAAGCTTTCATTTTATCAATAAGACAAAATGTGTCCCTTTAAAAAAATGAATTGTCAACGAAATTGAGTGAATTTTTAATTTGTGCATTACAATATATTGTTGTTAGGAAATTTTCGCTCTTAGAGCCCAATAAATAACTTCCAGTGACAAAGTTTTGGGTAAAATGATGAAATTATTTCCTATCATCACCTGAAGGTTTTCGGATGCATTAAGGAATATATCATCGTTAGGAAATTTTCGTTCTTGAAGTCCAATAAAAAACTTCCTACGACAAAACTATTTCCTATCATCACCTGAAGGTCTTCGGATGCATTATTTCTCTGTATTTGGAGTGTGTTTTGAAGATGAGCAGCTCGGCGGGATTGATTGATTGATTGATTTTTTCGTGTTTTCGGGCACGTCAACTGCTTTGGTCATTAGTTCCGTTAGTGTAGTGCATGTTTTTTCTCGGGAGAGGGCGGTGATCTTCCCCCGCTGGATGGCGAGATCCGGCGTCGACCTACCGTCGGCTAATGGGGTTTCCCCCTAACCAGGACTCTCCCAGCGGGGCACCGCCCCAGCCGGGACAGGCTCTAAGCTCCCGACCGGTCTCCCGGAATATGTGGGTGTGTAATGCATGTTAGTGTAAGTGTGTGTGTAAAGGGAGAGGATAGGACAAGGAAGAGGAAGGGAAGATCGCGCGCGGTCCGTGGCCCGTTTGTTAGGATACTGCTCCGGCATTAGCCTCGTGTTAATCGGAGAAACCACGGAAAACTACCGATCAGAGCAGCCGGCCTCTAGAATTCTCCTCCAGACAGCGACTGTACTCGACCTAGTGAAAAGCTAGTGTCGAAAATCCTGCCGCCGCACGGTGTGTAATTTCGGCCATCTAGGTGGACATAATTCAATTTTCCAAAGTACTCAAATGTATTAAGGTGGGTATTTGTTTGATTTTAGAATGTCCATAGTGTATGAATTGGGTATTGTTTTTCTTCTGCATCGCTTGAGGCGGCAGTAGAACAAGTTCAAACTTGCACGATCTCGTGCTGACACCGCGCGACTCTATCAGTCGCATTTCAGTACATCTCGTGTTGGAGACCAGTGCTCATCGCCTTCTACTCACAGAGAGGTAGTGATTAAATAATTGTGTTTTTGGATGTTTCTTCTTTTTATTAGTGCCTAAAGATAAGCAAAAAGTGTCTGCGATTGCTCGTGGGGGTCTTTTGAAAAAGTAAGTAATTTTAGTTCTACTTTCGCGCCATTTTACAAATGTATCTAGACTTTTAATACAGAGTTTACAGGAGTTGACGTTTGTGACTATGCAGGTATTAAACCTTATTCATTTGGCTATGTGAATCATGAAAGATCAGCTGCGCATACCTGCGCACTCACGAGTTTTTAATTTTTTTTTCGCAGTGGAGCGCTTGATTTCACGGAGGACGCTATTTCATGTATGGTGTGAAAGCTCCACGGAAGCAAGGTATGACGCCGTGCTATCGTATGTTTTACACGAATTAGGTCAGGAAACTATTACCGATACTTCAATCATGCCCATAAAAATTCAAATTAAAATTTTTTGTCAGTTTATCGTCAGAAAATGGAAAAAATGCGCGAGGCATCAACAGCGTTTTCTAGAAAATTACTCATCGTGACTGCAGGAAGACATCAAATTTTCAATAAATTTATCAACAATTGCTCCAAGTACATCACAATTAGATGATACTACTAGAGGCGTTGGCCGTCCAGTTAAGCCATTTAGTTCGTGTGGCCCTAGAGCTAAAGGACGGAGAGTAAAACAGCTCTTATGTTTGTCCACAGAAGAATTGGGAACAGCTACCGGAATAAAATTAAAGAATGAAGGAAAAAGAGATTCTTCGAACATAGTGAAGGATCTTGTACTTGCTTCTCCTAAGAGAGGCACAAAAATTAAGAAAGTTCGAAGATCGTTGAATCAGGAACCATCTTTACTCTCTCCAGAACAAGCACTCGCTCTAATGGTGAGTACGAATTTGTCTACTCGGCAATATTTACGAATACGAGAGCAAGCCGAAAAAACAAATTGTAAATTATATCCACCGTATTACAGAGTTAAGGAAGCAAAAGTCATGTGCTATCCAGGAGAAGTGAAAGTGACAGAAATATCGGCTGAGATACCTCTACAGTCAGTTATTGAGCATACAATTCGTCGTTTGTGCGAAATCCAAAATATCAGAGAGAAATTTCAACTACAATCTAATGCTATTTTTGAAATTATTATAAAATGGGGTTGCGATGGTTCAGAGCAAAACAAATACAGACAAAAGTTCAGTGAAGAAAATTACACAGACGAAAATTTGTTTAGTGTGTCTGTGTTGTCAATACAAATGCAGACTGTTGGTGGCGAAAATGTAATTTGAAAAAATTCCACACCGTCTTCAACTAAGTATTGTCGCCCTATAAAATTTATTTTTGCAAAAGAAACGTCAAGTGTAATTAACACTGAAGTAAGCAAAGTAGAACAACAGATAGGGTTATCAACTCCCACTACTATACAATTTCTCCATTTAGAAATTTCCATTACACCAAGAATGATTTTTTGCATGGTGGATGGCAAAGTCTGCAATGCCGTTTCATCGTGTTCGTCCACACAGACTTGCTACTTGTGCGGAGCGAAACCGACTGAAATGAACAATTTTGAAGCTCTACGCACAAAAAAGTGAAGGAAGACTATCTCTGCTTCCGAATATCTCCTCTTCCTTCTTAGATAAGGCTATTTGAATGTCTCCTGCACATTTCGTATCGTCTGGAAATTCAAACAAGTCATGTAAGAGAAACTAAAAGTAAAGAAAAAGTAGCTCAAAGAAAGAAAAAAATCCAAGATCAATTTCGACAGGAGTTAGGACTGTTGGTCGATATGCCTAAACCACAAAGTGGCAATACTAATGATGGAAATACTGCCCGAAAGTTCTTCAGATATCGCGAGATATCTTCGGAAATAACTGGAATAAATCTGGACATAACAAAACGTTTTGGGATCATATTGGAATGCCTAAATAGTGGTGAAAAAATCAACTTCAATACTTTTCAAAAATTTATTTATGACACACGAGACCTATATCTCCAACATTACCAGTGGTATCGCATGCCTGTAACTCTACATAAGATTCTCTTCCACGGAAGCGACATAGTTGATAGTTGCATTCTACCTATTGGACAGCTATCTGAAGAAGCTCTGGAAACAAGAAATAAAGACAACAGGAAGTTCAGGGAACTATTTACAAGGAAAACGTCAAGAAAAGACACAAATACTGATCTCATGAACAGGCTTCTCATTACATCGGATCCATACATTGCAAGTCTACAGGGATCTCCAAAACCAAAAAAGAAGAAATACAACCAAGAAATTGTTAATTTGCTAGACATTGATCAACAAGACCCTGAAGAAGTACATGGCATCACCTCATCCGAGGATTCATCGGATGGCGACTGAATACAGTACTAGCATGTAATAATTCTCTTTTACTCTAATTCTTTAATTTGTTTCCATAGTGGCGGATCTATATTTTTATTTTCTTCTTGAAATATTAAAAATTAATATTGAAAATAATTAGTTACATTTATTTACTGTATATACATTATTTTAAGTTTTATTGGCGTTTTTCTGTGTCAAGTCGTGAAATGCGCGATTTTTTATTATTGCAAAAAAAAAATAGTTGTAGTCAAAATATTTTAACAAAACTTGATCCATGTATGAGAATTATCATTTATTTTCAATACATGTTAGCTATAACAGTAAAAATCCATAGTAGTTTCTGAAAATCCACCTGATTGCCAAAATTACACACTGCCGTCAGGACTCGTACCTAGGACCTCCCGGTCAGAGGCGCTGCAGTGACATCAGTTGGTGCACCCGGTGGCTCGGCGGGAGACGCGAAGAAATGACAAGGCACAGGTGCAGAATGTGTGACCCTTAGGGCTGAAAGGAAGTGTTTGTTTATATGAGATCATCAGCGGAAGCGGCCATCAAAATCAATACTCCACGGCCATCAATCAATTATTAATGAGAAGCCTTTTCGAGAATTTCATTGCAATGGCCGCCCGCGAACCTTGAAAGACCCGCTGCAGGAGCCCAGCGGCGGGACGTCATCGCCCCCGGAGAGTTCGGCCGGGGGCCGAGAGAGAGCAGAGCGGGCGGAACGCGCGCCACCGTCACGCCTCGGTCAGCGCGCGCCACAGGCCATACGGTCGGGCTGGCCGGCGAAACTTCAGTCCGGAGGGGTACAAATGAGCCCTCTCCGGGAGCCAAGAGCAGTCCAAGCGATTCCGGCGTGAAGCGAAGCAGTGGGCGACGAGTGATAGTGAAGTGAACAGTGACTCGCAGGCAACGGACTTTCTCTCCTGGTTTTTCGGCAACTTGGCAAGGTTAATTGTGGACATCTACTGGTGAACGACGACTAGGCATTCTTTCGGTACTTCTTCTGGATATACGATACTTGCGCTTTGTCTATGGTACACTCTGTAATAGTGTGTGGCAATAAAACGTTTTATGAACTTGGTCTCTTGATTTGGATATAACATTCATATTGCTGGGTATTCTGATCAGTCGATTTTTATTGATGGATGAAAGTGAAGATGGTGGAGGTGCAGTGGTAAAGAAAAGTAGGTACGTAATTTAGCCAACGTGTTAATTTTAAGAAATGGATAGCAGGGATCATAGTGAAATAATTAAGTTATAAAAACATTTTAAAAGTATTCGAGAACTTAATAGAAAATAATCCAAAAATGCAGTCAACTGTGTAAATTAATTTTGCAGAGCACCATGCATCAGCTTCTCCTTCTCTAAAATGGAAAAGGAAAATGTGAATGGAGAAATACTTAGCCCTAGAAAAATAAAGTTAACTGGACTGAAGTACATAATCAGTAGGATTATGAAGAGTTCTTAACGACCATAAATGAAATATTTGCAGGCAGGTTAACGGGGCTTCGTCAGAAGAATGCAGCAAGCCCTGATGATGGAAATAAAAGTTTCCGAAACGTTGGCAAACAACTAGTTGTAAAATTCTTCTGACCAAGCGCCATTAACCAGCCTGCAAATATAATCAGTAGGGATATTAAATATACGACGGTTTTGTACACATGGTACGTCTCAAATTCCACGTGTTTCTATTTTAAAATCTTCCTAAAACAATTGTGTGAGTAATGAAAGATACTAATGATAAACATTTACCAAATTTCAAATCTTCCACATTTTATCGCTTCTTAAAAAACATGGAAATTGGATTTGAAAAGCGAGAAAAAATATAGTACTGACAGAAAGAAATGATATAATATTATGTCGACATTTTTATCTAGAGAAATGCGATAGTTTAGGGAAAAGGAACATGATGTACCAAGATGAAAGATGGATAAATATTGTCATGATGTACCAAGATGAGAAAAGGAACATGATGTACCAAGATGAAAGATGGATAAATATTGTCATAGTGTTTCGTTTATTGTGTAAATTAATTAATTCATCAATTTTGACAGCACAAACAACAATTTACGATTTTCTTTTCGTTCTATAATAGAATACATGTAAAGGGTCCCTATGTATTAGATATTTACGCTAATTAAATTCTACGGCTTGATTAATGATTAATAATGTTAATAATAATAATAATAATAATAATAATAAATAAAAATAATAATAATAATAATAATAATAATAATAATAATAATAATAATAATAATAATAATAATAATAATAATTTTATTATTATTATAATTGTGCGAATCAACTTTTTTTGATAGACGCATGTACTGAAAAAGGTAGCCGTGAGTTTGACGATTCCTGGAGCTAGCGTGCAAGCGAACGTGTCGCGTCGGCAACAACGCGTGGGTTCTCCATAAGACACATTGTGCCTTCGCAACGTGAAAGCAGTATAGAACTTTGCGGTGCGAAAACAACGGTGGTCCAATGCTGAGGCATAGGCAAGCACGGCCAAAGAGTAAACTCTATCGAAGAGCTTAAGACCGTGACTTCGGTGCGGTGCCTGGGAGTGCGAGAAACGCCGAAGAGGGCGCTTGTCGAGCTCTCTTTGATTGGTTGGTTGTTAGTGATTTCGGGCGCGTCAAATAGTAGGGTCATAAGTCCCGTAAGTGTAGTGCATGTTTTTTTCTCGTGAGGTGGCGGTGTTCTTCCCCCGTTGGATGTCGCGATACGTCGACCGCCGACCTACCCACCGACCTACCCGCCGACCTACCCGTCGACCTACCGTCGGCTATCTGGGTTTTTCTTAACCAGGTATCTCCCACCAGCTGGGCATCAACCCAACCGGGACAAGCTCTAACCTGCCAACCGGTCTTCCGGCATGTGTGGTAATGAGGTGTATGTTAGTGAAAGTGTATGTAAGGGGAGAGGATAGGATAAGGAAGTGGAAGGAAAGATCGCGCGCGGTCCGTCGTCCGTTTGTTAGGGTACTGCTCCAGCATTCGCCTGGTGTTGATCGGAGAAACCACGGAAAACTAGCGATTAGAGCAGTCGGCCGCTAGAATTCTCCTCCAGACACCGACTGAATTCGACCTAGCGGACAAGCTAGTGTCGAAAATCCTGCCGCCGTCAGGACTCGAACCTAGGACCTCCCGGTCAGAGGCGCTGCAGTGACATCAGCTGATGCTCTGAGCTACCTCTCCCGGTGAGCCCTTTTTTGATTTCAAAATTATCTTGAATACATAAATATTGCTGCAATATCTTAAACATTGAATGTCATTAACGGAAAATGTGTATACCCAACATATTATATAATTTGTTCCATTATCTGGGTTTACAACGTAAGCACGAGCCACAACTTATAATATTACGTAATCTTAACTAAAGCGGGAAAGTACTTTTAGTTTAGCACAGATTTTATTAAGGAAAAAATCACTACTGATTACAATGGAAAAAATACTATGAATAGTTTAAGCGCTAGTGTTCTTCATGGACGGACACGCTGACGGACATTTTAAAGCTTGTGGTGTTGCAGAATGGCATAAGTTTTCTCCTACTAGTTAGTTTCCGTATCTCTTCTGGGCTTTCTTTTCGATTTTGCTTCACCCTCTTTTCAGCTGCCATTTATTGGCGTCTAAAGGACTTCTATATTTTCTCAAGTGTTCGATCTCTTAACCGTACAACTGAAATATGACTATAAGAATATTATTGAACAGTGAAACCTGGCCTATAGGCAAATTTTTATTGAAACATTTCGAGCCGTTTCAGAGAAAATTTTGTTTGAGCATTTCTGCAAATGCGCATTTTGAGCATATTTTCAAAGACAACTTTTTATTTTTTTCGAGAAACTTTATTGGAAATCATTTGAAGCACTTCTACTCACAATGTATAAAAAACTTCCATGATGTTAATATTAATGACGGGAGATGTATTTAAAAAAATACATTTGATAAAATCGAAAGAATAAAGCCAAATGGCGTTTATTTCATGTTATGTAGTGCACTTAGCATTAGCCGTACAAAAAGTTTAAAGAAAAAGTTTGAAAACGGTTTTGAAAAAATGTTCCAACGTTTCTGGAAATGTGGAATTTTGGGCTCATTTTCACAGAAAAGATTTCGAGTTCACGAGAAACCTTATAAGACGTCATTTGAAGCACTTGTGCAATAATGCAAGTATACAAATTGCCTGTAATAAAAACATTTCCGACTTGAGAGATCAAAAAATTCCTTTTGTTTAATTTTTCAAAAATCAAAGCAAAATGGCGTTTACTCATCCATTAGAGTGCAATTAGCATAATCCGCACAAAAATAAGAAACAGAAAAATGTTGAGCCGTTTTACAGAAAATCTTGTTTTCAAGATTTTTTTAATATTGCCCATATTTCACACAAAATTGCTCGAATATTATTAAAAGTTTTAACAAAAATTCATGAAGGTAATGAAAGAACTAATTAAGGAGAACATATTTAATTTAAGGAAAAGTTGCTGTCTTTAATATTGCAGTTGGAGGATGACCTTGAAAGAAATAAAAGTTTTGGGAAAAAAATTATGAATAGTTTAGCCGCTAGTGTTATTAACAGACGGACAGACGTTTAAAATAACACTTTTTCGCTTTCAGGGGACCCCAAATATTTATTTCCGTTGAAATCTCGAAATCGATTTTTCGCAGCATTACAGAACTTCCTTTATATGTGTATTACTCTGTATCAGTGGCGGCCGGTACGAAATTCTATTGGTGGTGGCAGATAGTGATGCGACATCGATAATAAAACATCAATGTTTCCAATTATCGATGTTCAAAATATGGTTACAGCATCGATCAAAAACCATCTGTGTTTTTAAACAATGATGCGATGTTTTAAAAGTGGTTTAGTAATCTCTAAAATAAAATTCATGGGCAACAAAATTTAATTTTTCAGTGCCAATGTTTATTAATCTATAATGAATATTAAACTGAAAACAAACTAAAAGTAATAAGAGCAAATAAAAATTCTCAGCCTGAAAGCCTGAGCGCCCGCAGTAATCTCAAGAGGTCACAGCTTCCTGAGTTCGGCTCACGCCCAGAGGCGTACCCGCCTCTCCATGTGCGAAGCACCAGGGCATCGGGGTCATTCTGGGCGGGAGATAGTCTGCTCGATGAAGATAATGTTGTTGGCGGACTCTGTCGATCAGAATGAAACTACTGTGCCACTTCCACTTTGGCGCTGTGTGATATATAAGAGACGCATAGAAACGAATTCAGCGATCTTTATACTGAGTTAAATGGGTAGATAAGGTGCCAAACCGTAAGTGGCTCAGAGGTTCAGGAGGAAGCCGACAGATAGCATTACGCCCTGTGCGTTTGAAGAGAATATTGATAGAACATTGAATGACTAAGCAATTGTTCAAATGAATGACTATAAAGAAAAATATTTTAAAGAAACGATATTTTATACTCACATTTGTAGTGAAAAATTTATTTTCCTTCTTTTTTGCTGATGGTGCCATGGCACACTGGCACTAGCCTACAAGCCACCACTGCTCTGTACGTACGTATATACACGAGAAAGTAAAAATGTCGTTATTTGGGAAGTAATTAAACGTTACAGCACGAGATATAAATCAGATAAAACATTTTTTGTAAATAAATTTATCGGTTTCTAAATGAATTCTTTGTATTTCCAACAGTTTCTTACTGCACGATTTTTCTTAGCGACATCATTTAAGTGTAACAATGGTATGTCGGTGCCGATCAGATGGGAGAGATCGCTAAGGCAGTAGTGTTGAGGGAGTAGTGTCGTAGTGATATCGGACCGAAAGGTCGCGGGTTCGAGTCCCGCCTCGGGCATGGTTGTATATGTGTTCGCCCATTCACTCTTTATCGTCACCATATCATTTCATCTTCACAGTTTCATAACGTTAACTCCAATAGATGTCGCTATTGACCAAGATGTTAATGTGACCTTAAATAACAACCCAAAAAGTGGTATGTCGAAGAGGGATTTAATTGGTGCATTGATTGCTTCATTGAAGATTCACTTCTGGAAGAATTATCATTGCCTGAAAGTTCGTGCAAAACTCAAATTTATGTTTCTTACTGGTTATTTCTTAACAATCCCAAATCGCTACTTAATCTCCAGTTTGAACTGTTCAGAGCACAGCCACGTTATTATGAATCACCAAGGAAACGTTTACAGAGATCTAAAACTGTTATTGCGTTTCGCTATTTCTTTTGTGTCGTATCTGTTCAGAGCGCAGCCACGTTATTATGATGTGTGAAATCACTAAGTAAACGTTTGATGAGAACTGAAAATTTTATTGCGTTTTTTTTCTATTCTTTTTTTTTTTTGTCGTATCTACGTTTCTTAGCTATTTAGTTGTTTTCTGTAATGTAAATAGTTTCAAGGCAACACGCAGAGCATGAATGCCTGTCGGGTTGCCTACATTTAGGCTATTGCACTCGCTCAGAAATTGATTAAAAATATTATTTTAAGAACAATTATTTGGTCGCTAGTGACCTAGATGCTGATGCGACCTTAAATAACCAAAAAAAGAATAATTATTTATCGTTAGTAAGTACAGTAATACGAAAATTTGTCTCAATTATACAAATATTAAAAATTCCCAATAAATTGTGACTTTTTTTTCACCTATGTCGAAGGTGTTGCGGAAACTTTTTATTAATGTTCAGTGGAAACATTTAACATGGTACATGCAGTGTAGAATAAGTCTGAACGAATAAAACAATCAAATCAAATTCGTCAAAAATATACGAAGTGGATCCAGGAAGTAGGTTTCACCCCCACAATTTTGACATTTCTCATACCGTGGGTTCAACATTTGTATCATTGTGTCGTAGAAAGTATGCAGCCTCGAATCGGTACCAGTGTTTGACAGACATCGGCAGCTCTGTGTCACTATGATACGCGTAATGCTGACCGGTCAGGAATTTCTTGAGATGTAAAAAATGATTGAAATTGCTGAAGGGTAGGCGTGGATCCAGTCGATCATTTAGGGGGCACATCGTAGATTTTTGTTAAATAATAAACACATTTGTAATTATATTGCATATTATATATCTTCTGAATATATGATACTATTCAATATTATTGTTTAAATAATTACATAATTCGGACATAAATATTTAAATCAATTTTGCTACATAAAGGAAGGTAAGTAAAAAAATTAAGCCTTCTTTTTCCCATCCCTCCCTCTGGATCCGCCAGTACTGAGGGGCGAGATCCAGTGTATAGGGTGGTTGGTCAAATATCTCTCAGCCGAACAGCTGCAGAAGATGTGAGCCCAGCCAAGTGCGGCCGAGCGTTATCGTGCAGGAAGACATCTGCTCTGTATCCAGCGTCTCTTGCAGCTCAAGTATTTCCTTCCCGGTCAGCGCGTGCACTGTCAGAAATTTCTGCATTACTTTTAATGTAAATGTACATTAAAGTAATTATCATGAACGCATATTAAATTTAATGTACATGTACAGTTACTTTAATGTACACGTACAGTAAATTTAATGTAGTAATTGTACATTTAATTGTACACGTACCCTAAATTTAATGTTCTTGTATTTTAAAGTTATTGCACATGTACATTAAATTGAATGTGTTAATGATAATTACTTTCATATACTTTTATATTAAAAGTAGTGCAGAAATTTCTGACAGTGTAAATTTAACGTTAATTATATTAATCTATCTTTAATGTAAAGGGTGTATTAAGTTTCATGTACTGATGTACATTAAATCAACATTGATTTTAATTTAAATATTAAATTTAATGTACAAACATATTTATTTCGTTTTAATGTACAAAGCACATTAAGATTCATGTACAGTAGTATATTAAATCCACATTAAATTTAATGTAATTTTTGATAGTGTGTCACACGCAGAGAGTCGAGTTGCACGATTGTCAAACACTGGTGCATATCCAGGCGGCAGACTTCTACGACACAGGGATACAAAACTTGATCTGACGATATGAAAAATGTCTCAATTCTGAAGTTGATTAAGTGGAACAATAATGAACCATGTACTGCATGGTGCATATCCAGGCGGCAGACTTCTACGACACAGGGATACAAAACTTGATCTGACGATATGAAAAATGTCTCAATTCTGAAGTTGATTAAGTGGAACAATAATGAACCATGTACTGCATCTGCTACAATAAAGATTTTCCCAAGAAGTTAGTTTTCTTTTTGACCTAAGAAAACTTACTTTCTGCATACGTCTCGTACATCTACTTACACAAACCGTACGAACATTTGTCGCGTTCCATTAGTCGCTGCGCGTCTTTGAATGTTTCACAATGATTTTTGAAGGCAGTTTAGACTTCCTGATATCCTTTACTCACTTATTACTTGATTTTCAAAAGTGTTTTAATGAAGAGGTTAGATCTCTAAAAGTATGTCTAAGAGATTAAGTTAGTATGTCTAATCTCTGTTTCTCTTAGGTATTAGGAAATGTTTAAAACAACCCGTGGGTACTCTTCAGAATAAATTTACAAAATAAAAAACTTAGCGATGCGCTTCCGGCCAATATTTTTACGTTACACAGTTTTATTTGTAATTAGCTAGGTAGTTCATCATAAAAATACATTTTATAATATTACAGTTGCACGTCTCGTCCATTTTATGGCAAACAAAGTTATATGAAAATTGATTAAAATGCTTGTTTAATGTTTATTTCATTAAAAATATGTAAATTTATGGTCAATATGATTAATCGTAATAAGTTGCAACGATTTGTAAAAAATAGTAGGGGAAATGGGGATAATGAGGGTCACATTTTGTTGTTGTTGTTTGTTGTTTTTTTTTTCAAGATAAATCGGTATAAATTGTTCCTATGAACAAGTTTGTGCTTTTATATCACAGATTAGTTATTAAGCTTGTGTTTTCGCCACAAAAATAATCAAAAATTCGCTAAAACCCTCTCAAATATCGAATTTCCAAAAATATGCATTTGACCCCCATTACCCTCATGCTGGTAATGGGAGTCACTAAAGAAATACGAAGCAAAAAGGAACACGTTAGAATTTCAAACTATTTATTTTGTTTACAATAATTGTAGGCTGAAGTAATGTAATTTCAAAGGTTGTCCAAGATCAGCAGCACTGGGCCTGGGCAATTGGTCAAGTAAGGCTTTTAAAGTGTTTTTAGCCATTTGATGAATTCTTCATCCGTCCAGTCATTCGTACTACTTATGTAAATAAAATGCACCACTTAAACTCATTCAGATCAATAAATTATTTTGTTTGGGACAATGGCAGTCATACTGCGATAGTGAGAATCACTGACCACCTTTACTCCGCAAGTACATTTTTATCATAACTATTCATGTTTAAAATTACCCGCAATTGGTATCAAATTTGCTGAAGTACTTCTCTTCCAACAAACTTTAATTCTTCCAGAAATCTCCAAGTTCACGTGAGTAAGACCTTATTTTCTGATAGCACTTTCTAACATCAACCTCTCACTTTCCTGGCACAAACGCGATAATCGTCGATGTAAACTTTCTTTGGCTGCGGCGACCAACTGGCTATAGTTATCATGACTCATGGTAGGAAGAAGTGTATGTTTCTGCCATTGAATATAGTTTGATTACAATATTTATCGTTAATTTACCGCTAACGCCCATTTCGCCGTGACCCCCATTACCCCCGCTACTCCTTGATCAGCGATTCAATAAATGAGTTGCTTAAAAACTCATTCTTTTGAGAATTTCTTAGAATTTGAAGGATGGATTAGCAAGAACATGATCAAGTACCACCAGAAGACAGAGACGCTTCGAACGACTCATTTGTTTCAATTGGCCCGAAAGATGTCTGTGAGTGACAGACGGACGCGAGTTACTCGATAACTATACACGAATAGATTTGTTAATATATAATGCTACTAAGAGAAACTGTAGTTAAAGCGACGACTCCAATTTACTTTTTTTTTTGCCCCATTAGAGAAAAGTACTCTTATCAGTATGTGGTATAGGTCCGCTTGTCATGAAAACCTCTAAAACTTCAAAATCTGCAATTTTTTTAAAAAATGAAAGTCATTCAATACATTAAAAGAATACCCTATAAATAACTATAAATAATATACATTTTAAATTCAGCATAAATGAAAAATTATTTATAAGAAAATATTGAGTCGACTGAACTCTATACCTGTATCACATACACACACAGACCCTCCAGGTTGATATACAGTGAAACAATATAGTGTTTTTTTGCTGAATCGTAATATATAAAATCATCGAGTTAATTAAAATGTGTATATTGTTCATCAAGTTTAAGGAAAGTATTTAAGAAGTTAATAATTTTGAGTGAGAGAGTTGAAGTATTTAAAGCTGACAAGGCTTTAAAAGTATTGTTCTTTGGCACAAGTTCTATTGAACACTATTCAGATATATACAGATTCAGTATTTACAAATGCGATTGGTGGGTAAGTATGTAACAAATAAGATCAAATTTCCCTAAAGAAGTGAGTCTTAGTATATCAGGAAAAGGACAAATTTGTATTCCGTGGCTAAATGTGGCGAAAAAAATTGTGGGAAAATTCAATAGATCGCAGCGCTGTCAAAAAGGAATTTACATTTCCGATAACGTGTGAAAAAAATGGTCCGAGTTTCAATAAATAAACGCCATTTGACTCGTTTTTTATTTATAATTTACATTGTAAAGCCATTTTCCTAAAAGAAATTGTCAAAAAGCATTTTTCAAATTGCTTTTCATAGTTTCGGGAAGTTTCATAGACCGTATCAACCGTCTAATTCGGATGAATAGATTCGTCCTAAAGTGGAATTTGGCGAAATGTAATTGTCCCACCCCTCCCCATGCCGCGCCGCCGCTACCCAATACCTTCTGTTACTACAGGATTATACTTGGGGTTTTCTAACGTGGCTTAGGGTAGTATCTCCAAGATGGAATTCGGCACGACCGCGACGTTTTGAGTCATTCTCAGTCCTGCTGCTAGAGTCGCTTGATCTGCAGCACTGCTTGATGCGGTCGCGATCATAGATAGATAGATAGATATTTATTATTCTGCAGGTAGGTATATACAACCTGGTGGCAGAACTCTACAATTTACATATTACTAATATTAACTTTAAATTATTTAAAAACATAATAATAATAATAATAATAATAATAATAATAATAATAATAATAATAATAATAATAATAATATGCTAACAATAATAGCCTTAACTACATTTTATGGTTGACCTGCACAGTTATTTGAAACTATTAAATACAAGATTACACGACTTTTTAATTACACTTCACTTCACTTCACAACATTTGAAATTCACTTCTCTTTCTACTTCTATACTGCACTATACTGCAGAACACTTCACCACACTTCAATACAATACTACTTTGAATATAATTATATATTTAGAACAGGAACGCATTTAATAGTAATTAACACAATAACAATAGCAATAAAAATATCAATAATAATCAAATAATAACTGATATAATAATCCAATTGATATAATAATCCATTATCATGGGACATCTTGCGGCAGGACCAACACAGACGCAAAAAGTCGTGCCGAATTCCATCTTGGTGATACTACCCTCAGCCGCCACGTTAGAAAAAACCAAGCATAGCAACTCTATCTGTGACATCAGCCCATCTAGGGCTTTCGTTCGGCGACTTAAAGGTTACGACCGATTCGAACACACGTTGTTTTGCACACAAACAAGTTTTTCAAGTAAATATATCATTTTATAAATCGATAAATACTAGTTAAGTATGAAATGTCATATTTAATCTAAACGGACGATTTAAGGCCATATCTTATGAAATAAATTTTAACATGACATCAAAGTATTGCATACTATTTAATACATTAGATTCTCTGGACTTTCAATGAAAATTCATTATTTCAAGTGTGTTCTTCAATGAGATTTAAAATTAGCGTAAACTAAAAAACTATAATATGAATTATCATTCCAAAATAATCCTAAATATTGTAATTTATGTTTCACAGAAACTACGTTTTGTCTGAAGTCTCGATCACTTTTTAAAAGAAAATTAAATTAACTTGTACGATTTCAATTGAAGCTGTATATTTAATTTTATCAATTATGTAAATGTAGCAAATTAATTACTAATTAAAATTGTTAATGCATGAATATTATTACTTACCTACAAATTCCAGTATTACGAAAGTTAAACTGATTCAAACTTCTTTCCCAATGACGTAATATAAATATTCAAATGAATGAGAATGAGATAAGGTAACATATTATGGAATAAATTACAACATAAACATAAGGAATACAAAAAGTAATTTAAAACAAACTAATATAAATCAATAATTTACAGTATAAAATTTATTTTTCTTGTAACATTAACCAAAGTTTGGCACATTACTCTTCTCCAACACTATGAACACATTGATTTGTTCGATGATCACATTCTCAAAATTTTTAAGTCAGTTCGTTCTTACATTCGCTGGAAAGTCCTCATTAATTACACTTGCAAATGTTGATACTCAAATCTTTCTCGTATTTCTTCTACACTCTATGTTGCTGCTAAAGATAAATATTTAGAACAAATGGAACATATTGATGGCATGGCATCTCTTAATTTCAATTTTCTTAGTGATTCTTGGAGTTTCTTTGAGTTTTTATCCTAGCACTCAAGAGTTCGTTGGATATCCTCTGGATGAAAATGGGCTTCACAAACATACAAAAATTTAATGAACAATAAGTGATTGTTTCATTGATTGTGATTCCGGGCGTGTCAACTACTGAGGTCATTAGTCCCATAAATATAGTTCATGTTTTTTAATCGTGGTGGTAGTGGTGATCTTCCCCCGCTGGATGGCGAGATCCGGCGCCGACCTACCGTCGGCTAGTGGGGTTTCCCCCTTACCAGGACTCTCCCACCAGCGGGGCACCGCCCCTGCCGGGACAAGCTCTAAGCTCCCGACCAATATCGAATCCCGGAATACGTGGTAGTATAGTGCATGTTAGTGTAAGTGTGTGTAAGGGGAGAGGATAGGACAAGGAAGAGGAAGGAAAGATTGTGGGCGGTTCTTGGCCCGTTTGGTAGGGCTCCGGCATTCGCCTGGTGTTGATCGGAGAAACCACCGATCAGAGCAGCCGGCCGCTAGAATTCTCCTCCAGACAGCGACTGAATTCGACCTAGCTGAAAAGCTAGTGTCGAAAATCCTGCCGCCGTCAGAACTCGAACCTAGGACCTCCAGGTCACAGCCGCTGCAGTGACATCAGTTGATGCACTGAGCTACCGCTCCCGGTCCATGATTTTGACCCAGAAAGGAAAAAGTACGGATAATTTCATACCTTCATGCTACAAAGGTTGAGAAACGCTTTTAATTTACTAGAATGACCAGTGCCTGTTTTGATGAAAATCAGATTTTTCAAAAATTTCCTGTTTTTCAAAAATTCTCTGAATTTTAAAAAATTCCAAAAATTAAACATTTTGGAATCTCCTCCGACAACTACGTTATTGAAGATAGATATTTTTCTTGAAAATGAAATCTGTTATTCAAGTTTATTTAAATCTTTAATTAATGTCATGTTCATTTTTTTATAAATAAGAGAAACTTCCACTAATTTTAAATTATATTGTTTTTAAGCGATGATTAAAGAGTTAAAAGGTGCAATATAATATTGCATAACTATCACCAATAATGTGAGAAAGTGCGTGCTGTTGGGTAGGCACTAGTTTTATTAACATTATAAATTGTTTATTACTGTAATTGTTGAATCTAATGGTGACAAATTATTTGTAATAATCATTGTCGTTGCTTATTATGGCAATTATAATAGAAGTAAACATAGAATTAATTCATTAGTTACATTCTGTAATTGGGTAACCACAAATCTACAAACTAAAACCAGCTAAAAATAAGAAAATCTGCAGAACACGACAATATAACAAATAAAATATTGAAATACTTAAATCAAAATTCTATCGCAGTAATTACAATTTTTAATTCAAGCTTAAGACTTAGATAGTGCCCAAAACATTGGAAAACTACCATAATCATAACCGATTTGTAAACCAGACAAATGTTACATGTACTAAAGATCCAGTAAACTACCAACCAATTAATTTGTTACCAACTCTCTCAAAGGTATTCGAAATATTAATATTATCAAGACTAGTAGATTTCCTACACGCTACAAATGCAATTCCATCAGTTCAATTCGGCTTCCGATTCAACTACACCACAACTCATCAGCTACTGAAACTGAATTCATTGCAAATAATTTTCATCAAAAGAAACATAACCTCGCGCTTTTCTGGATATTGCACAAGCCTTCGTGAAGGTGTGGCACTCGGGATTATTATTTAAAATTCAATAGCTAGGTATGCCAGAATACTTGCAACAATACCTCCAACATTTGATTTGCGACAGGTCCTTCAAAGTGAAAATAAACTTTGAACTATCAACATCACGTTAAATAAAAGCAGGGGTGCCTCAAGGTTCCTGACCCTAAAATGTGAAGGCACATTCAAAGACTTTTAAGACAAAATCTCATCAAAATTACATGTAAAATAATATTAAAATAAAATTTGGAATTATTTAAAAACGAAAATTATAAAATATAACCGCCATCAGACAAAAGTGACGGTTAGCTAAAAAAGGCAAAAATTAGGATAAAAATCCAAAATGTTCATTTCATGTACTAATTCAATTCCCTGAAAAGCATGATCTGCTGAACAGGAAATAAATAAATTAATTAAAAAAGAAAAGGAATCTACTACATTTGGTCCAACTTGGTTCCATGTAGAGTTGATTCAAAATCTGTGGTCATTTTCCTTCGATATAAATAGTTCTATAAATCTGTGGCATTTTCACATTAAATTTAGTATTTCATAATACGCGCTTTCATCAGACCTACAACACAAGAGGGCCAACTAACGATCAGCACATTGCAGAATAGTCGTCAATCCTATAACTGTTATATATGCCAACTTGAAACAAATTAATCAGTTACTTGTTATTTCGGTGAGGAAAGATCAAGTGAGAAATTTAGAGCACTCATGCAAAATTGAATTGAATAATTTTTACATTATTTAATAATGTGATGAAAGCTGTTTTGTTATATTGTTGGTAGCAATGGTACGAAGATCATGAATATTTTTTTTAATCCCGCTGCCTGCTGTACAAACTGCGTATATATAGTGCGTGTGTTTCGTATGGTTGCATATTGCTGATATTTAATTGGATAACCGCGCAGCCCGGGTAAGGTGAAAGTTCATGTTATTTTCCGAATTTATTTTAGTACGTCTTTGTTTGATAATTGAATATTATGACTGCGTAAAGTACTGCACTAAAACATAACCCAGTATTGCGATTAAAAAAGTCAATTATTTACTTCTTGTTTTCCACTTACTACAACTTCGAATGACAACCTTAGTGACCTTCAAAATTCATGAGAGATTGATTTTACAGGAGTAGGAAAACTTTCACATTTCTCTCGGAAAATGGTGCGAGCTTGGTACATGGATGATTCTAAAGAAGATCAAAGGGCAGAACATCATAGGACTCCTCCAGAGTTCATTGATGTAAAAGATTTATATAAAATAACAGGAGTGGAATATTTCACGGTAAGGTAATATGAGTTTCAAATGAAAACAATAAAGTAATGTTTTTGTAAAATAGCTCATTCAAATGTGAATTTTTTTTTTCATTAATGAAGATGTAAATTTCAAAATAGTTTATTATCTCTACGACTCATTCATTGATGTTTAATGACTAAAGTTACTTTTTTTTTTCCAAAGAAAAGAAAGAGGGTAGGAAGCTTTGTGTTCCAGTGTGCTATTAAAAAAATCAAGGTGTACAGTCTAGATGGTAAAAGGATGAAACAAAGTAATATTATCTTTAATGAATTGCTTAACCACTAATTTTTTGGGGCTATTGAAAGAAGTACTAATAAATGATTATGAACTACTATTTAAAAACCAGAATATGACAGATTAGACACAGTAAAACAAGTGTTTGCCACAATCAAGTCAATATTAAGTATTGGAAAGAATTAACAAAGCAACTAATGAAGAGTAGATTTGTATTTTAAATATCTAGCTTATTCATATTATCATCTTATTCATCTTGTTCAATCTTTTACACCGATGTCTAGCAGCAGCCAGGACATTCTCTATAATTACAGCGAAAAATGCCTCACTTATACTATGTGAAAATACATGCTTTTTAATACTGCTATGTGTTTCAATATGCCATAAAACCCAAGAAGTCAGTAAAATATAATCTCTTCAAAATAATTTTATTAAAAACGTTAATGAAGTAATGAGATAAAGTACTTCTCTCGTTGCTCCAGTTTTCAGTGTGAAGTTTAGTGTAGATAAAACTGATGATCTTCAAATTGTTTAGTACAATTTTTTATCACTGAAACTTGAAGATGAATCTGAACAAGATTTGTTCTGAAGACAAATACATAATGTGACTGAATCACTTAGTGAAAATTGTTGTCATACCAGAGCACATGAAGGCCTGTCGCCTTATTTAAAAAAGCAACACAAATAATTATAATAATTCCAAGAAACTTCTAGTAAAATGTCAATATATCTGAAGCTCAAGCAAAGCATAACAGGACTTAAAATATTCAGACGTCAGTTGAATTTTTGGCTACTAGGTTCACAGTCAAAATATATATTTCTTGGAAAACTAATGGTGTTAATTTCAGCTCGTAAGCGTAAGTGATAAAAGGTCGTATCAAAAAACAAATCACTATTTTCTGTAATTAAACAAAAATGTTTGGAATGATGTAACTTGGATAAACAAAGTCATTGTTGATGAGCAAGAATAAAGTTTCTCAGTTGGTACATATAAAAAGGTTCCTGGCAGAAGATGTAGGTAGAAAATGAATGTAATGGAAAATATACAATAAAACAGAAAAGAAGTGAAAAGTGATGATCACAAATGTCTTTCAAAAAAATTACTTACCTTGAGGTAAAAAAGATATATGCCAACGCAGCGGAGCTACATTAGGAGGGGTGAAGTGCAAGGCACAAGACAAAAAGGAGTATGTCAAATGGCTAACCCGACTCCGAGAGGCATCAGGAAAAGAAGAAGAAGAGAGAAAAAAAATCTCCCGAGTATCAGCCCGTCCAGATTTTATTAGATGACTACTCCAGGTCTGACTACAATTGCAGAGGGCATCAATAATCCAGAAATGAGAACTCTGGTCTGTCAATAATCTGGATTTGATTCTGGTGAGAAAAAATTGCTTGGAGTGTATACTGTATGTCCATATTCATTTGTTAAAAAGTGTTGATATGACAGCTTTATTGTATCTATTATCATTATTTACTTGTGAAACGTTTACCTTGCACACACCATTAGAATGGTTTGCCTTGCATATCATTCAAACCTTACTTGTATCAAAATTATTTCAAATGAAATTCACTTTTTATTTGTATTGAAAGTAGTATTCACACATGTCTTCATTTAGTTATTAAACTTAGTTTTGAATCTTAAGAATTAGAGTATTTTTCTTATTTTGCTTATTGTAGATCAACCCGCAAACTTACACTGAAGATGGTGAGCTTGAAGCACTAAAACGTAAACGTGGCTATACATATGAAGATCAAATTGTATGCTCAAGGGAATGTTTACCAAACTATGAAGAGAAGGTAAGAGTAATGATTTAAACTTTTGCCTTTAATTTTCTATGGAAACATTCAATTCTAAATAACTTCTCTGTAGGAAATTCAAATTACCTACCTCCTAGGGATATAAATTTGCTGTGCAACCTATATCTCATATATTGCACAATGTCAAAATCCAACTAACCAAAATGATAAAGTTTTTCTGTATTTAACAGGATAAAACTATCGCTCAATATCGCTGTGCTCAGAATCTAATATTTCTTCAATGTGAATAAAGCTCTGTTGTATCTATTTTTGTTAAATTAACATATCATGATGTGAAAATTATCACTTAACTGTAGTACTGTCATAAGTACTACACATTACATTTGTCAAAATAATGAACTTTGTACACTTTAGTACTAAAAGTTGCTGTTACCAATGGGAGCTGCTTAGCTTGAGCTCCAGTTGCAAATCTGTTTGATTTGTAGTTCAGTGTAAATTCCATAAAGATTCTTATTTATTATTTGCAGCTATGTAAATGATAGTAAGGAGTTTAGGAGCACTTTCATTTTGAATGTATGGTGTGATGATTATTTCAAAGATTTTGATTCTAAACTTCATATTTTGTTTATCTTCAAAACAATCAGTTCCTGTAAGCTGAGTGAATGTAATGTCTTCAAAGTGATGGATAGCTTTTGAAAGCTAACGGAAGAAAAATGCCTTTAAAATTATCAAACACTATGTGAGACAACATTTTCGTTAAAAAATATGTTGTTACAATTTGAGTACGTAGTTTATTCTAGGGGTTCCCATTCAGAGTCGGTATCAACTCTCTGGTAGTTGATGGAATTTTGAAGGCGATCAGTGATAATCAAGGGGTTGATTGGGAGTCTGTAGCTGAATATGAACCACTGATTGATTGATGAAGTCAAGATCCCAATGATTACAAAAAAGTATTAAATGAACTTGATAATTAATTTCCTTCAGACCAAAAATTATATAAACTACTAATTCATTCTTCTTTCATATCCGTCATTCATCCTTAGGAGCAGGGTGGGGCTAGGATCCTACAAGGCCTATTTCTCATTTGATTCATTATTAACCCAAGATCTCAGGAAAAATAATATATTCTTTTTATGTTTTATCTTAATGACTGAAGTAATGCTTCAGCTTGATATTTGCTTCACTGCCACTTGATTATGCTGTTCCTCTTTTGTTGGTAGACATAACTGATTCGTGATTTAATATAATGTAATACATTGGGAAAAACAGTATTGTTTCATATTGTAATGTTTAGTGATATTCTATGACTGATCTATCAAATAGAACAATTTTTAAATCTAAATAACTCCCTATGATTATAAGTTATAAAAGCAAATGTCTGTAGTGTTATCTGCAATGCATATTGCATTGTGTATTTCAGTCTGATATAACTCTGATATATTTCAACCATGCTAATGTATAGCATGAACCTCTCTAAACAATTGTACTGTTTAATGATGTTCTTTAATAGCTTTCTCATGTATGATATAAAGCTGTATTACTGTGAAGTATTGACTGTGCTATTAATTGCATAATTAAATTCAATGATGGGTCTGATGTAATTTTCTTATAAAAAAGTATTAATCTGTGTAGCACGAATTACTCCAGATGTAGTCTTCAGCAGTTGTTAGGCCAATGTGCAATAATTTTAGTAAAAATGTTTTATTATGAAGAAAATACTTTTTGTAGTATATGTGATACGTAATAGAAAAGAGAGTGGTGTGTTGTTGTTGTTGTTGTTGTTGTTGGTTGGGGTTGAGCTCAAATTAAATAAATTTGTTTCACCTTAACAATTCAACAAGGTGAACGTTCTAGGCTGTCGTACATTCACTAAGTAGCTTACCTGTTGTATATTACTTTCAGCTTCGAAATTTCTTCACTGAACATTTACATACTGATGAAGAAATAAGATTGTGTTTAGAAGGATCTGGCTATTTTGATGTTCGGGATAAACAAGATCAATGGATTCGTATTGAAGTTGTTCCTGGTGACTTGATTATTATACCTTCTGGGATTTATCATCGGTTCACTCTTGATTCTAAGGTAATTGTAATAATTTGAGATAATTTAGAATATTCTTTCAGTTACACATGAATTAATTTTAAGAACAGAGAGTAATCTATTTAAGCATGCATTTGCATCTTTGGGAACTTAATTTTTTACTGGCTTAAGACACCGAGCGTTGCTTTGACATTTATTTATCACAATCCTGATTAGATAGCTGACCTACATGGCATTGCCCAGGTTTAGTGTTAAAATGCTTCTCACTAGCCCCAGTGACTGTACTTTCTTTGCATGTTTAGATGCACTAACATCAAACATAATCAAGTTTCCCTTTTTTTTACTGAAGATATTGTACCAGGCTATCTCTTTTATATCTACTATCCTTTCTTCTCTTATTGGTATTATTTAGCTTTACCCCCACAATAAAAATATAAATAAAAAAAGAAGAAAATATGAACACCACCCTCCTTCTGGTACTAGTTATTTACGTTGGGTCGTGGTCTGTGCAGCCGTCTCATACGTTATGCGGAAACAAATTTCGCAAAATTTTGGGAAGCATCTCTATCGTTCATTAATAAATCATGTTATTAATCAATGTAATAAATCATTTGTATTCTCTCAGGGTCAACAATGGTCGTACCACAACCGTATTTTATTACAATTCATAACATATATCAAAAAAATCTACATTTATTAAATAATTATCATCTGCACACATGAATCCTGTAACTTAACATTTTATAATTACTTATCAGTCTTCGCCTTTGTGCAATTCTTTTTAATTTAGTTTCAAAAGTCACGTTTCACTTGCCTTTTTGGTAATTTCTGCATCCTTAGCCAGTGTGAAGTTTCTTCCTCAGTGCCTCTCGTCGTCCTCCATCCAGCACATACAACCTTTTCTACTCCACCATTTTTCACCATAAATCCACAACACTAATGTCTCAAATCCTTTTTTATCCTCCCATCTGTCATCGCCACAATGACCTCCCCCTCCTGCACCATCACCTTTTCTTTCGTCTCACCACCTTCTCCCCATACCAGCCAGAAATTATACATTTTTTTCAGCCACCTTTCATTTCTTTCATTGTTTTTATCAACTTCACCAAATCAATATTTATCATTTTTTCACAATTTTGCTAAGCCAAAATATATTAAAATAAACCTTATCTTGTTTAATTATTTTATTCAATTTTTTCATATTAATTTTTTAATGTTTTTTAATTACATTTGTGATGAGAACATGGGATTGTCACAATATATTTTAATCTGTTAATTTCAAACTGAAGTGCACCTCATTGCTCTAGTATACATTTATCACAGTCTATAAGACAGGAATTCTATCTGTTATAACATTTTCATACAATATGTTTCAAGACTTAAAGCAATCCCATCTTTAATCCAAAAAAGGTGTATATTCAAGTTCCAAAATATCACAAACAATTAAGAAGAATATTACAAAGAAATTACAAAAAGAAATCCAATGTATGTTGGAATGAAATTAGAACCAATGAATGAATGACTTCATATATTGCCCATCCATCTGAAAAATGGCTCACTTTTTCTTTTCTTTTTTTCCAAAACATCCATTCGTCTGTGAATAGCACTAACACCTAAACTATTCATAGGATTTTTCAAAAATGGATATTCCCCAGTGGATCTGGCCCAACTCAAAGCTTTGCCATTTTGAAAAACATTCTTTAAATTTTGGGAAACTTTACACGAAGCCCCTGGGTCATTTTCCAAAATTTCTCAAAAATGGCTACAATTTTTTTGCTTTAAATTTCTGTAAGAATAGAGTTGAATACACTTATAAAGATAGCATAGGTCTGATTTTCTCTGGTAACTCTTAAATTTTCAAAAATTGAAAAAGTTTGAAATTTTTTTGCGTCTTCCTACCACTACAAAATTGAAGATACAGATTTTTCCTTCAAATAAAGTTTGTTTTTCATAATCAGTTCTTTTGTTAAGGTCATGTATGTTTTTTTGAACATTTTAGTAGTTTTCATCCAATATTGTGTTAAATGTATGCAATATTAAAAAATATCAAAAATAAGAATTTCAGAAAAACAGCTCCAAATTTTTTCTTCAAACATTTTGTTCTAAATGTATTTCAATGACATAAACACCATTTTGCTGTATATTTTTGTTTGTTTTTTTCCAAAAATTACACAAAAGTAATTATTTTGATATCTCTTGCATTGTTTACATTTATATTACTCGCTATTTGTACACTTTATTGTATTTGTGAGTACATATGGTTCAAATCATGTTTTCTAAATTATTTCAAAAATTCTAAAGTTTTCTGTGAAAATAAGCTCAAAATTCAAATGGATAGTGCAAAATGGAGTACACACAACATCTATGCTACTCAGATGCATTCTCTTGTTTTTTCAAGAATTACACAAATGCAATTATTTTGATATATCTCTCCTGCCGATAATAATTATACTATCAGTGATTTGAATAAATTATTGCTTTTGTGAGTGTAAGTGCATTAAATTATTTCCAATTAAGTTTCTCAAAAACTAAAAAGTTGTTCTGTGTTCTGAGAAAAAGAGCTTCAAATTTCGCATTTACAGAATCGCATAAACAACATTTTCTCAAAAAGAGCTCCAAATTTTTCAATGGAAATTGCCCTATATGACGATGTTTTCTCTTCTACAATATTTTTAATGTCATCTATCAGTTCTACCATTAGGGGACCAAAAAATTGAGCAAATGTGAAAAAATGTGGTTTGGGCAGCAATTGATTGCAACTGGGAAGAGTGTGAGGTAAAACCTAAGTTCTGTTGCACCACTAGCTACTTTCTTGTATATGTACATATATAAGGCATAATATAAGTTGTATAGGGAAAGTTGTGTGGTACTATGGAAAATCAGTTCCGAAATTTCAACAGAAATACATGTTTTGGGGTTGCTGGATACCAAAAAAGTGTTTGTTGTTTTTCAAAACATCCATCCGTCTCTCTGTCCAGTAGGGTACAACACTACTACTTATTCATAGGATTTTTTCCAAAATGAATATTTCCCAGTCATCTGGTCAAATACAAAGCTCTGAGATTTTGAAAAACTTTTGAGAATAGAGTAATAGAGAATTATAAAGATGACCTAGTTCCAGTTTTCACGGTTGCCTCTAAATTGTCGGAAATTACATGAATTTGAATTTTTTGTCAGTGTTTTCCTACAACTAAAACGGTGAAAATTACATATATTTTTTTAATTGAAATTTGTACACATGTGTTTTTTATCTCCCTCACATTGTTAATATTTACAGTACTGGTGATTTGTATACTTTATCACATTTAATTTAATTAAATGATGGCTTTAAATGTTGTCATACGATGTTTCTCGAAAATGCAAATTTTCTTTGAAAGTGAGCTCCAAATTGGATTTTCAGAAATGCTCAAAGCCATTTTTTCAGAAACAGCTCCAAATTTTACTTTGAATTTTTTCTATGGATATTGCTAAATATACTCAGTAAGTTGGCATAAATGCCATTTTGCGGTTGTTGTTGTTTTTTCCTTCAAAAATTATACAAATGTATTTTCTTAAAATATCTCTCACATCTTTAGTATTTACCTTACATGCATTTCCTACATGCATTGTGGCATTTGTGAGTATAATTGTTTCAAATAATTTCTTATGTAGTTCATTGAAAAACGTTTGGGTGAAAACTAACTTCAAAATGCTGGTTTTCAGAAATGTTTAAACAACATTTTTTCAAAAATGTTCTCCAAATATTACAATGAAAATTGGAGTATAGGACCAGGTTCTCTATTCTATAATTTATATTTTGGGTGTACTTTACATGAAACCACTGGAACGTTTTCAAAAACTTCTCAAAAATGGCTCCAATTTTTTCTTTAAATTTCTTGTAAGAATAGAATGAAATACCCTTTTTAAGGTAGAATATGTCCTATTTTCATGGTTAACTCTGAATTTTTGAAAATTGAAAATTTGTTCTGTAGCTTTAGTTTTTTAATTAATGTTTGTACTTAAAAAAAAGTACGAGTAGTTTTCACGCAAATTTGATTGAAATATGACCAATACAAAAAAAATATTAAAATCAAAATTTTTTGCTTAAAGTTCTGATAGTGCTAAATGCATTGATTAAAATGTTACAAATGCCATTTTTACGTATTCCCTTGGTGTCGTTTTTCAAAAATTATCCAAACATATTTTATTCATCTCTCACAACATTAATATTTGCAATACTAGTGTTAGATGCATTATTACATTTGTGAGTAAAATAGCCTCAAATGTTTTGAATTTTTGAAGTTTCACGGAAACTTGAAAGTTTTCTGTGAAAATAGCTCAAAATTTTACATTTTCAGAAACGCTTAAAACAAAAACGGTTCAATAATGTTCAATGAAATTTTGCTTATAGGACCAGGCTTTACTCTTCTAAAAGGTTCTCAAAGTTATATATTAATTGAATCATTACAGGCCCGAAGAATTGAGAAAATGTGAAAAAAAGTATTTTAGCTAGAGATTCAGAACCCAATTAGTAAGAGAAACTTTGAGCATCTGTAGTTTTGGTAATATGTCTTCTCTATAGCACCTAGTTTTATTCTTCTAATTATTTGTTTATTTTGTGAATCCCTAGTGTACACCTTATTTTGGTCCCAAGATGAGATTTTCAAGTCTCAAAATGTCATTAAAATAAATATTATATGGCAATGTTATAATGATGTAAATTCTTAATATAAGAAATGAGGTGTCTTTGGTTGTCCCTAAAAAGGCTCTAGTTGTTATTATTATATTCAAATAGAAACAGTTGGCATTACACAAATGAATGTAAAATAAAGCACCACTTTCCAGGGGTAATACACATTTTCAATTATTGTTTCAGCATAATTTGTAGTAATATTAATTAGTTAACCTTTAACTGTGCTGGTGGAGTCTGGGAGACCCAAGACAGGAAATAATTTTCTAAACGCAATATTTTTTAACAAAAAGTATATTTAATGCAGTTGAACATGATGGTAAGTTATATATTTCGGTAAAAGTAAAGAAATTAAATGCAGCAGAAAAACGCATCAATATTGATAAACACACGTGAACAAAACAAAATTTTTAGAATGCTATTGAAGTTCCAAAGCAGAATAATTGAAACCAAGTTTGAGTGTTGTAAAACAAATTTGGGGCAGTTAATGCAAAGATGTTTTGTCTTTCTGTCAGCGCCTTGTGGACAAACTTTCTTATTTCCTTTGGAAGTACTAATTGCAGTTTAACGACAGGTTGATCCTGAAACTTGTTACTACTATCCAACAACAACCCCAGGATTTCTTTGTCAGTGATTGCTGACATTTCAAATGCAAAGTTGCAGTTAAAATAAAAAATAAACTCTTTGTAATGTACACAGTGTATTTCCTACCCATATTCTAATAAATGACATTGCCAAATAATTAATTACATAAAAATTCATGTATTTAAAAAACTTGCATGTAATTAAACTAACTATGCTGCTAGGGTCTAGGATACCCGGAAACATTCAAATCAACTATAACTCATCCTGCACAAACGTAACGTGATGATGGCTCGTTAGTTCTCAAACCCCAGAATTTGAAAGGAGTACACAAGTTGCTGAGAAATTATTTATAAAACAATTTAAATTATTTAACAAAATATAATAGTGTGGGTCTCGCAGACCCCACCAGCACAGTTAAAGGTTAATTCTTCTACTACATGTGATTCTTCTACCAAATGCCTGAAGCCAACATGTAGACAGTTACAGTTGTCTGCTCTCATTGTCAGTTCACTTGTTTGATATATTGATTTTAACAATGGGTAAGCTACCATTGTTAAGGTGAACATACTCCATAGCAATATTGTACCTTTTTTCGTAAAAAGGACATTTTGTGATAACATTTTAAATCGCAACCATGCTGTGTTTAATTATTGATCTCACAAAAGTATTCATGCCTAATTTCAGTGCAATCTCTCCAGTGGTGCTAATTGTTTTGTGACGCAAACCATTGCAAACAACTTGACTATTATAGAATAAATTTGATTCATTGCTGTAGCCATAATACATTGTATGATAAGTACTTGTAAAAGAACTAAAAAATAACTCGATCACTGGGAAGTAGACTTAATATGGATTTTTGAGCAAGACATACCAAGCTTTCTATATAATTGGTCATGAAATTTTATGTAATTTTTTTTTAGGCATTTTCTTTTTTCAAGTTTGTCAAAATGCTTACTGTTATTCTTGCTCATTTTGTTTTTAACTAGTGGTTCTCCTGAATTGCATAACTTTTTAATTCAATTTTGTGAAATTGCTCCATAAAATATGGCAGCTATTATAATGTGTAGTGTTTTCATGAAATAAAATTTTACCTTTATAACTTCAAGATACATGTAATGAGTTATGTTCATTCTCATCACCATTACGAAATAGTAATTTCATTAGGATAAAAGTCCTTCAGCTTTTACACATGCTCCACAGCTTTTATTCATTACAAACTGCATAGTGAAAATGTTGATTTTTGATTTACTTTAGGGGTTTCTAAGGTAAGTAACTCTGAGAACTGTTTACATGTTTGAGTAAATTAACTAATAAAGAAAATTGAAATGTTAATACTTAGTTCATATTGTTTGTTATAAATGAGTATTATTTCGTGAGTGACTGAATACATTTATATTTTTATTTTGCTAGTGATTAGAAATTTTTAATGTCCTAAAATACATAATAGAATATTGCCTGTTTCATGGAATTCACTTACAATTTTTTTTCTTTTTCAGAACTTTATTAAAGCCAAAAGATTTTTCATCGGTGAACCTGTGTGGACTCCACACAATAGACCAGCTGATGAAATGGAGTGCCGCCAGAATTATTTGAAGCGCTTAGATAATGGATTTGAAGAATGATTACACTTGCATTTAAAAACTAGTTGATTTACAAAGAAATTCTTTAAAACATATATTTTGGGAGGTTTAATGACATACATATTGTGAAGTGATGAACTAAAGGTAAATCTTGAAACCTTTGCAGCATTGGCTATTACCTAATACCTGAATGTTGCTTTGTAGTGAGGCAATCTCTTTACAGAAAACATGTACCTGAATTTATAGTTGTAAATGTGTTATGAGAAATTAGAATTGAAGTGTAACAAATAACAGCAGCCTAACAAAACCTGCATGTGAGCAGAAATTCTTGCAATACCATATTTTGGCAAAACCAAAGGCATCTATAGAAATTTTTGTATAGATTTTGTTTGCATTTGTACATATTTTCCAGATATTTGTTTCTCTTTGTATTGCCTGTTTACGCATAAAACGTAAATTTGAGAGAATGGTCATTTATTAGGCTATTAATTGTCTTGAATGTTTATGAAAATCCTTTTTGTGTGAAAGCCAAAGATACATATGAAAATTTATTTTGATTTCCCATATGAAGAAAGGAAATTAATGTATTTTATTTAGGGAGCATATTTGTATGGCATAACTTTTATATATCAAATGTGTTCATTGACAACAATCAAATGGTTACTGGGTAAATTTTATTACTATATTTCAAAATAAAAATATTCTGCATTTTATATCATTCTTTTTCTTTCATAAATCCATTCATCCCCAAATCCTGATTTTGTATTAGCAACATTATCTCATTGTATTAAGGTTAGGTTTTTCACAGAAGATGTTTATTTAAGAAGTAACCTCACATTTTTATGTTTAAATGTTATTGAACTGTGTATGCAACATTATTAATCAGCCAATAATTCTTTGGTTAAGATGTTGATAATCTTTCATGTTAATATTTTTAAAACTTATGGCATTTTTGGAGATTATCAGAAAACTTTGTGTAATATTAATTTTCGCTGGATTTTCTTCAGATCAGAAATCAACTTACTCTATTTTTTAAGGTTCTCAAAATTGAGATACGTGGAGCATGAAAGTACGTTTACAATATTGGAAATTCTAGAATTTCTTTATATTAACTAGCGTAGAGTGGTAATGTGTTTCATAACTCAATAATTTGGACTAATATTTTTGAAGTCTGGACAGCTACCGCAATTTAAGGGTATCAAATAGTGCTGATCTGCAAATTATTGAGAATAATCGATTACTGTACTAATTGCATCTTCTTGACTTCAAAGAAATTCATTGCAGACAGTGAAAATATCTTCATACCCCTAAAAATGTACATTGATGGGATCAATGTATTTTTGCCTGCAAAATTTGCAGGAATAAAAAGTTTTGTTTAAATGGAGAACATGTTTTTCTCAAAATGAATTCCAAAACAATCTGTTGAACACATCAAACAATTTCAGCTAAATTCAAAATAAGATTTTAATGATTCCAATTATCGATAAAAATTAGATTTAATATTGAATTGTAAAATTTAATTCCATGTCTAGAAATTACTTGGCCCAATTGTGTAGGCTTTTTTATTTCGCTAGCTTTAAAATTTTAGAATATCTTACCTCTTTTCCCTCAAGGGAAAGAGAATATGCATTTAAGTTTTCTGTAGTATCATGTAGGTTCTTCTGTCATGCTTCTACCCAAATTTATGTTGTTTCTTTTGTCAATACACATTTTAGAGAGAATGAATTACTCTCATTTGTATTGTTTTGTTTCTGACCAATTGTAGGTGTCAAAATATTAATTTGTTTGAAGGATTTGGGGGAACTGTAAATTTTGAAACTGCTCAAAATTTCCTCACGGAGTTCCTTCTTGTGTTTCATAAAGTTTTTAAGAGTCTGTGCCGTTATTAAAATTGCAGGTGCAAATTAATAAAAATGTCAGTGAAGAAAATTGAAAAAACTCAAAATACACTTAATTTTTAAAACAATGAACATCTTGGGAGTCTATGTAAATCGTTGAATTTGTGACTGGGCCAATTCACAAAATTGCATCAATTCCATCTTGTGAACTCAACATAATTGGCAATATGCATGACTCTTCTTAGAAGTATATTGGAAGAGGCTTTATGGTCTTTTTAAAAAAGTGGTAAAATGTAAGAATCTTTTTATTGAATGGTTTTGAATGTTCAGATAAAGTTACATATTTTGGTGCAATATTTTTTAAATTTTTTTATTGATTTCAAGGGGAAAAGAAAGCTGTGAGTTTGAAATTAACTTTAATGGAAAATATGACTCAGAAAACTAAATTATTTAATTATTTCATTCATACATTGTAGTCACAAGGCCAAATTGCAAATATTTTTATTTCTGTAGGGTATGAATTGTCTTCAAATATACAATTTGAGAAAGAATGGAACTGAAGAGGAAATGTTTTATTTTGCTTAAAAGATAAGTATTATTTACACACATTGATTAAAAAACGGAAGGTATCAATTCCAAGAATACAGAATTTTTTTGTAATGTAACATTTGAAATTAATTGTTCAGAAGTCTTTTATATTGCTCCTTGTAACTTAATGTTGAATTATTGAATTTTGAGCTACAAATTTCGGGTTTAATTCTTCATTACCACGTTACATAGAGTTATTTGATATTATTGCAAAGAGAAGTAGATGTAAAAACTAAATCTCACAATGCGGAATATCCACGGTATTGGGCATGTTTCAGCCGCAAACCTGCTTACTGATTCGAGATTTTAAATTCGTTTCCCTCTCTTGCCGTGTTCGATACTTGCACGAGTAGCGGCACGCAGATCTCGATAGGGTCGTGACTGGATCGTGATGTTAATCATCTTTTCACATACGGGAAGATAGCAACTAAAAATTGATGTTGTACAGCAACAATAAATTAGAAGTGTTTTGTTTACACATATGGCATTGGAAAATGAAAGAAATCAAAGGAGTTTCTTCTCTGAAAAGAAGAAATTCCGGTAATTCATGAAGTCATACGTGACTTAATTCAGATATGTGTACCAACAAAAAGGTGAGAAAAACAGGTAGGGTGGATGTCTGTTTTCTGTAGGTCGGTTTATGTAACACGACATACTCTACGTCGTTGGAAAACAAACGCTTGTTGGTAAATTCTTGCAGAAAAATATGTTAATCTGATATTTTCTTAGTATCTTGTTTATGCCGCCCATGCACTATTAATGTACAACTAAGTTTCAAGTTTTATTGGATTTCTGGGATATAGAAGTACATTTTTTATGTGGGACATGCGCTTCCAGACTCAATGGCACCTCTTCCCCGACTTGGCAGCGTAGCCGAGAGCATTTTCGATCAATATGGGACGAACGCGGAACGTTGGGTTTCGGTAAATGTCACGTCTCTTGGTGGACGACAGGCAAAAGAGAAGGATCTCTCTCTTGCTTTTCTACTTTAACTTAACGAAACCCTGCTGCATTTAGTACAGATGTGTTGCTGTGGTTCTATTGTGTTTGAGACACGCGCCTAGAGTGTGAACAAAAGACGTGCGATCATCAGCAGGAGAATATTGACTGTTAGAACTGAGCACTTTTCACATGTGCTTTAAACTGTGGTTGTTTATGCAAATATACTGTTATAACTTGAAAGAGACATCTATTTACTGTTGAACATTGCCTACCTTGTTATAGCGGTGCGCGAGGTGATCGGTTACTACCACCCTTGCGTGAAGTGTACCAGCAGCAAAATTCGTTCGTGTGTCATTCAACAGGCTGTACTGAAGCACTATTCGTATAAAGCAACAACGATCATGTTTTCCCTTTGGTATGCATTTCTGGCGTACAGAGAACTCAAGTAAGTGGAAAAATATTCAATTACATTTTATTAATACACGATGTATTTCATGTTCCCGTAAGTCGCATCTTGTGTTTTATTTTTAGCTGCACTTAGCTTTGTGATGCTATTTCTGTTACACAAAAGATATTAAAGGAAATTGCCATGTAAATTTCACAAAGTTATGCAGTATTTAAGACTATGTACTCTATTGATAACAGCCTCTAGCTGAAGTAGTCAAGCATGTTATTCGTCGGACATGGAACAGAAACCGAGAGGTGTCATGTGCTAGTGACAAAATGTGTGAGGTGTAATTAAGGGTACTAGTGGATCTATAAATTCAAGAAAATTTATTTAATCATCTTCGATATGTCTTGCAAACTTTTATTTTTACATGAAATGACAAGAGGACCTCGCGTTTGTACTAAGTAGTCACGCTGTAATTTACAATTATTTTTTAAGAATTGTCTACATTTGTCATCTAGGCATTTCATGCCATTAAAAAACGTAATATTTTTTAATTAAAAATAAAATTATTGGAACAGACTAATTTCGAAATATTATAACTAAACTTTTTCATAAATGAAAGACGACTTTTATGAAAAACCTCGTGTGGAGACAAATGTTTCTTGAAAAAATTAAGCGGTATGTCTCAACTGTAAAGGCATGTTTCAAAAATCAATTTATTTTTCCACTGACGTGTGCCATTATATGGGTCATACAAAACATTAGGAAAAATTCTGTTCGTCTTTACCTGCAGAGAAGCTGATCGTTGAATGACCATTGTAAAATGGAACAAGTGTCTCTTATCTGCGAACATCAGAACACCGATTGATCGCTCCAATTTCTCGAAATAAGATAGTGTAATGGGCGTTTCTATTTTTGAATAGTGTAAAATTGTACATTGGTGCGATTCTCGAGACCTCTTTTGGGACTTAGGAAGAACGACACGAGTAATAGTTTCAGAAAGTCCCGCTAGATGTCAGTACGGATTCATTTTCTATTAACCTGGCTGGAGTAGTAGAAATACTAGCGTGCCCGTGCGAGAACTCACCCATGTTAAACCCCACCCTCTTCCCTATCCACCCTTTTCCCTTTCCACAATAAGCACATAAAACGTAATTTTCTTCAAGATTCTCTTATCCTGTCACTGGTTCTGTGTGTCTCCTTATAATCGTACTAATTGAACGTATTTTAGTATAGCAGTACGATACACCCTTAACAATACAAACTATTCTTATTTAACTTTATTATCAACATAGAGGTACCCTCATGCAATTCCATCGCATAGAACATCAAATAATTAGTTTCATTTCACATACAGTTGCAGATTCTGCATGTCTCTGAAAAGGTGGGGTAGAATCGAGAAGCGTCGATACAGCAAAAATGTAATAGAATGTCCAAGAAGATCTCAGGCTGTAGATTACGGTGTCAGGAACGCTTATTGAGGCCTTCGGCCTCAAGTTTCCAGGTTTTAAATCCCTAAAACGAGTGATTTAACTAATATATAGATTTCAACAACGCTGCTCGAGTGTTGCGGGCTGCATTTAATTTTTTTTTCTCTCTCTTCGATAAATTCTTCATATTTTTAAAGTTAAAGTGCAATACGTCTAGCCTCCGTGAAATTCTTTTTCTTTAGAGACCTCATTTACAAAGATTGCTTGTGAGGCGCAAAACTCATCTATATTACTGAAATTATATAGGAGTGTATTAAGATTTTTTCAATATCACTTTTTCTATTCGTGTTTTTTAATTTTCCGAATCATTACAATTGCACCGATGCAAAGTGTTAAAATTGCCACATGAAATTAATTGTTGCTCCAAACAAGACAAATGTGAATCTGGGTGAAACCCATTCTGAATTACGTGATTTCTTCTCCAACTCCTCCGGTTACCAGTTTACATGTTACCAAAATACATTGTAATTATTTGTGATATTTTTTTAACAATTTCAATGATTACTCCACCCGTACATGTTCAAATATGTTAGTGAAATTCATTATTCTCGGAGGTTGCAGGTGATCGTGCTCTACAATAAAATTGTCCAACACTTTGTGCATTAAAAAAAAAACATAATTTGTAAAAATATTATATAATTAACATTATGATTGTAATTATTATAGTTTTCAGTTATTTATATATGGCCTCTAAAAACTCCTCATTCAATAATATCACTGAATTCGTTAATTGGGATATCTCTGAGATGGTATTTCGCCATTCCGTATTATTATACTATTGTTTGAAAGAAAATCGCATTTAAAAAGGAGTACAAACTTTTTTCCGTCATGCTGTGCAAAATATTTATTTGCCAAGTGGGTTATATCCCTGGTAAAACTTTTTCTGATGGTAATTAGTAAACTTTGTAACGTAATTAATTAGTATGTTCTCGTATGTCCATAATTCTATAGAACTATACACATTCTGAAAAAGCTTATGATTTTCATTTGTGAGTATTGAAAATACATTTCATAAACATTCGTATACATCGTAAAAATACCACTGGCGGATGTTTCACATTGTATATCCATTTAACCGCACATCCAATAATACTGAAACATTTTTTTACGCGTATGTCCCTCTCACTACTGTTGCTCGTCATAAAACTTTCGCATTAGTTATTGTGGTATTTCATTTGTTTGTCCATCTACTTACATAGTCGTCCAACACGTACCGCAATTCGACACTCTTCGTTCTTGAAGTTTTCGATTCCACTTTTATTTCACGTTTTGACGATGTGTGCGATAAAGAGAACGAGAATACGGTATTTCAGAAGCTGCATTTTTATATTCTTTTTTAGTAATTTATATAACATGTAATATTATAATTAATTTTGCTAACTTGAAGCATTTAAAAAGGGAAAAATATTTAATAATACTTTAAAATTCAGATTATTCAATTTAACCTAAAATCATTTTGTCTCGTACGTCTATCAGTTGTCGATAGTTTACCAAGCATTAGGCTCATTCAATTTAGTAATGAAGTTCAAGTTTTCAATATCAGATGATGTTGAAACAAAAAACTCAATGATCCTCACAGTAATTTATCATAAAAATTACAAATAATTGTTATTGTTGGTTTTTTAATGATAAAGAATATGTAAATGATACCCAAGTAAACGGCAGCAGCATCGCCCCTCCAAACGGACGAAGTCCTCGTCATACTGCTTGAAGTCATACTCGTCACACTGCAACAAACGAACTCCTCGTCATACTGCTTCTTTTCAGTACTGAAAATGTTCCATTGAACGACTTTTACAAACTAATTATCCAAAGGAATGTTTGTAAATATTTAAATTGCGTTTTCGCTTTTATTATGCTTTATTTAACTATTAATGGTAATTGTGAGAACTTAGTAATTTACGAAAGAGTAAAGAGCGCCTGGCAAGCCTCTCGCCTGTCATTTGTCTAAAGGTTTCAAAGGGCGTTTTGTGAACATCAGTACGAGTTTGACTCAGACGTCAGTGGCGCCTTCATGAAAATAAATTGTACGGGAATCATCTTCATGAATATTCTTTTGAATGGGATCCGCAGCTTTCTGTACATCTATGATACTGATCGATCTAAGAACAATAGTTGTAAATGAATATTAATGTTTCTGAGAACTGTACATTCTTTCGTGCGTTTATTAATCTTATAATGGTAATGATTTAACGCGTACTTACTTGAGTTTATAATGTGATAATTATTTATCAATTGGCGAGCTTTATGCGAAATTAAAATAATTTTAATTTGCTTTAAAAAAAGATACAATAATGTAATTTTTGTGTAGGTATTAAGTTAGAGTTGGGAAGACGTATTGAAAATGGGACGTTGTTTTTCATTGCCGAGCTTGAGAAAAGCTGTTAGGTGTAACGAACTTCTACGTCACTAATTTTCAACCTCACGACGCTGAAGGGTTACATAACGTGTTAAGAAGCTAGTAAACAAAACTACGCAAGAGGGAGGTGTAACTAGTCCTGTAAACATTCTCTCGAAGTCTGAAGAGAATGCGAAGCAGAATTCGATTAGACTCCTTTTTGATTCGAGGTTATCAAATATGCGTGGTATTCCTGAAGAAACGATAGAAATGGGAGCAAGGAATTTTCTTGTCAGAAGACATGTGCAGATGGAGAGAAACGTATCGGCGTGCTAATTAGCAAAACTTTTAACGCCGTTTTTCCTCCTCTATTTTCTCTTCCTTTGATGAGTGTAAACAATTATCAGAGAATAGTACTAAATAAAAGAACTAATCGAGCGTCCCATTCGCGAATGTTTGTGTTCAACGAGCATGATTTTTTTTCTTTCTGTGCCAAATGGAGTTACGAGGTAATCTAAGTAGTACTCTATCGGTATACTTTGCCAGAAATATTTCTCATTCAGATCTGATATTACATGAGCCGCTCGAATGTAAATACTGATGTGTGACATTTTGGACAAAATAGGGTTTAGTAGTCTTAATGAAGAAAACGGAGTAGCTCTATTTATTTTCCATGTCATTTAAAGAACGGACGACAAATGGCAGCGTTAGTAATTCGCTCGTTCGTTCTGGCTTGTGTTGCTCGTTTCTTGTAAAAGTGAGTAAATCATATTTCTGATCCCTGCGAAGCGTGAGATATCATTTACCATTATTTTCACTCGAACCCTTCAATTATCAGCCCTTCGAATAATTTAACAAAGCGACCACGTGACACTTCACATCACCTGATATGGAGAACCGATAGAATGTCTCTGCGATACGGATTAAGCTTCAGACTCCATCACAATGAAGGAAGTCGGGATGCTCCCGGGATTCTTGACGACACGCCCACCTCCCGGACTGATACTTCTTTGTTGCCGGCCGGCCGGCCGGCCGACGCCCTTCTCTGCCCCGCCCTCGGCCCGGAGGCGTCGTGCGATGGGCGTGGCCACCGCCGACGCCTGCACTCGTAACCCAGACCTTGTAAAGTCAAAGACAGGGCGTTCAGAAATAGAAAAGGCCCGGTTGTCTTTATTTTCGGCCTCTTCTGGCTTTCTCTGCGGGAGGTTCCTTCGTTCCTTCCCCCCAACTCGTTAGCCGCGCTCGGAATGAGCTCCGGTTATTTTCGGTAGCTGCACTTCTTCCAGACGAACTGCGGTTTTCTGCCCCGCACCGATATCGTCGCCGACACGTCTCGTCTCTCGCGGAGGGGAACGCCCAGACGACCGACATTCCAGACGCAGATTCCAGGCTAAATAAGGTTTTGCTATTTACATGTCTGTACGCGATATCGATGCGCTTTGAAAACGTCTCTCGACAGCTTTTTTCCGGAAATATCTCTTTCTGCATCATGCATGCACATTTTTGCTCGTTGACTCTTATCCAAAAGCATTCACACAAAACGACTCCAAACACGAATTGAATGTTTTCATGTATACGTTATCATCACTTTTTACCAGACGACTGGTATTCCAGGCAGTTTGCAGAGACTTTATAAGGGCATGCAATTTACATGTTTGTTTACGTATTGGAAACGATTCTTCTTTATTGCTTTTTCGAGGCATATATTTGAATATGAAGAATATGAAGAATTTTGTTCGTTTACATTCATCCAAAAGCGTTTGTTCAAATCAAAATCATACGTGAATCTCTTTGATTCCGTATACTTAGTCATTACTTTTTCTTCTGTATTTATTCGGTTTAATGTTCTACTTGGCACACATGATTTCTTCAATATATAAGGTATATCTTATAAATAGAAGATATTTAAAAAAGTCAAGAGTAATAAAGAATACAATTTTGTTCATATTTTCCTGTTTATATTTTTAAAGTAAATTAAAGAGCTTACTTCCTTGCGCACTTCGTAAGAAATTTTCAGTGATTTCTCATAGAATGTTCATTATTTAAAAAGATGCAGTAACAGTACCGAGGTACACAAGAAATAGTATATGTCTCTAGAGATAGTATCTAATTTTTGTGTAGCCTTATTACAATATTGTAAGCATTTTGGTGACATGAATATTTCTATACTTAAATGATTCTCAGCAAACAGAGATTATTAGAGAGATCGACAATATTTCAGAATTTTGAGAGATTTCACTTTGGAGTAATGAAGTTAAAGAATACACGTTGCTAGTCGTTTGGTTCTGTTTTGTCGCGTTTCATTAGTGATCAGCGTTTTTCACTCAACGCTTTTAAGCTAAACCGTTTGGTCTGCGTAACTGAATTCAGTCCATTCATCAAGGCCGTCGTGATGAAGGCGTGTTGGAGCGCTTACCTAACGAGCTCACCATCTGAGACCTTTGAGGCCTCTTCCGGCCGTGACCTGCCTCCCAAAATCTTTCCCCAGAGGCGGAAACCGACCTGCGTCTCTTCTCCCGAAGATAGCCGTGTGTGTTTTGTGAGCCACAGCACATAATGCCTCTCATCAGCTGCCCTTGTTCCGGGTCACAGAAACAACATTTATGCCTTCTCCGGAAGTTTACCGAAGCTCTGGCTCTCCTCCTCTCCTCTCCTCTCCTCTCCTCTCCTCTCCCCTTATCATGCATGAGTATCCCCGTATGTGGCGATGTTCTCCAGGCACTACATTTCAACTTCGGGAAGGGCGTGTGTTTTAACAAGGAGCAGGGTCGTTGGAAAGGGAGAAAGTAAACCACTTAGGTCGCTGAGGAACGTTTGTGTCGAGTGATGAGGAGCAGATGAGAAGAAGATCCGCTGCCTGAATGAATTTAATTTTTTTAGACAAGTGTAGAAAGTGACACGTAGTGAAAGGAAGCTTCCGAAGAGTGGGTAAAATACAAACTTCCACTTTGTTTATTTCTTTTGATATAATCTTATTCAATGACTCAATTCATGACTTTCTATAATTTTAGTTAAGGGGTAGGCCTGAGATCACTATTTTCTCCTGGAGTAAAATCAATAAGGTCCCCCTTCTCCAGCTTCAGTAAACGCGAATGCCTTGGAAATGGTAGTCAGCAAACAAATAGAAATGCGATTAAATTTTTAATTGCAATAAGAAATAAGTTATTTTAAATAATGCACGCACAACGAACAACAGATCTGTTGAAAAAGGTACTTAATAATTTAGAAACGTCTTTGTTTTCTGACTTTTTTCTCTGACTGGCATTGACATTTTCAATACTAAGTTCGATTTTTTTCTTCCGTAACCATTAACTTACATACTCCGAAATTATTTTGAAGAAGAATTCCGTTTTCATATGAATTATGTAAATGAAAAGTTTCTTTCGTAAGAGAGATGATTGAAAGAAGTCAAGGAAATTTATAGGTACTGACAATTTTCGATAATCTCGTGAACTCTAGCTCTTGTGATTGTCTTTAGTTGTATTTATTTTCTTTCAATAGCTAGCTAGAAATGATGAATAAGACGTAATTTTCGTCCGATTGTGTTAAATAAGGCGTTATTGCGCCACAAATATTAAGTAAAACTATTAACATTCAAATATTTTTGATTTAATTTTTCATATTTTACGAGCTTTGAGAGATCTCTCCTATCGTCGGCGCTCAAGATAAGTAACACATCTCAAAAAACTCGCCATTTCTTAGTTGAAATAATATAGAAATGTTTTATTTTTATTAGAAAAACGTTCATAAAAATGGCTCACAAAACAATTGTTATAGACAGTAAAACTCTTTGTCTTCTTATACAGCTAAATAAGCGACTCCTCACCGAATAAAGGGTTCTGCGAAATGTCAATTTTTCAGATATTTCACTTTTTTGTGCACCGATAAAATGAAACTTGCAAAATTATTTAACTCTGAACGAGATTTCTGTAATACATCATACAAATTGTGAAATTCTTACGAACTCGTAGCAGTTGTATACAATGCTCAAAAATGTGTTTTATTTGTACGAAATAAATGAATTTCATTCTGCTGACGCTAATATTTCAGATAAGTATTTATATTCGTTGAAGTAGATTGAATAGTCATTCTTATTAGTATGTAGAAAATTCGAAGAAACTAATAAAAATTTACAAGAAAAAGCAATGAAAATTAAAGGAATGTTTTCACAAGAAATAGAAGATATTGAGCATATCAGTTACCAGTTGTTATCACGATTCCTGTTATCGGTCACCGGGGTATGAGAGCTCAAGCAAATAACTTCCCCAGCCAGGAGAGGCAGTTCTTTGACCGATACTTAACTTCTGTCTTCTCAGCCCTAAGAAATAAGCTTCTTCTGAGACTTTTCACGAAGTTATGGAAACTTCAGTTAATAAAATCCCGCGATCCTCGTACTCTTTAACAGTACAACGCTGAGAGCCTCGGGTTGTATTCGGTACTGAAAACCATCTTCTTGTAAAATAGCTTTCATTTGGAAGAGGCGTTCATCCTGACCTTGTCTTCCAAGGGCTTCCCCAACTGAAACGCCCGCCTCGCCCCGCCCCCTGTTTGTATCGAGGGACGCACGCACGATCGCCACACGTGGAGGCACGGGAACGCGAGGTGTGGAATGACAGTCCGCCCGCCCGCCTCTTGCGCCCAGGCCAGAAGGGGCGGTGAGGAACGTGGCGCCAAGGGGCTGACAAGGGGCTGCGTAAATTACTGCGATGTGACGCACAAAAGTGCGTCACTCGATTCACGACGACGCGTGCCAACCTGCGACTCTCGCGACGGCGCGGCCGGGGCGGGGTCTGTTGCGCAATTGAAGAGCTTGTTTCCAAAGTGACGTCTCTCCATTTATTTTACGTAATATTTTTTACGTATTATTTTACGTATTATGTTACGTTTATTTTACGTATTATTTTACGTATTATGTTACGTTTATTTTACGTATTATTTTACGTATTACGTTTTACGTATCATTATGGTGACGATTCACAATGCTGTTAAATAGTGTTCAAATATTGCGGTTCTCCTATGTTAAGGCGGCTCCACACTTCGGCAGTTACCGAGCAGCGAGCAACTGCTCGCCCAATTCCGGGCGGGCAGCTGATGTGCTCGGTGAATATTCGCTTCCTTTCATGAGTCCAAAAGACCGACACACGGTGGGTAGGGCGAGCAGCGTATGTTCGTTACTTGGCAAATAGCAAGCAACTTATCCACACCACTCGGGATTCGGCGAGCGGTTACTCGCTGTTCGCCGTATAACGAATGTGTGAAGCCGCCTTCAAAGAGTATCCCAAAACTGTTCAATAGTTTATTGAACTATCAGGTTGAAAGTGAACATTCTCCCTTCCTTAAAAATTGTATTTCATGGAAATACATCTTAAAAATAATTTCTTCAATTAGTAATTGGGAGTTCTTGTTTGATTTAAACATCCAACTTCATGCCACTATTCAAATACCGCAGCTATATCTGATATTCGTGAATGTGGTATCGAAAGAATCTAACAAATAAAATGCTACCCTCAGTCCGTGATTAAATTTAGAAATTACACAATGTTGTTACTCAATGTTAGAAAATCTCGTTACTAAATAGACTTAAAAAAGGGGAAGTGTCATTTAGTCGGCGACTTTTTCCTTCTCCATTTACCAGTGGAATTTATTTTATTACGAATTTTCTTGGCGTCTTTGCTCTGTGGTATTTATTTGAACGACACCCTATCATGATTTAATATGTGTTGTCCGTTGATTGTTCAATTCTTTCTATGGTGTAGTTCCAGAATCTAGATTACTTGTTTCATTGCTTTAGATCTAGTTTTATAAACAAAAGTGGTATCTGGGTCACGGACCCCAATGATGAATCTTCGATTTGGATGCAATGCATATATTGTAGTTCTAAAACGTTATTTAACATAATTAATTGTTTACTTTATGCAATAATATTTTCACTTTCACGCCACTTTATACTTTTTCCTCTTGATATAAGTATGTATTTACTACTGTTATTTTTTATTCCCTTTTAAATATTAGGGTCAAACAGCATCGTTGTCATTATGAACTATTCGAATAATATTAGTTAGTAGTTAATAATTTGTAGAGTGGTGAATGTTTTGCCTCTATCCATAATTCTGAGAATTCACTTCATCCATTAAATTTCGTCGTTTTGTTCGGTTCACCCGAGATAACTAATTAACACAACCTGGGCAGGCAGGTGTATAACAGCACAATAAGTAAAATGATACAACTTTACAAATTAAATACTTCACGAGTAGTCATATTGATAATTGATAATCACTTGAGGCAACTCGCTTGCTGTTTTAAAATCGTATGCATTTATCATTTTCGCACTTGTGAACATTTCATTCATTACATCAGATCGTTATCCGAGTGACGCAAGAGGAGCTCTTGAAAATACGAGAGCGCTACACATCGCCAAATCGTTGAACTTCGAGCGGAGAATAACTTAGGCTCAATGTAATGGAATGATAATAAACTCCCAGCGAAATAAAGAGATAATTTGAAACTGAATTAAAATAAAAACAACGAAAATATAAGTAAACATTATTTGGTACCGAATTAAAAGAAAAAAGAAAATATTAACAATATATAATTTGGTAGTGAATTAAAATAAATAAAAAAAGAATTCGAACAATTTAGATTCTGATACTGAATTAAAATATAAATAATTTAAGTATATAACTCGGTACTGAATTAAAATAAAAACAAAGAAAATGTAAGCAATAGAGGTTTGGAACGAAATTAAAAAGGAAAAAGAGAATATATAATTTACATCATTTCCAACCGGATTGAAATTTTAAAAAGCGAATGTAAGCAATGTTTCTGCTGCGTTCACGAGGAAATTCGAGTGCGAGGGCTGAGTGTGAGGGTGGAATTAGGCCGCCTGCGCCAGCGCGCCTCCTCGGCGCCTTGAGCGTACGCTACAAATTCTCATGGGGCCGCCAATTGCGCGCGGCCGCTCGCTCCCCGCGTGACCCGCTTCATCACTTGCTGCTGCCGGCGCGGGCTGACGGCTGCCACTCCCTGCAAAAGAAGACATGCGAATGAAATGGCATGGCCCAACAGAGGCTACAGTAGATCCTTTAGCTGGGTTGTAGCGGCCTGAGGACCGGGAGAGGTGGCTCAGGGCAACTACTGATGTCACTGCAGTACCCCTGACCGGGAGGTCCTAGATTCAGTTCCCGACGGCGGCAGAATTTTTTCAACACTAGCTACATAGCTAGGTTGCTGCCTGGAAGAGAATGCTAGCGGCCGGCTACTCTGATCGGTGGTATTCCGTGGTTTCTCCGATCAACACCAGGCGAATGTCGGAGCAGTTCCCTAACAGACCGCGCGATCTTTCCTTTCTCTTCCTTGTCCTATCCTCACCTCTTACTTACAGACACACGCATACACACATGCACTACACTAACACACGTGCCGGGAGACCTGTCGGGAGCTTAGAGCTGGGTGGAGTCCCCGCTGGTGGGGGACACCTGGTGGAGGGAAAACCCCACTTGCCGAGGGAAGGTCGGCGCCGGATCTCACCATCCAGCGAGGGAAGATTACTTCCATCTCCAGAGAGAAACGCATGCACTACATTTACGGGATTAATGACCTTAGCCGTTAACGCATTCGGAATCATTAATCAATCAGTCAATAATCTGTGGCCTGAAAAGCGTGGTGTACTGTTTTCTAGCTTTCGTTGTGGAAGAATTTGCCAGAGTTTTAATACACTCCAAACAAACGCGAATTGCCCAGAATGAAAAAAATACACCGCCACCAACGACAGAAAACAACCAATACACGATACACGTATTTCGTATCGGAAAATACGCTTAAATAATTTTTAGCATGCTGGTTCTCTATTTCAGTTTTTCCTTTCCGAGTAAGTTGCTTTATTTGTGTCCTGCTTCATCTCGGTGATAATCCGCTTACAGATTATTTCTGTTTTGACGAATTAAGCACTGATGTCACAAAATCGAAGATTAGTATCGACAAACAACGTGCTTTATTTCATATTTAAAACAGGAATTACAGAAATAACGAGTTCTTCCCAATCACCAGGTTCATTTTTTGCTCTTCAATATATTGGGAAACTGTGATAACGTATAGCAGTTTCTTTCAAATTCCTAATATTTTTTTTGACCACTTTTGAAAATACGAGTAGTAAAGTGCTATAAATATGAAGGAAAACAACCCGTTCTTCCGATTGCTAGTATTCAAAAGTAGTTTGTCAACAGATCTAATAAAACCTAATGGGCTCAGAGCCCGAAGACCTGTCGCTGTCTGGCGAATTACAACTTGGAGACAGCTGCACTTTTCTTCGAGGTCTCCTAGTTATGAGACAGAGTGACGTAACTGATGCTTTGTACACCGCGTACGTAGGATGTTAGGAGACCTTGGACTTGCTACTGAGAGCAGTTTGCGTGTGGCACTGACCTAGACGTTAGGCAAATGGAAAATTCAAAGTGTAAAGACCACTATTTTATTTTTTAAGTCTTTAATACTATTTTTTTGAATGTCTAAATATAAATTAGTGCTACAGAATGGCACAGACTCTCCTACTAGTTAATTTCCTAATACATTTACTCTTGGTTAGGTTTTCGGTTTGTCCTCCCTCCCCCTCTTCCCAGCTGCTTCCTATCGACCTAATGCGAGAAAATATATTTTCTTACGTTTTCTAAATTTGTGGTCCCCTAATTGAAGAATTGACAAAAAAGACAAGGAGTAAAACTTGGTCATATATGCACATTTTCATTGAAAATATTGCGGTTTTAGACAAAATGACGATTAAGCGTTTCTGAAAATTGCGCAAATATGATCTCCTTTTCACAGAAAAAACTTTTCAGATTTCGAGAAAAACTATTAGAAATCATTTAAATCGCTCCTGTTCACAAACGCAATAATGTATTTTTAAAACCTGTAATGGAAATATTCACGACTTGATAAATTAAAAACAAATTGTGTGAATTTGTCTAGCTATAGAGCTACGTCGATTTCAGCCGCAGCGTGGAGGGAAATTACAATATCCGACTGTTTTGATCGGCCTAGTTCCGTGGTTTCTCCGATCAACACTAGGTGAATGCCCGAGCAGTATCCTAACGAACGGGCCACGGAGAGCATGCGATCTTTCCTTCCTTTTTGTATCCTTATCCTTTCTGTACACTTATCTATTCTTACACACTCTTACATGCACTGCACTACAACACATGCCTGGAGACCAGCCGGGAGCTTAGAGCTTGTCCCGGTTGAGGTGGTGCCCTGCTGGTGGGAGATACCTGGTGAGGGAAAACCCCTTAAGCCGACAGTAGGTCGGGGCCATATCTCGCCAATCAAGGGGACTAGATCATCGTCACATCCAGAGCAAAGAAAAGCACTACACATCGGGACTGACGACCTCGTTAATTGACGTGCCCGGAACCACTAAACATTAATATCAACGATGTAGTTATCGAAGAATAAACTGAATTATTAATGTACATTTTGTAAAAAAGATTGGAATATTTTAAGAAGAGTATTTGGAATGAATATTATTGTACCTTGCAATTATTGTTCTTTTGTTGTACTATTTTATTCATAATGTTCTTCTAAACTCCATAGCATATAAAGTATCGTTACCACATACATTCCAATTGTTAACCGTTGTTTTGAGTAAATCAATATAGGAGATTAAACTTGATACTCCTTGGGCGTAGCTTCTTCAGAACCATAGTTGGTCCTGAGCGGACAAAAAGGTTTGATGTCAGAAAGGAGCAGCTCGACGGATTGGAACAGTGTCTCCACATGACAAAGATACCGCTTCTAAAAACGCAGCGAGTGTCGTATTTCCCTACGCGTCGGTTTTTCCTCGCTTTTCCAGAGCGTGACGTCAAGGGGCGGGGCGGGTGCGTGAGAAATAAGACACCGGGAAGTGCGAAGCCCACATTCCGGCGCCCGGCGCGGCTCAGCGCGGCGTCGAAGGCAGAAGCCTGGGAGCTGGTCGGGGGCGTGGCTCGAAGCTGCGCCCCACGAACCCAGCTGCAGCTCTCCCGCCCGCCGGCGCCTTTTTGCTTGCAGGCCGAGGGTCGGGTTTCGGTTCCCGGCGCCGCTCGGCTCGGCTCTGCCCGGCCCGGCCCCGCCCCACGCTCTGGCCTGGGTTTCGCGGAGGTCTGGCGATTGTCGGGGTGCACTTCCTCAGCACTTGATTAATTAATTAGTGATTCCGGGCGCGTCATTAATCCCGAACTCTTAAGATCATTAGTCCCATACGTATGGTGCATGTTTTTATTTCGGATATTCCCCCGCTGGATGGCTAGATCTAGCGCCGATCTGCCCGTCGGCTTGTGAGTTTTTTCCCCAACCAAGTATCTTGTTACTAATGGGGCATCGCCCCAGCCGGGACAAGCTCTGATCTCCCGACTGGTTTCTTGGCAGATGTGGTAGTGTAGCGCATGTAAGTGTAAGGGCGTGTAAGTAAGGGGTGAGGACAGGACAAGGAAGCAGAAGGAAAGATCGCGTGCGGTCCGTGGCCCATTTGTTAGGGTACTGCTCCGGCATTCGCCGGGTGTTGATCCGAGAAACCATATGAAACTACCGATCAGAACTGCCAACCGCTACAATTCTCCTACGGACAAGGATTGAATTCGACCTAGTGTAGCTAGTCAGCGTCAGGTCGGGACTCGAACTCTAGGATTTCTTGGACAGTGGCACTGTAGTGACATCAATTGATGCTCTCAGCCACTTAAGTCGGTACTTCCACGGCTGGTTTTACGTCTGAAATGTCGCCCGTTCGACCGGGAAATTGACCGCGCTATAAAATGTGTTCCTTAGGGATTTCGAATTACGTGCCTCCTCCTCCTCCTCCTCCTCCTCCAGGCGTTTAGGCGCGAAGCGCAGGGGTCGATTTTTCGTCAATGTTATCTTTACATCACTTAAAATCTGGTACAACGCAAACGAATTATCAACATTGAGATGTTGTAGCTTGGTGGTTTAAGAAAGATCAAGGATATTCTGAGTAAATTTACTCCTGCAATTTGGTTGTGTTGCTTTTTTCTGCCTGTCCTACAAGATCATCCTTCGTCCTGCCATGCCTCCTTTATTGTGAAGCTACATTTGTTTATCTTTATGTATTTTCTAATACGATCAGATGTTTGTTCTTATAGAAAAAGTCTCTTTCATCATGTTCGATTTGAATCATCACACATTGTGAATAGCTTTGTAGCTGCATTCCTAACGATTATGAAATTATTGGAATAACAAAAGTTGCATTTGTGTCAGAAGTGAATTGTTCCCGAGAAATTATAAAACGTGGTACAAACTGGTCACATACCGATGTTTGCCTGATTAGTTGTCATTCGTTAGCATTTTTGTGGGGGTATGTAAGAAACGACAGAAGCCGGCCGTGAAGGTCGTCTGTGCATTTTGCATTGCTTCCCGTCAACCTTGCAGTTAAAAGAACTGCAAATTATTCTCTCTTGATCTGGAACATTATAGCTTTCGAATTCAATGAGAACGATGTTAAATAAGTAACTAGACTAGATTCAAAAAACAAAATTTATACTGCAAATATGATAATCTTAAAATTATAAGTACGTTTTTCAATGTATGAACATAACTCCCTTTGAAATACATTGTTGCATGCTACTTGGATGTACATAGTGGAACCAACAACTTATTTTATTTCTGTTAAAAGTTTTTCTTCAGTTAATCAAACGAGCTGAGGTACCCTCCAATATTTTACACTGACTCCAACTGTTTCGCACTGGATATTACACAAGGATTATCATATTCGACATTTTGTGGTTATCATACTAAAATTGCGTGATGCACGTTTAATATGACTGTACGTATTCACTATACATATTCTGATTTTTCATCGCATACTGTAAGAGTTAGTGTGCACGTCCGTACGTTCTGCAGAGCTCATGCGAGGCGTGGCCCCATTCGTTGTGTGTGTGTGTGTGTGTGTGTGTGTGTGTGTGTGTGTGTGTGAGGGGGGTGAGGTGAGGTTGCTGGGTTTGGTTACATGTAGATCCACGGCGTGAAAGCCGACCGGGAAGTGGCCCAGGTCTACGGGCTCACGGAGAGAATCTAACGGGCTACGATAGACGTCGCTCGCCATCACAAACCTTTTTGAGAAATTACAATGCATTGACTACATTAGGGTAGGGATCACCAAAAGAAAATCGTTTAAGAAGTATCAAAGTTTTCGAAAGTCAAATTTTTTTTTCCTGAGAAGTTAATTAATCTGAAATCATAATGCAACTGCCAAGAAACAGGGATCGTTCTAGTCAAGGGAAATCTGTGAAGGATTCGTTCTCGTGAGAAGTTTCTGCATTCCACTATCGAAGCCTTAGGACATAGCTCTTGCTTCAAAGAATTCATCAAGTGAGGAAATTAAGCACTGCATAGAAAACGAAAGAATGTTCAGAAACTGCGTTTAACAAGCGTCTTTTTTGCCAGGTGTAATGCCCAGGACATGAACGAACAAACAGGAAGTCTTTGAGTCCGCGTGTCACGTTCTACGGTATTCTCGATCTTTCGTTGCGCGTTTTAATAGCTGGGATTATACAAGTACATAACAAGATACACTTGCTGTTGCTGAAACAAAACTTCGAGTGAATCATTCTGAACTCTTATTTATCTCATCTTACAACTTAAAGTGTTTGAGGAATGATCCACTATCTGACTTCATGTATGAATCATATTTGCCTTACCGTGTGTTATGTTTACTTACATAACGATCTCTTTTCCGTGTTCTATGTATTTTGTAATCTAATACTTCTGCAGTTAACATTGATGTAATTCATTTTTTACTCACTTGATTGACTATTAATATTTAGCAGTAATTAATCCGTTATCTTGAGCTGAAGAAAAATAGAAGTTATAAATGTTATTTTAGATTATAAATATTGAATATACAAAATAGAGTTGCGATTTCTCAAATATTTTTCAGTCTAGAGCTATCTGTGGCTCCTCCTTTTAAGCGGAGGGAGAAGGGCTAGAGCATGCTTTCCACAGCGGGTTCGATCCCCGGCAAATTTAATGAAATTTGTGATGATCAAAGCGAGTTTCAGCAGGTTTTCACATTTCTCCTGCTTCTCATTGCACCACTTTTCGATCATCATTCACCTAATCACCATTATCGCCATCTATCATCTATTTATCACTCATCGGTCTTAATGGCCTTTGTAGTTGAAAATAAATATCCTTTCGCGGCCACACATTGTGGAAAAATACCAAAACTGCAGAGTACGAATCGCAAAGTGTCTATCCGCTTTCCTCGCGGCGCGGTGGCTTTTTCTGCTTTTTGCTGTCAATTTTTCCCTCGATTCCATCCTGACGACATCTCGGTGTCAATATCGCGACGGGACAATTGATCGCTACACGCGAACACGAGATGGGAAAATGTTTCAAGGCACAACGACACGACATACGAGAAAAGTCCAGAGCGAAAAATTAATGTTTTGTTGGTAAGAGCTGCCTTGAAATGATATCTGCGAAAACGAAATCTTTATAGGGAATATACAAAGATATTCTTTATAAAGAAAAATAATTTGATTTTTGTAAAACGATAATTCAATTAATATAAAAATAGTAAAATAAATTTATAATAGTACGATAATCGGATGAATGAATGTTTGTAGATTACATAAAAACCCTTCTAAGAAATTAATTGAAAAAATGTATTTCTATTTGTTATTTGATTGAAATCAATCGTGATGCAATACGGAAAAAAACTTGTGGCGACAGTAACTTTTAATCTGAAAGTTAAAGAAATTACATAATTGAAAAAAAAAGTATCTTGAATTACATTTTGACACTTGAAGTACGATAACTCATGCGTACGTTTTATGACTGATTACACATCACTCGAGAAATTATCTCTTTTGACATACATGTTTTTGACTCTTGAAATTGAAAATTACAGTTTTAAAATAAAAAATAGATTTTTTAAATCGTGTACATGAACTGAAATAAGTCAGATAATTAAAGAAAATAGCAAACATTAGATAATCGCCTATCATTTTCACCGAAGTTCCGAGTAAGAAAAACACATTTCTTGTTATTTATTACCAAGTGCCCTCAACGGAAACTGGTTTGTTCCTCGTTTTATAGCACATCAGTATTATATCAGAAATTAACGTTGACATTTCTGTATAATGAATATTAAAAGTTCATATTGAAATAAGTTATGGATTTTCTCGACTGAATGCCCGTTCTTGCACGATGAATTTTGATCTTTAAACGAGTCTCGTTCAGACGATAAAAAATTTTATAGAAAAAAGTGAATTTGGAATAGTTTCGCAGGTGTAATCTGCTGATTGAGATGAATAATTTGAATGTATAGACAAAAATAACATTCCATCTTTCTGTAAACAATAAAAACAAGACACAAATCATCGATATGAAGGAGCTTATAAATATAAAATAAATAAAATAAAATAATAGAGGTAGAAAGAAAAAATAGAATATTGCAGATCTTAAATCAAACGTTTTGCATATTGTCAAGGGAAAGAAGAATATGTGTAATATGGTCGGGAAACAGAAGAGAGCAAAAGCAATACAGTTTTGGAAAATTCTAGAAAGAAAGGTAGAAGGAGAAATGTAATGAAGTTATTTCATGTGGTCCTCAGGAGCCCAATGAAGAAGTCTTACCGTCCATCGTCACCAGCCGTTGCGTGCGTGCTCCGCCCTCAGCGCTCGTGTCGCCCCTCGCTCAGGCGATGGCTAGCCGGTCAGCGGCCCCTCGCGGAGGCGCGAAATTCCCCATAGAACGTCGAGTGGCGACTTGACGTGCTCTCACGCTCGAGAGCGTATCCGCGCCAATGGCCGGGTCGACGAGCGGTCGAGCGGGCGCTCGCCTGGCGCACTCTGGCGTTGGGCGGTGGCTCCACGCACAGCACGCCCTAGGACGCAACCCTGGGACCGATGCCTGCGTGCCTTTGCCGCTCGTCCTATTTTGAGGCCCTTCAAAGGTGACTGGCGGGTGGTTGCGTTCCGTTCTATTGCGACTCGACAAGGAATCGTTTTGAGTTTGATTCATAACATAATTCACCGACTCCCAGCGGTCTTTGATGAAAATCGGTAAAGGAGCTTTGCCTTTTGTCTGCCGACTCAACGAGGAAGGAAAATCATGAACGAACTGAAGAGAATGGCAGTTGGGCGAGCCAAGTGGGAGAAATGGGCCGCAGAACAGAATGTTCTTGTAGGAAGGGCAAGGACAAAGCGTGACACGAAAATAATCCAACTTTCATTGATTCAAGACTTTATGTAGTTATCAAATTCGACAGAAGTTCTGAAAATTAAATTCTAATTGGTGATTTTTTTCCCAACAAACCTCAAACAGCGTTGTAATTCTTCTTCTTAGCTCCGGTAATACCAAAAATTTGGCGATAATGTGGAATGACAACTTAGGCGGCTTAATCGTATGGAAATTTAGACATGTAGGTATGCTAATACATATTAGTAGAAGTTCGGGCTACTTAGTGTGGAGGTGATAAATATATTTTGAAAGAGAATAAGATATAGTATGTGTTCACTATTTATACATTATTTTCCCTGCATTTGATCCTTGGAAGAGTTAAATGAAATGAAATAAAAACTTCGGACCGTCTCCAATTGAACCTCGGTATTTTCTTAACGCGCATCAGCGGAATGTTATGGGTATATATTCATTCACCCCGCATATCCTATTTTATCCGTAATGTACCGTTACAAAAACATTCGCGGAAATTTACTTGATCCTTCCCTTCATGTGGAGAAAAACAAAACGCGCAAAAAAACGAGAAAAAACTCTTGAAAACTGGGAATTTAAAAAGAAGGGTCGTACATGGCGTTTGAAGCCAGTAGGAAGTCTCGTCTCTGGCGAAGCAACCCGAGCCGACTCGTTAAGCAGAAAAAGAGACAGTACGCTGCAGAAGAAGTCAACGCCTTCGGCTGAGGCACAGCAGCTGTGCCGTTCCAGGCGGCTGCCGACGCGGTTGACGTCGACATCGCAAACGTCTCGAACGCATTCATTCATTGCGCTCATTAGAAGTTGCTGTTTCAAATTTACTTGAAAATATTTTATGGAAATAACATTTCAATTCTCATGCGCCACATTTTCCCTCTTTTATTCCCTCTAATGTCAAAATTATTAGTAAGAACAGAGCCATTATCTTTCCAAATTGGTACTATAACTACTAAATGGTAGCCGTTTTCAGAGGGGAAGGTTGGGAAAGCTGATCTCACTGAAAGTGCATTTATTATGTCCATTTTATATCAAGTATACTGAAGTTCCGATAGTATTTTTGTTGTTATTTAAAATTAGTTATGAATATTTGTTGAGTTAAACATGTAACAGGATTGGTCGACTGAATTGTTTATAGTTAAAATAATGTAAGATCAGTATAATAAAGTTGAGATTTTGTTGTAGGCACATAAAATTGTGTATCAACTGACGTTTTTATTATACATAAACGTTACAAACAATAAAACATTAGTTATTTTCACTCCCAGTGAGTAAGAGGTTTCATTCTGCCAAAAAATCTTTTAAATAAAGACATTTTAAAAATAAAATTAATATTTTTCAGCTTCTAGTTCTTTGCAACTTCTGGAATTCACATTTTATATACAAAATAAGTTTTCCAGCCGATCCAGTGACCGAGATCGCTAAGGCAGTAGTGTCGTAGTGATCTCGGACCGAAGGGTCGCCGGGCCGAGTCCCGCCGTGGGCATGGTTGTATTTGTGTTCGTCCTTTCACCCCTTATCGTTTCACCATATCGTTTCATCTTAATAGTTACCAAACCGTTAACTCTAATAGTGGTCGCTAATGTCCTAGACGTTGATGCAACCTTAAATAATAATAAAAATAAAAAAATTAAAAAAAACGTTTTCTAAAAAAATATTGGAATGCGTGCGTTTGTGTCCGGTTCAGACCAGTGAGCACGGGCGTTGCGGGCGCGAGCAATCCAATTCCAACCAGATGCGACCGCGTCGCCGCAGCCGTCGCGTCGCGTCGCGCCTCGCCTCGGCGCCGCGACGCCGCCGTCGCGATGCCGCTCTGCGCCACTCCAGCGAATTCGTCGGCCGCGGCGCGGCGGCCGTGTTGACACAATCGACCTCGAGGTTGCGCTCCAATAAAAAGTGATGTAACGCCGCGGAACGCCAAATTGATTCCAAGGCCCCCTCCTCCAAGCCCGGCCAGGGCTTTTCTGCGGAGAACCCGCCTTCCGCGGACGTGCCTGGGCGAAAGCTGCAGCGACCTTCCCGCCATTTCGCCTCGCGAAAGTTTTCGCGTTTCGCGCGCCTGGAGCCGTTAAAAGTGCAGAAATAATGAGGAAATCGAAGGGAGCTGCCTGGTCTGGGCTGTTCAAGGACTTGCTCTGTGACCGTGTGTCTGTCGCCCCCGATGCTCGCCTTAAGAATTTTTTGCACATCATTTTTTGTCAGCAGTCTGGCCGTAGATGAGAAACATGCACACCTAATTGCCTGTCACGTGGATTTCCGCCGCAGTTATCCACTGGTTAAGGATTCGGATCAGAACAGTTAAGAGATCGAGGCAAGTTACAGTTCAGATCACAGTAAGAGAAGTCTATCTAAAGAATTTGAAACACCAAAGCGGACATAAAATATATTTTACAGAATAAAAAGGTGAAAGAAATTACTTAAATCTGTAAAATATTGAAAGTGCAATTCAATCAACTCCATATTAAAAATGTAAGCTTGATGGTTTTAATTTAAAGAAATAAATTGACGACATTTTACGTGGAAATGTTGAATGAATATATTCCTTTAGCTTGGAACAATTTGTGTAAGGGTCGACAATCGTCCCGAGGAATAACATAGTTCCAATCTATGACTATATCTTGATTAGTTTTATTCTTCCCAGCAAGCGAGGTTTTAAGATAATGTCCAAAGAAGACTAAATTTGCCTACGTCAGTGTGTCTTAGTCGAACAGCAAAGTAATATAAGGATTTTCATTATCAAACGTATCATTTTTACTGGATTATTGCATATCATTGTTTGGTTAAAGACATCGTGTAATAATCATGTTGTGAACACAATCAGAATAACATTTCTATTTTGACACTTACTTTCTTTTTCATACACATATCAAAAACGAAGGATTTCAAAACGATTGAGCGCAAGGCGGTATTAGCTATTGACATCGCTTCTGACACTGACAAAGTCTTGAACAATTGTCAATGTCATGCTCTTCGTTGTAGAGCTGTCCTGAATTCATAGCTCAGAAGCATTGACGAATGAGCACGATCATTTGACTCTATTCCTGAATATGTTCGTACCGTGACAAACTGCGCCTGCGGAGACATCTGTTGATTCATATCAAATGTCCAACAGAAGATCGTTTATCTATTCAGAACAAAGATTTTTGACGAGGAAATAGAGGGTACAAAGTGAAAAGGATTAAATGGAATGAAGGATAATGTGGAGGCATTGTGCATGTTTACGAGTCGTAAAACTGTAATCAAACTATTAGTAGAATCAGATGCAATGAGAGACGCAATCACACTTTGCATGGAAATTTGCGATGAAGTCACCCACTTCGGTTTGAATAGAAGAACACCCATTATTTGCAATTATTCGCAAAAATGCTCGATGTTGGTCACAAATTTTACTTGCCGGGCTTCATTATTCATTCATAATATTGTTTTTGAGTTGCAAACTAAATGAACTCATTCTCTTTTACTCGTTCTTTTAACACAAATTCATTTTGTTGTGTTCTCTCGGTTCCGAATCCTAAGGAATAATTAGTTTTACGTGAATCCATTGTCACGACACAGTGATTGCGGACATTCCTAAAATCATTCATAAAAGTAAAGTTCATTTTTGGAAAGCAACGTGATGTAGGATTAAATATGCACATGACTTCTTTTTCTTCCAATACCGTCGATACGAGTACGATTACACCAAAGTCATAGTGCCCCTTGCAAGTTCGAATTGATGAATGATTAACATGATACGAAATGAATGGTTGATATTTGTCTTTCACACCACAATCACACAGACATCTGCGAGATATTTTATGTAGTTGGTAGACATGTGTGACTACAAGCGTTGGATCAACAAGAACTGCTGTGTACATGTCGTTAAACTACCTTCTGAAAAGCCAGGAACCACGGAGGTTACATAACGCGGGAAGCCAAGCAAATGACGCAGTTAGTCATCCGCCTCGGAGAAACGAGAGGAGCGAGAGGAAAAAGCGCGGCGCGGCGCGGCGCGGTGCATATCCGGTCTCGGGAGAGGGCGCGCCCGCTCGTGGGGAGGCGCCGCCCGCGCAGTCGACTTGGGAGGCAGGGAGGGGCGGTACGGCGCAGCTGCAACAGCAGGGAGGGCGACCGGAAGCGCCAGCGAGCGGAGCGCAGCGCCGCCGGTAATAGTCGCCCCGCCCCCGCCCCGCCCCGCACGCCCTCTCGCCCTCCCAACACGACGCGACACCCAGCCCTGCCGCTGCCCTCTTCCCATAGCCCTTCGCCTACCAGAAATCCGCTCGGACCAGTTTGCGAGCCGGCCTGCCGTCCTCTCGCTGACCTCCCCTCCCCCTCTCTGAGCACTGCCTGTTCATGTGCGCTTCCGCTCGTTTGCTCTGTCGTTCGTTTTGCTCGTGTGTGTGTGTGTGTGTGTGTGTGTGTGTGTGTGTGTGTGTGTGTGTGTGTGTGTGTGTGTGTGTGTGCACCAGCGTGCTGCCGCACGGACATACGCCGCTCGCGCGTGCTGCCGCTCGCTTCGCGCCTGCTCGCTCACCAGACCCCGATCTTCTGCCGCGACATCTCGCTTATCCGACGCTGTGTATTCCCCTCACGGCTTCTTGTGGAGCGCGTCTCCGGACGCGTCTCCGCGGCGGACCCCGCCCACCTTTCCTGCCTCCCCCCCCGCCCGCTCCACGCCCACGCGCCTGTCATCTGCCGCCCACCCCCCCGCCGCGCCCAGGCCCTCCGGAGCGCGTAACAATAGCGCTGCGGTTGAGCGGGGCCCGCCCTCGCAGCCGCCCCGCCCCCCGCCGCGCCGCGCCGCGTCTCCAGGCGCCCTCCTCCAGCCGCCTGCCTGCCGGCTCCCGACGCCAGCCCGCGCTAACTATAGACGCTGGCCCCCGCGTTCTCCGTGCCCCTGCCGGCTGCAGCCGCGTCTGGCGCGCAGCACGTGCCCCGGCTCCGACGCGCCGTCAAACATCGCGCGCCCACGCCTCGCGCTATGCTCTTTGCCACTCGCAGTTAAACGCGGGGGACTATTCGGGCTCAATGATGGTTCAGGTCAGCGCTCTCCTGCGCTTCAATTATTTGACGTTAGCTGAGGTCTCAACTTACGGATTCCGCAGGGGGGAAGTACTCATTGTTAGTGGGGTTGATCAGAAATCTATCTACAATATCACACAACCATCGTCCTTTATCAATGTTATTCATTCGATCTACACTACAATCTGAAGTACAGTTTTGTGACGTGAACATTGATGGCTAAAAAGATCTCCCCCCCCCCGGTGTGAAGTATACAGACATCTCCTGTACATATGCCTTACAAATAGTAATGCAGCTTTGTAACCTAATAACAATTTACACGATCGCTGATGCGTAATAACAAAATACAAATGGAAGCAAATATTTGTTATTGAGTTTTTAGTTGTTTTTCAAAAGAGATTCAGTCGAAAGAATTTCGGAATGTTTCGTTTGCTCTTGCTGACTCTGGCCAGCTCTGAAATACTAAAACCTACGTACTAGTTTAAAGAGGTAAATGAGGGTGACGCATCACCGAAGAGGCTGCTTTGAACTTTGTCCGAGGACTAAGCTTGATCTTTGAGAATCCAGCGTGGGTTCCAAAAATGCCATAATTTAATTAGAAGCTCTTGAAAACTGAACTTTGAATTCAGTCAACGCAAGTGACGCTGGGTTAAGAAGCGCTAACTGCATCGGACTATTAAAAGTTGCTGGTTGAGTGCCAGCGAGGGAAACTTCATCACATGAATGCCTTGTAGCAGGCAAATGGCCTCATTATGTGGCATCAAAGAACCAATCTAATGCAATTATCGTGCAATAACCGACAACCCCAATTATTAGTCTGCAGACAGCTTGTTTAATTAATAACAAGGTGTCGGAAAAATAACGACGCCTCGACAATTACGACTAAATAAAAATCAGGCTTCAAGACTTCTATTAGAGGGTTTTCCAGCTCAAAATTTGGGTACCTTAAAAACTCGTGAATTGCTATTATTGGTTAATGATCAGAATTCTTAATGATCTTGCTACAATGTAAAGAATCATTGGTATATTTAGTGAATACATTAGTAAATTGTGTCTAAAACCTCTCAAATTCGTGTTATACATTTTCTTGATTATGTAACATGTAACATACCTAACTTTTAACAGATAATATGTTGTCTTTGCGTTGATATAACATTGTTTGCTCTAGAAAAAAGTGACCTAATTAATAAACACAAGATCATTAAGTTTCTACTTTTAATTCGAAGTCAACGAATCGTCTTTGATAAATGAATGAATGGAGGTTTTCTTTTACTTTCTCGCAACTACGCCCTAAGAAGAGAAAGTATTGTAATCGAGTTCAGGAAAGTGGCGAATTTTTTACACAAAATCTATTGCCGGGCCCTGGTAACGAAAAAGTATATAAGTCTTGTTCATATACATAGTAAATTACTTCATCTAACACGTTGTTTAATGAGAATCCATGTTTTGTAGGTTCTTGATATGAAAAAGCGATTGACGGCGAAACGTCTGTCTGTCCGTCCGTCCGTCCGTCCGTCCGTCCGCCCGTCTGTCCGTCCGTCTGTCCGTCCGTCTGTCCGTCTTTGGTCAACGGTAGCACCTAAACTGTTTACCCGATTTTTTCCAAAAGTTATAATTTCCGACCGATTTAAACGAACTCGAGTCTCTCTGAGTTTGAAACGGATATTTTGAACTCGGGAGACTTTATACGAAGCCTCAACAATATTTTCAAAATTTTCTCAAAAATGTCTACAAATTTTTAGATTAAATTTGATTTTTGAATAGCGTAAAGCACCCTTAAAAATGGTGCCGGTATCATGTACGTTAAAATATTTTATTTTTCAAAAATTGCAATCTGTTCTTTAAAATATATCTTAAAATAAGGTCATGAAGAATTTTTCGTCAAAATGAGTCGTTTTCGCGTAATTTTGCGTGAAATATAGGTAGTTTTTAATTTTTTAAAACAATCTTTTCTCAGAAACGGCTACACTTTTTTCTTTAAATTTTCACATCGTAAACGTTATCTCATTGCAAAATTTTTCATCGTATGCGTGATAAAATGCATATTTAAAGGACGATAAAAAGTTGGAGCTAGTCTCATTTCCGGCAAACTCTCCGTATTTTCGATAATTGGAAAACTTGAACATTTCAAAACTACAGAATTTGAGATAGAGATTTTTGTCTTCGACAAAATTTGTTTTAAAAAATCAGATCTTTACAAAAGGTTGTGTAGAATGTTTTGAATAAACATGTAGTTTTGCATAATTTGTTCTTGAAATTTATACAATTAAAAAAATATTTTCTCAATAACCGCTCCAATTTTTTTTTCGATTTTTTCCACGGGAATAGAACAAGGAACTATTAAAAGAATGGCGTAGGTCTCATTTTCGTTGAGCTTTCCAAAGTTTGGAAAATGGCAAATTTAGAAACAATGCGAGAAAGTACGTGCCGTTGGAGCAGCACATCTAAATAGAGACTACGAAAGGCAGAAAATATACGTTTTGTAGTTCGTTACTGTCGGGTCCCCCAAATAGTCACACCAAGAATTTTCAAATACTGTTCAAAGAGAGTTGTGGAGTATTATTACCGAATATTCCAACCGTGGGCCGTTGCCTCTCTGAGAAGCGCCACGTGCGGGCACGTCCCACTCATCAGAGAGCGCTGCACCGGGGATCCATCTCTCCTCCCCCTCCCGCGCCGCGCCGGGGGCGCCGGCTTCGGTGGCGGCGGCGGCGCTGTCTGGGCGGCGAGGGCTAATTCGAGCCTCGCGCCTCCCCAGCCTCTAAGCCGCGCGTTACAAGGCTCAAATAAACGACCGCACATCAGAAAGAGTCGCGCTTCAAAGAAGCAAGTTGGGCCGCTCGGGGCTCCGAGATACCTCGCCGCGCGTCGTCGAGAGGTTTTGTTCGCTTCGGTCCCCGTTTGCTCGCTTGCGCCTCCACCGCGTCGCTCGTCACGTCAACCATCTCCCCCTTCACCCCACCCCGCCCCTCCAACCGCGTCGTAAAGCGCCATCTTTTTTTAGAGGCCTTCAAGAGGCGGTTTTATGAACTCCAAATTCTTCCGAGAAGGTGGCAACTTGAGGTTCGGGCAGCGAAGCCGCTCCCTCGCCGCTTTCGTGTGTCGGCAGCTGCAGCTGGGAGAGGCGTTCAAACCTCCAACGCGCTGCTATGTTTGTTTTAGAACTAGTCGTTTCTCCGGTGAAAAGTTTGTTATGAATCGCGGTTATATGCCCCAGATGTGCTTTTCGTAGCAGCATATAATCGTTTGTCGAATCACGGGACTAGCTGCGGAGCGTTCTCACTGGCATATTCCTATAATTTCAGTTCATTCTGCTCTAAACATGGCGCTTTCATCCGAACAATATCACTTCTCGTCCGATTTAATCATGTATTTGCTTAAACCATCGGTTAAATAAACACCAAAAGAGTACAAAAACGCGCGAACGACGGCGACAACACCGGCAATTAATTTTTTCGGTGTGTCGGCCGCGCTGTCACACGCGAGATGTAAATTACCCCCATCCCGGCGGCGCGCGCACACGAGCATTAACGTCGTTCGGGAGGTGTAGAATGAAATAAAAGCGGCCAGAAAAAGCCTCCGCCCCGCCGCCTAAACAATGAGCGCCGCCCCCGGGCAATCAGTTATTTCCTGTCTCCGCCGCCCGCGCCGGCGGCGGTGTTGTCCTGGCTGCGCGACGGCCGTTCCGCTGCCTGCCTCCCGGCGCACCCATGCCACCTACAGGCCCTCACATCGCTCGCGCAGCCTAAAACGCGAGGGGGGCAACTTCCATTAAAACCTGGAGCGGAAGCTCAGTGCATCAACTGATGTCACTGCAGTGACTCTGACAGGGAAATCCTAGGTTCCAGTCCTGATGGCGGCAGGATTTTCGACGCCAGCTTTTCAGCTAGGTCGAATTCAGTCGCTGTCTGGAGGAGAATTCTAGCGGCCGGCTGCTCTGATCGGTAGTTTTCCGTTATTTTTCCGATCAACAACAGGCGAATGTCGGAGTAGTACCCTACCAAAAGGGACAAGGACCGAGCGCGATCTTTCCTTCCTCTTCCTTGTCATATCCTTTCCCCTTACACACACACTTACACCGACATGCACTACACTATCACATATTCCAGGAGACAGGTCAGGAGCTTAGAGCTTGTCCCGGCTGGGGCGGTGCCCCGCTGGTGGGAGAGTCCTGGTTAGGGGGAAACCCCACTAGCCGTCGGTAGGTCGGCGCCGGCTCTTTCCATCCTGCGGGGGAAGATCATCGCCATCTCCCGATGTAAAACATGCACTACACTTACGGGACTAATGACCTAAGCTGTTGACGCCCCTGGAATCTCTAACCAACCTACCAACTTGTATTAACCATTTTTATTTACATATTACTGAAATGTATGAAAAGAGTAGGAAAATTGGAGTACCAACATCAGTTAATTGAGCTTTCAGCTTTACAAAATGGCCACAATCCAAATCGTACAGTAACAATGCCGGTGTAGACCACACTCCAGAAGAGAAAATACCAAGTCAGTAGTCGTTCACCGTTTTACCAGTTGATGTACTAGTTCGGAGCCTAGTCTGTAAGATTTCCAACAATAAAACAGGGCACTTGCGTAATCAGCGTAACGGAATCCACAACAATAGCTTTGTCGAACTCAAGCACAGTCCCAATCTAATCTACTTTTCCGGGCGCCAGGCCGCCCGTCATATACTCGTAACCGCTGCTGGTCTAGACTCGCTTCGACGGATAGCTGTGTGCTTCCCTGAACTGTAGGTTTCAATATAGAGAGCCCTTCGTCTTGCGCGCGGGACATGAAAGTTGAAAGTTAACTGTGCACACAGACGTACTTTGCTATGAGGTAAATAAAACACACGGTACACATTTAAACCTGTACAAGAAGAATGAAATCGAAACTTTAATGAGACAATTAGTAAATTCAATTGATTTTTGTTGAACCATTGTATGGTTGCTCAATTGTTTGGGGAGCCCCATTTATAAATGTGAATGAATTGTTATCTTAAATAAATGGGAAAATAAGGAATTTAATTTACGGAAATAAAATGTTCAATAATGTAAAATGTTTTATAACGTTGAGCTGCGGAGCGCCTTTCGAAAGTTTCCGAGTGTGACACGCCCTCTTTTTTTGTCCGTGTTGCCTATGAAATTCTACACGCGCTTAATGAATCGTTTCCATATCCCCTGTCACCAGTTCCAGGCGGGTGTCGGGGCACGAACCTACGATGTTCATACACGCACCAGGAACCGCGCGTGATCCTTCCTCACCCCGCCCGCAGTCTCATTCGTCAAGTCGAACGATGGGCTGATCCTCATTCCTTTTGTGCCTTTTTCCTCATTGATCGGGAAAAGAGATTCGGTTGATCGGGAAAATGTTGGAGATTCGGCATTTCACCAATTGCAAATCCCCCAAGACTCTACATATGTGTGTTTCGTGGTGGGATACACAACAAATTAAAACAACTAAAGCGTGATTGTTAGCTTAAGATTACAATGCTGATTTATATTTTGTATCTGTTTTTCTTGAATCGAAATGTTGCCACTATTGCTTTCTTTTGTTGAAGCTGAGAATCACCATTAAACTTAGAATACATTAGTATGACTAACGACATGAATTAAATTCTTTTATCCTGCATAAAGTCAATATTTAAATACTATTAATATTCCAGGATCAGCGTGGGACAGGTTTTTTTAGAATTCATAATGAGACAGAAACAAAATTTGGTTTTCATATTTCCAAAAGAATAAAGTAGTTATAGCGAATACGAAGATTCCTAAACTGAACTGAAAAGTTTGTAGTCCCTGAAAATCTCTTGTTTATATTTTCTTCGAGTTTCGTGAGTATCTTCACTGCATCAGTTTAATTGACTGCTGAGTTCACAAGCGTGTTGTGACATCTCCGTGTGTGCAAAATGGGGTCATGTTTGCATATCAATCAACCAGCTTTCAAAACATGCTTACTCTACAACAACTAGTAACTTAATTTAAAGCTAATTGATTAAATAAAGGAGTATACTTACTATATGTTATTCCAACTGCAACGTAATTTTGCGATATTCAGATATAAATATCTATTACAGAAACTCCCACTACTGAGAACATGAATTTTTGAGTAGTGAAATTGTAAACAGAATAGTATGGCGCCATTATATTTGCAGTGAAGCAAACTAACATTCAAACTACTAGTGTTGCTCTAACTAGTTCACACATTTCCTTTTCCAATTTTAAGCACTTTTCTCACTGTGAACCACGTCTCACCCCTCCCCTACGTAGTGAATGTCCGCCAATTTGCTCCGCTTTGCTCCGACCGTTGCCCATCTACGGAGTGGGATAGGAGGGGAATCGCTTGCAAACCAGTGACCATTGTTGAAGACGTTGCCCGAGCATCCACTAGAAATTGATCAGAAGAAACCATGGAAACGACTAATTAGAATAGATATCTAGAATTCTGATTCGGGCAGTAGCATCCTGCGACCCAGTTTGTTAGCTCGACAATCCGCCTCCATTCAGACTCGAAACTACGATTTTCCAATTCCCGGAGTTCTGCAGCGGATGCACAACGAAATTCGCTAAATCAATCGATCCTTATCATTTAAAAGAAGAAAAATTGTTTTAAAGCGCTTTCGTTCAAGAAGAAGTTGCTTTATCGTCGTTATGTAACGCTGTTTTTATCAAAGGTAATTCCATGAGCTCTTACGTGAATTATACTTTATTCATTATAATTATTATACAATATTAATGTCAAAAACACGATTGTATAGTACAGACATGAAAGTTATCAAAGCATTCAAAACGTACTTTTTTAAAATTGGACTTAGAAGAAATTCATAAATGTTATTGGTTTATATTTCACAAGTGACTTAGTCTTTATTAAAAGTTTTCGACAACGTGTAACAGCTCAACTGTTATTTTTGGAAGGGCGTGGGAGGATTCAACTCTAAATGTTCTTATATTGCCATAAGAAACACATTCTTTCAAAATTATAAAAGTCTTTAGAATAATCAAAAGTGATATATTTTCCCAAATGTGGACCCTTTTGATTTGCATATCGTTTTCATCTTGAAATAACCAATTAACGTTGCATTGAAACTGGACTTCCATTTACATCCCAAATGTTTCTTAATTCAAATTTGAATATTTTGCATCCTCACAATTAGGAAACCTAAAGTAAGGGAAAGAAAAAGTGATACCCACGCAAATTAGATACCATGTACATCAACGACATTTCAGGTAATGACGGATTAATAAATAGATACCTTGTATTTTGTGTTTATTAAATTTATTAATTCCTTAATCTTAATTATGCTGTGAAATAAATTATGGGTTCCAAAGCCAATTACTTCTTGCAGTGTGTAATCAGATTTGGGTCTGGAACTTCTGCACATCACTTCCACGAACATCATATTGCGCATGTGTGGAATATAGCAATTTATATCCGCCAACTAGTGTAAAAAAAGGGCGTGGATACTCTCGCGAGGGAAAAGGAAAAATAAATCTCCTGTTAAAATGACCAATATCGCTTGGCTAAATGTAAAATAATAAACAGCATTTGTGCTACCAGCTGATTCATCAAAGCTATTGTTTGACATTTTAAATGACACCTACGTTATGTTCCAAATGTTTCATGAACGACGAAACGATGAAAAGCATTGAATCCTCCTAATTTGTAGATACGTGGTTCGAAGTCAAATGTATTGTTTTACGTAATGTTCAATAGTATTTTTTAAAGTAATTCGGTACTCTAAACCTACGTTTCCTTGTGCAACAGATAGGTACCCGTTATCGTAACGCGATAAGATCTGAAAAGGCGTGAAAATGACAATTAATATTCCTGCCTTACTCAGCAAGGTCGACAGATAGTATCAAGTTAATAACCGATAGCATGAAGGTTACAGTATAAGGCTGAATACCTATAGATTTATGTTAATACACTGCGGATTTATATAGGATAAAAACGTTTACAAACGCTAACAGGTTTAGCAGTCTTTGACGCAGTTTTTGCCATTGAAACTTGGTCATAGGTACTGAGCCCTCTGCGATATTCTACGTTTGTTCCCTTACCAGGTCAGCACCGCAAGGCGCATTCGAGTAGCAAGCGTTGCCACTGTTTCAACTTGAGAGCAGTAAAGCAAAATGTCTGGTCATAAATAGTGCAGTAAGAGTCGCCAGAGAGCATCACAGTTTAGGAGGAGCAGCTGTAAGCTGCTCCTCTGCTACACAGAGAAGCTGTCAAATGCATTATGATTCCAGCGTTATACTTTATTAGAATATTAGCGTAATTGAATATTGACTGAAAAATAATAGTAAATTTGAACGCTGAAATAATGATTCATTTTCCAGCCTCTCTAAGCCCTTATCCTCCCAAAATAATTATGATGATTCCTAATGCAGCGAGTTGAAGTTCTAATTACGCCTTTCAGCCCGGAAACTTGATTACCCGTATGAGACTCGAGTGCGTTGGTAGCAGATTTCATAGAGGTGCAAACGCGTTTCATGACACACTCTAGCACAGAGCACCGTGTTTTGTGCCAGTTATCTGTTGAGCGCATACTGCTTTCTGTGCTTATATACAATGTGATGCATTATATTCTTTCAAGCAATGCAGTCTTCGCATGTCTCTAATGGCAATATTCTGATTTTAAGACATTCATTTTGTTCATTTGAAGAAAAAGTACTACCAGCCACACAATACCTTCTGTAAAAATTATAGTTTATCAATCGTAATGAATTTATTACTTTTTCTCAGGGACACGACTTTCGTAATTAGTAGCAAAAAAATTATATTTACCAATCATTCATTTCTCATTGAATTTTTACAATGCATTTCCCCCTTTTCAACCTTCAGATAACGCTCTCGATGGCTGTATGTGTCTTTGTAGAAGGTTTCCTTTGAAATTCAGCCTTGACGAATGTAATACTACCTCATTATACAATTCGTGACCAAAGGCATATTAAAATTACAGTCCCTTCTGTGAATAGTGCAGAAGATTATGCAACTAGTTCTATATCACGCATTTTTCCTAAGACTTTCTGATCATAATCGTGTATTCACAAAGAACGAATTAAGAATGCTAGACAAATGAATCATAAATAGTTCCTTAGGTAATGATATCGACGAAACGTAGAATAACTAATTTTCTTAATGCCTACAGCGAGTCAACGCACGTAGCGCAGACGACTATGGGAAGAACAATTACGTATTTCAATATCATACAAAAATGCATTCACCTTATAATTTGGGAGGTAATGGAAAATTATTATGATTCCCTAATTTCATTTGCATCATTGTACATTTTTAAGTATAAATCCTTATCAGCGTAAAGCCTCAAACGTGCCGAAAGGATGAAAACTCAGCGAAGGGAGGTCATATCAAAATAGAGATTGGTTTCGCTTTATCCACTCGTAAAATATTTTACGATGGATGGATGATAAAACGATTTGAACTTATAATGGGGAAATGGTGGAATTGGAAGCAGGAGAAACGTGAGAAGCGCGAAAAAAAGAATCTACCGCTAACTGATTGGATCTATCGCACGACCTACCTTTTAACCTCGTTACAGATAGGTAAACTTGTAGCGATCTGACCAGTAGACGACTGGTCGCCCAACTCCGTGATTGCCGCACAGAGCAATGATGCTTGTATCATCCACGAAACATACCTGTTCCAGCAGCCAAGCATCGGTGCAACATCCCCAAATAACACCCCGAAGTTTCCTGCCTGACGCGACTTTCGCAAGGCGAAGTGAGATCGCGTCGGGCGATACCCGTGGCCGCGCTACCATCGCCCGGGCGTACTCGCCTAATGATAGGCGCCGGCCTTGCGCGTCGGTCAAACCGGCCAGCTGTCAGGTCACGGCGTTAATTGAAGGCCGCGGTAGCTCACACTTATTTTGAACATTTCGTTGGACCATCGTCCCGCGGCGCGAGGCGGCGGGCGGGCGGACGGGGCGGGCGAGCGGGGGCTAATCTTAGCGCCGAGCGGGCACCTCGCGGGCGGGGCGAGGCCACGCGATAGGCAGAGCTAAAGCGGGCCCGGGCGTTGTCTTTGCCGGGAATTTGCCAGAACGAACGCCCGCCCGGTGCCAGGGCCGGTCGACCGGCGGGGCGGCGGGGTGGACGGCGAGAAACACGGCCGCGCCGCCCGCCACCTGCCAACCACCGGCTTGGCTTTGTCGATGATGTGGCCCTCCGGGCGAAGCGGGCGGCGGGTGGCGGGCGCGACGGGGCGTGCGGCGACGCGGCGACGCGGCGCGCTGCCACGCTCGTGCCAAGCGGCGGCGAAAAACACGTCGTGACGGCACGTGCGTCACGCGGGATGGACACCTGTAGATTACGTTGCACTCGCGAGAGGGAGGGTTGGGCTCGTGACACGTTCTTCCCGTTTTTCCTCGCGTTACGAAATCACAAATGAAGCCCTACGTTCGATGGTAGAACGGTTGCGGGTGGATTTCGTTGTTATTTCGCTTTTCGCACGAATTGTGTTCGCCCATGAATCTAACCGTGATGCTGATGGATGCCTTAGTAGACCCCGAGTGTAGATGAGGGAGGAAGAATGTAAATTGCATTGTTGCATGATCTGTGTTTCTTTTGTGCGGGACTTCCCCCCCACCCACCCACCCACACCCACACACACACACAGACACACTTACATTGTCTCACTATTTCTTTCACTATTTTTTTCTACTTACAATACTTTTCATCCGTGATCTCATTAGAAACATCGTTTTCTACGTTATCTATGAATCATTTTTATCTGATCGTTTTCATATCTTTATTTTAATATCTATTCATATATTTTATGTCTCCTTTTAAATATTATTTTCTTCAGTTAACGTAATTGACAAAATTTACAAATTAGTTGATAATTAAAATTCAGAATTATATTATTTTATTTTCTGCAGCAGGATGTCTGTACGCCATGACTGCTCACCTAGTAGCATTTTGTGTTGTGTTCCCTCCTTAGATATTTTTTGTTTCCTTTTGTGGACCTTCTAGCTGTCAGATTTGGAGCATGCGAAAGAGGTTAGCAGCGAAATGTGCTAATTAGTTTGGAGAGCTATTAAAGTCATTTTTTATCGTTTGTGGTTTAAATGATTAGATAAATGTAAGACATTTGTCATGAGAAAATAACGTCGGTGGACCCGGCCAAGACCGGGTCTTGGTATCGTTACTGCTTTTCAAACCCACATCTGTTCGTGGGAGTAATGGAAAGTTTATGGTACACACAAACGAGCAATGTCTATCATTCTTTGCGTATATTACCTTCGCATCTCTAAACAGACACGTACACTGACAAACATTGGGGAGACCACTTGGCATATTTACTTGGGAAGTCTCCGAGTGGAAACGATGTTTGAACTGATTCGCCTTCCCTAGGAGAAACTTTGTAACATATTCAACATTTCACACAATACTATTTGTCCCTCTCTTTCCCCTATTTCCTTCTTTCCTTGACTCTCCCCTCGTTCCGTCTTTCTCCCTCCCTCTCATATACTACACGCTCCCGTCTTCTTTGGAACGATTGCGTTGAAACGGAATAAGATGGCAGTCGTGTTTCTCTTGCAGCTGCTCAAGTCATATTTCTTGTCGAAAGTTCATTATATCCCGCACACCTGCACTCTGAGCTAGGAACCAACGAACTGTTTTAGTGAGAAACAGTGGCAACAGCAAGTGATATTAACTTTGTTACATAACAAAACTCAAATCGAGAGATAAGAATTAGATTGTACTTTAATATGAATGAATTCTATAGTAACAAAAAGAGAGATGAATGAGTACTTAAGAACTCTGCGGCTACGTCGGTCATTTCAGATTGTAATAGAGAATATTTTACTGGAAAGCGCTCCTGAATTTCTTCAAAAGTGCGTTTTCACTTGTTTCTTCCTTTGAATAGCAAAAAGGTGGAAAACGTGTTAAGGGAAAATAGAAAAAGTGTGTTTAAAATTAAAGCCGAGAGACAGTCAAGTTTTCCTTTCGTTAAAATTTTATACGAGAGTAATAAAAGACAAAATTATTTGATCGTAAATATTAAAAGAAGTCTATTTTTGCCAATTTGGCGTACATTCATTAATACTTTGGTACAAATCAAATAATTTATCATTTTTCTCAGCACAATTTAAAATATTTCTACTTTCACCCATACTACGTACGTAGTACGTAGAAGTACGTAGTATGTAGAAAGGCGCTTCGACGAAAAACTGTGATTTTTCGACAAACGTCGTGTTGTAGATGCCTGGCACTGAAAACAGTGAATAATTCTTGATTCTTTATGTAGTAAATGGCTCAGAGCTACTATGCCCAAGAGTTTACTGTAAATTTAAACAAGTATTAAAATCTTCACCACCATCATGAATTGTTAATTGATATTGCTAATCAAAGCAATTGCATTGATCTTTATGAGTCTTGACGCTCTCTTAGCATATTAAATAGAAAGAGCTGAACCCGTGCGTTTACATAACACAAAAGGAAGAGTTGTAGAAAACTTTCCATAACAGAAATACATTTATTTACTATATGGAAAATTGAAAATCCCCAAAATATTGTTCCATGTCGTTCACTATTTATTTTTCAAGACTAAAGAAATAGAAAGGTTTACATGTTCTGAATATGTAACTGATAGGTTTTCTACTAAGATCTGTACATTTAGTATTTGACGTAAATTTTACAAAGAACATGAATTTTACATGTACATGAATTCTACAATGGCCAACAACAAGAAATCTTACTGTCCATCGAAACTTAAAAACGCAATTCATCATAACAAATGTAATTACTGAAGGTTGTTTGCAAAGGGACACATGTGTCAGACGATTGCTGACCATCGCGTTTACATACATTCATTGATTTTTGCATTTAAAAACACCTTTTGCTGCCTATAGCCTCACACTCATAAGCTAGCCGACGTCAGATAATAAGACGAGTGCTTTCAATTGTAACTATTACAACAAAACATCATGCGGTGACACATGTACGGACAACTCCCTTTCTTTTAAAATTCACGAAATTTGATTCGGCAGAAATCTCAAACTTATTTGTAAACGAAATTCTTTAGTTCCTGTTTTGATAAAAGATATTCACGAAGGGCGAATCACCAAACTGTCAAGGGTAATGTCACGTCTAGATCCCGAATCCATAGATACAGCGTCCAACTTAAAGCGGAGGAAGTTGAAAATAATATTACTATGCCCTTAACGTTATATCAAACTAGAGAACAGATCCAAGAGATGAGACGAAATCGGTAAAACTTTAGCGAGAAAAGCTCCCATTTAATTAACTTCTGTTTGGCTGACAATGTAACATTAGTAGTCAGAATTAGGTCAAATAACCAACCGAGTTTGGTATTTGTGTTTTTGGCCTTGTATCGTTAAATACGTTAAGTCCTTTAATCATCACAGGCCGTTTTGGTCAAACGAAGCATATAAGTTGGAGCTAAAGAGGGCTTACGAGTACATTAATTCTGTAAAAAATATTGCTTATATGAATTTTTCTTATAAGACAGTGGTATTACAAAAAGCATTAAACAAACACGCCGATAAAGCAAATCAACTTGGCTGGTTATAAACGCCGGCTATCGTCTCGGTTTACAATTTTCAACCACGCCTCTATTTGCTTTATATCAGCCTAAAGGCATATATGCAGTCGGTAACAGTCTTGTTTGTACAGTCCATAATTTGCTCGAAAAACATTGATTTTGGAAAATATATACTAACGCAAAATATATAACTTTGTACAAACGGAATAATATAACTTTGTATACCTAGACGAAATGGACTGGAATTTGAAATTCACCAGAATATTTAGTCACTCAGGAACTAGCTGCTAGGAATGTTTCCGAGCGACTAAATGAGCTGGTGAATTTCAAATTCAAGGTCATTTCGTCTAGGTGTACAAAGTTACATTATATTATTCAGTTATCTTGTTGTATATTTTGCGTTAGTATCAAGTTTCCACTAAAAATCAATGTTTTTTTTTTCGAGCAAATTATGGAGTGTAGAAACAAGACAGTTACCAAGTGTAACTCAAAGCTTATTGGTGAGAATTCGAGGAGCGCAATGGCGGAGAGCATGAGGGCTGGGGCGCGCTGCATCCGGAGGCCTTGGAGGCGGCGAGGGGCCTCGCCTCGCGGGCCGCGTGATCGGCTCCCTACCCCCAACGCCGGCCTTTGTTCGCTGCCTGGCGCCTCGGAGACGGCGACTAATTTCGTCGAGCGCCCGCGGCGCCGGAGGCGGCGGCGCGCGGAAACATCAATCACGGGCCCCGCGCGTTCGACCTGCCCGCCACCTGCCGCCCGCCCACTCTCGCTCGGGAGGAAGTTGGCAATTCTGCTTTCTTCCATGGCGCAATTCAGAGCTTCATTCAATCGCGAATTAAATGTGTTGGTCCATAGCACATCCTGCTTCAAAAGTACATGTAATTATAAACAGCAAGCTTTAACCCGTTGTGAAAAATCACAACTTAAAGTGTTACGTGTAGTGGCATGTAATTGACATACTATTTTCTTCAGTTCATCACGAAATACACCGCATACCTATACACACACACACACACACACGGACAATGGTGAATTTGCAAGGACGTCACTATCCACAGAAATATTCGTTTCGTTTCCTGGTGTAGAGCGTAACATTGTAAGGTCCGGGCACTATTAGCCATTTCCAAAGTGCGTTTTTTCAGAATTATTAGAACAAAATTATTTGTGATGTGATGAAGTATTTTTGCACGTCTATGAATCATGATCTTCAATAGAACCAATTCTGGGCCATTCTGCCCAGACACTTGTTCTCACGAAATGCACAGATAAATCGTGCTTCCCACTAATATACAGATAACACCGCATATTGCAAGAAACTTTTACACATGATATTGTTTATGTTATATGTATGAATATACTTTTACTTTATTATTGATTAACATCTGTGCCCTATAAATCACATTATTTAAATTTCAGCTGCTTGTAACATTAATAAATATACAAGTGGTATATGAAAATGGTTTAAGTTACTTAGGGTTCTCATGGTGGTTAGTAACAGACATTTTCTTAGAAAATAGAAAATTAAGTTTGAACACTCGTTATTATTCTAACCAATATGTTCAAAATCTAATAGTTCCAAGTTATTGAATATATCCAAAGATATATCTGGGATGCAATCGGAGAATTATGAAAATAGCGTTGATCACATCTCGTGAGTGATTATATCATAATTGATTATGTTACCAATGGTGCACAAAAAAGATAGTTAAGAACCAATAAGATACCCTAGCACACCTTAGCCTCTTTACATTTCACCGACGTATTAGAAAAGGTAGAAATATGCTGAAATCCAGGTAACGCAGTTTCTCCATTTTTGTAAAATTAAATTACACGTCTCCGTTTTATATAATATTATATATATATATATATATTTATTATATATATATATAATATTTATATATATATTTTGATATCTGATATTAAACAGTTAATCTCATGGGTCACATCTCCCATGAAGTGGAAAGACTGCGGTATATCTGCGGGTATGCGGATGTTGGCCAAGGTCCAAACTGACGAGTAGCACAATAGGAAATAATGAAACTTATTGGTGTTATAATGTTCCACCCAACAGATGAACTTTTGAAACAGATTAAAAGCAGCTTTTGTTGCTACTACAAGGTATAGCACTAGTTCTTTATTAAATTCAAAATATTTCAAACAAACTTTCGAAATTGACAATTGTTTAACTGCGATTAAAAATTGACATTGAGTCATTTGTACTCATACTACAATAGCATTTTAAAACGGAAGCGTTGATTTTTCAACGGGTCACAACCTAAACTTTTCAACTTCAACATATTACCAGAACCGTTTTGGACGAACATTTTTTTTAACCTGCGGCTGAAGTCGCCCCTTAATTACCCCGTATTGGCGCAATAAAAAAGCTCCATTTCGGGAGAAGGCGGTCGCTCGGCCCACAGCCGCTGGGCGTCTGGCGGAGGCCCCTCCCACCCGTGGCCCGCGGCGTCGGATCGATGCGCGGATGACCCACTCCCCCGCGCGGGTCAGCTGGCGCCCGGCCCCGCCCGCTCCATTGATTCACCTGCATCAGGGGCTTGGAGAGGCATGCGGGATTTCACCGGGTGGTAGTGGTGGTGTCCAGGAGTGGCCTCTAAAACATCTCTTTCGTAATAATTATTCATCTACTATCATCGTCCCTCAACATTCATTCATACAGTGGAATTAGAATAGAATGCATTGATTCTCCTGGACCATAGGCGTTAGAGGTCGGGGGTTGTGAAGGCATGGGGGGATTTTACTGGGTGATAGTGATGTCAAGAAGGCATCTTGGCCTCCAAAACATCTCTTTCGTAATTATTCATCTAGGACCAATGCCCATCAATAATCATTCATAGAGTAAAATTAGAATAGAATGCATTGATTCACCTGGATCAGTAGGCGAGTGGGCTTGGAGCTTAAGGCTCATGGAGCGGAGCTGAAGGTTGCAGGTTCGAGTCTTGCGTAAAGGCTTGGATTTCACTGGGTGTTAGTGGTGTCACGTGGCAACTAGGCCCTCCAAAACATCATCTCATTCGTAATAATTATTCATCAGAGATAATCATCCGTTTCTCAAAAATATTTTCACAACCATTCATAGAGTGTAATTAGAATAGAATGCATTGATTCCCCTAGATCAGTAGGTGAGGAACGTGGAGTGAATTCGGTTGGGGATTAGAGTTTCGTGTAAAGGTATGGAGGATTTCACCGGGTGGTAGTGGTGGGGAAGGTTTTCTTGGCCCACATGAACATCGTTCCTATCCGTAATAATTATTCGTCTAGGATCATCATCCATTCCTCACGAACGTCCCTACAATCGTCCCTACAGTGGAACTAGACGACAGTGCTTTGATTCGCCTATATTAATAGGCGTTGTCGTTATTATGTGTCGTTCGTAGGTGTTTAGTATATTATGTATTATGGTTGTCGACGTCGGAATCGCAAGAGCTTACAGTGGAATCGAAGGCTACTGGTTCGAGTTCTTCTTAAGGCATAAGTGTTTTCACTATTTGTTAGTTTGGTTAGCTTCTTACTCCACCACGTATCGCTTTTGAATATTTCCCTAATCATTCTCATTTTCATCTCATGATCACACTACCATTTTCTAAAACGGGTAAAAGAAACCTGTTTTCTGATTACTTGTCCCGCAAATGATAGAACATAAACCGTATTCCTTCTTCCTTTACTATCTAACTCATCACATAACAATGTCACTCATCACATAACACTATATTTTTCAGTTATAAGTCTTACATCCTTTTTTTTATTTATTCAGAGGTTGAATTTTAATATACTAGCTGAACCTATGCAAAATATTCTCACGTTTGTAAAAGATTACTAAAATACTAAATTTTTTTTACATACATTCCATTCTTAATTAATAATTTAAATGTTTAAATGAAGTATTTTAAGCACATAGAGTCAGCTTTAGGACAACTGATTTTTGTATTGTTGTATCACATTGTCTTCAATTAACATCAACAGCACACCTATAGCGAGATCATTGGATTTCTTCTCCATCCATTTTGGCTCAGAAATGCAACGAAAACTTATCTCGTGATCTCAACTGCCAACACACTAAATTCCTTCAGATGTCAAATATACTCTTTTTTTGGGTAATGTTATGTCAAGGGAAAAAATGGCACTACCATCTTTTGTAAGTACCAATATCACACACGTGCGAATATTATTACTACAATTAGTTAATATTATTAATAACATGCTTTTCACGCACACAAATGCAACTATGTTGTGAAGTGTCTTTCTCTTAAAAGCTGGGCTTGAAATAAATCGCCTAAAAAGTCTTATTTTGTATATTAGGGCATAAAGAACAAAACTCGGATGTGACAAGAAAATTTTATTTTAATGCTCTAGAACACATCGTTCTCGGGTTATGCAACAAAATCGTGTGCTTCAGTGCATCGCGGGTTGCATCTGCGCACTATATATTTAGTAATTTATTGGTTATTGAACGTGGGTGATGTGTAACACAATTTCGGTCATTTCGTATTCCGTAGCCTGTAAAAAATCCTTTCAAACCATACCCTAATTGACTTAAACGGCTCAGCACTTCGGCGTGTAGAGTGATCTCAATAGAAATAATATATAGGATACGAAGTAGTGTATTTGTATCAATGGATAAAGTCCAAAATAATCCCTCTTGCTCACTCCCTTTTGTATTAATGACCGTGGTACTCATGATCAGCAGGCATGTTACTTTAGTTCTTCTCAGGGAACAGGCAGCAAATCACTCACTGCGTAGTACGAGACTTCCAGCTTGTAGACTAACCAAGACCTCGTTTACGTTTCCATGAGGCTCAAGTGTCATCGGACAGCCACGGGCAAATGGACTGAAGTGGGATGACTAATTCTACGGTTCGTGTCACGCAAAAGAGAACATTCCGAGAGCAGCGTGTATTTTACTGGCGTTGAGTGCAGAGCGAGACCGAGAGCGGGTGATCAACCGTTTGCAGTTCTGAGTTCGAAACTGATGCCTCGCAGTCCGGGAGGTTTTAGGTCCGAAACCTGACTGTGATGGATTTTCGACATCACAGTCAGGTTTTTAGTTTGGCTTCTATCAATACTTTACATCCGTCAGAATGCATCATAAAAATACAATGTAACATGTTCACATTGTGTTACATACTACATTATTTAAAATATTATGGACAGTCCTCTCGCTTCACCAAATGTCCTCCTTTTTTAAGTCCTTTTCCTCCTTTTCATCGATGAGGATCTGGTCACCCTAAAATTACTTGTTTACATTGTTACCGAGTCAAGATTGCCAAATCGTGGAAGGAGGTTTTGTATCCTCTCTGCCACATATCTGCCACCCCATCGTGGAAAAAAGTAATGACTGCTTTTTTGTCATTGCCTTCGTCTTTGTGTAACTTTTATACTCTCAAAAAGTGATTCGATAGCATAAAATAGTGATAATCCTACGACGCCAAAATTGGATTGTAGGATGGATGGTCGAAATGGTCTATTGGTGCTTGGTTTCATGCCACAAGGAAGCACCATTAATGCTAATGCATATTGCGAAACACTGAATAAATTGCGACGGGTAATTCAGAATCGACGGCGAGGACTGTTGTCGTCTGGCATTCTGCTGCTCGATGTCCATGCCAGACCTCATGCTGCAGCACAGCTTCTTAAAACGAACGGGCGACAGAGGTTTATGAGGCACGGATACAAAAACTCGTTCTACGAAGTAACAAATATGTGAATGTTGATGGCGACTATGTGGAAAAGTATTGTGTGTGTGTGTGTGTGTGTGTGTGTGTGTGTGTGTGTGTGTGTGTGTGTGTGTGTGTGCGCGCGCGTGCGTGCGTGTATGTGATTGCACAATAAAAAAATTGTCGAAAAATTTTGATTATTTTTCCTTTTAATTTGATAACGGATACGACTTAACGGATGACCCTCTTATTATGTCACGTCTTTAAATATAACGTGAAATAATTGATTATATCATTAAACTTCACATTTGAACATTTTTTAAATGTCTATTTAATTAATAACATTTTTTGGATTTGTGTCCCCTTCGATTCAGAAAAGTATTGGTAGCAACTAATTTATTAGAAACTTATATTAGAGTGGATGTTTCAGTTTTCTTTGAATTGCCATCAAATTCAGCACATAATTTAACTGTAATGAATTGTTCGTGAACAAACATAATTCATGAATTGATTCCCAATGATTGCTTCACGCATGAAACGATGGTTTTACCACTAAATCTTGAACTAGAATGAGTATTGACAAGATTTTCGTAAATTTTTGAAATATATTAAATGTATTGTTTTAACGACGAATTAGTCTTCTTAACCTTGCAGAAGTTAACACACAATAAAAATCTTATCTTTAAGGTATAATCTTATCTAAATAAAGGTAACTCAAAAGTGAAATGAAATTTTGGTTGTTTTCTAGAACACAAATATTAAGATTTATTTCTGCAAATTTCAACTAAATATGAAAGAACTTCTAAATAATCACATTACAATACACTACGTATATAATGATCTCAGTGCATAATGTGAACTTTCAGGAAAATAAATAGTAAGTTACATTTTTAATTCCGATTTGAATGATGATGAAAACTTTTGTGAGAATATTGATTTTCTTACTCATTATATAAATATACTTTAGTACACTCAATAACATAACCAATTATTTGTAATTGTTTCCTTCTGCAAAATGCGACAATCTTTTCAAACTGATATCGATAAAGGCTAACTTCATTGTCCAAGACCTTAATACTCTGATCTCTTTATCTTTCGTACTTTTAAGTCCCTATATTTTTCATCCAGACATTCATTGCAGGTTATTTTGGTATTTTTGTGACGATCTATATTAGTATCCCCCTCAATATTGCCTGTCAAACATAACGAATTACAATGCGATCCACATGGGAGAAAATATATGTAGATATAGTTCTGGCCAACTATTGAGTTCATTTTTTACTGAGCAATGAAAGAAAGAAATACGAATTTTGATGTCTGATACTTTTCTATGTAGTGTTAATAGCAAGTACCGAAATCGTGAGCAATTATTAATGTCGAGAAAGATATTATTGGAGCAAATATTTACTGTGACGATTCTTTTCAAATTATCTAGTTGGTTGGGCAAATTATTTTCTTAATTTTAGAAATTACTTTTATTTTTGCCAATGCTTGCACAATTATATTTATACTAGTATTATTTACCCTCAAAACAAAACTCCAACTATTCAGATCATGGATGCATAGCGTTGAAAATGTACAAGAAAAAGTTACGAAGACCAACTGAATATTAAGAACGAACTAAAAAGATGCAGTGAATTAGCATCTAACTTATCTTGTCTAGAACTACTTCACCTTTAGGATTTGCGTCAGTAATAATATTAATCATCAACCCGAGTCGCCTTACTCTTCGAAACGAAGGCTAAGGCAAAGTCGATGAGTGCCAAGAGTACAGAATCACGCCCCATAATATTTGCTGCCCTTCAAGCATCCTTTAAATAATAACTCTCTCGATAACGAGCATCGGAGCCTCAATTGAGATATATTTGAATGGCTCAATTGGGGGCCCCGCCTATTACACAGTGGCTTCAGCTCTTCGCGAAAGGATGGGACATCCACGATTCGCAAGCAAGCCTCCATCCTCTCGAATGAATGAGCATAATCACAATGCAAATTGCCTCTATTCATCGCGACATTTAATAGCGCTTTACGAAAGAGTTGTCTCAACTGGATAAGCTCGTCGGACCATTGTGATCGATCTAATGCATATGTGCATTTGTATAACGTGATCGTATGAACCACGCCAAACAGCGAATTACAATGTATTTGCATTTTGATGTAGCAAATTACCCTTGTTTTATTTTTTCTTGATTCTTTGAATTGAGATCTAGGTTTAAATTTACGAAAACGTTTTTAGATTAAATACACGATGATTGATATTTTTTTCTTATAGTGCATAGATTTTATACCTAAAGTAAATTTGAGGAAGTTTATCTTGTCAATGAGAAATATCAACAAACAATTACACTTTAGTTAACGTGTGGTTAATAGTCAGAAAAGACGAATGTTTTTCTCTAATTTCATGTGTTCTTATATTGTCCTTAAGTTTTTTTGTTTTTAAACGCCTTATAGTCCATGATAGTAATAAAATGCGATAAAACATTTTATAATTACCTTGGTAATATGAAAAGTATTTTATCAATTTATGCAGTTATTGTTTGATAGTGAAAATTTTCACTAAAGGACGATATGTTATGTTGCCGAACTTTATTGGATCAGATCAAAGTAATGTAGCACAACCTTCAATTAGTATGCAAATCAGTTTTATGGGAAGTAATTACAATTTGTACTCACAGCTTTTAAGGAAGACTAATTGATAGATTAACGTCTACAATAATGCATATGTAACTAATAGATTGAAAAAATATATCGTCAATGGATTTAATAGACACATGCATCTAGAATATACATCGACGATGTGACAGTAAAATATTTTCCCGTGAAGTAAATTGAATTAAATAAAAGTTAAGTAAATGGATTGGAAATTGAAATGGAAAATGGAAATATCGTAGCCACTGCTGTGCATTTTGCTTAAATATATTTTAAAGAGCAACATTTAGCTAGGAAAGTATAGAATGAATAGCAAGAGAAGAACATGGAATTTATTTCCATTGAAACAATTTTCATTTATATTTGAAACATAGTTAATTATCATCTCAATGAAAGAAAAAAACGAAAAGTAAAGTGAATTCACGTTAGCCCAAGAGGAACTGGATTAATCATTCAAAATATAATTTTTCAGTTTTCAAAGTATTATCTGATGCTTTTTTATGTTCTCATTTGTCAGTGTTGGAGAAACGTATTTTTAACGGTAAACACTGGTATGTGACTTATACCAGTCATCCAATTTTGATACCAACTTAATGCAATTACTTACATTAGCGTGACAGCATTATGTGATATCCGCGCCGACTTCGTCAGAGCGATGATTCACTCGCGTTTTGATCACTTATAATTTACAAGGATCTTCCTCAATGCCTTTTTATAACAACGGTATACCTACGATGCGCGGTTATCACATTGCATTTCAATTTCTTTTTAAATTTCACCTTCACACGTTTGTTTAATGCACTGATACTCACTCGCCTGAAAACGATTGTGAATCGGAAAAGGAAGACACAAAAGGACGCCGCATGACACTAAATAGAACTGACAAAATGTATCCTGGGAAATATTTAACACACGTGTGTGAATTTTTATGACACGTGCGGAAAGGCATGTACGAGTAAATTCACTTTACTTTTGAACCACATAGGTGAATGTTGAACTCGAAAGCTGATACCAACTTTCGTGAGTGATATGGGCCCGACTGACTGCAGGCGGGCGGGCGAGACCTTGATAGGGATGGGACGAGGGGCCGGTCAAAGCGGTGCGTGGCCGAGACGGTGCGTGCGCGGGGAGGCGGCTTTTTTTCGGCCCTGGTCCGCCGCCCTGTTCCCCGAATCCTTGGCATTGGCCCCCGCCGGGGAGGCGTGCCAGCGTTCGGCGGCTCTTGGCGCTCAAAAAAACGAGTTCCACGCTTGCCTTAATCTTGGCATTGTGTGATCGTGACCCAGTAGTTTTGTTCATCTCGGGTATCTCGGAATTTCGAGCAAGAGTGTCGTAAGTCTCACGGACGGTCAATACGGGCCCCGGAGCGAGCGTGCTATTTCGGGGGGGTTGGCTACAGCTGAGCCTCCAGAATCCGTTGGCACGGGCTGATTGAACATTCTAATGCACGCGAGCCCCCTCTGTCGGGAACAAAAGCGTTCGATGCTCCTCCAGGGAGGATAATTAGGGACGTAAATGCCTCGGAACGTCGCCGCCTTAAAACCGGGCGTTTCTTCCCCAAAGCCTGGTTCTCTCCGTCGCTCGCACCCCCGCAAGTCGTCCCCCAGGGACTGCTCCTCACACCGTAGGGGACTACATGGTATTCGTAACTCTTCGAAAAGCTATGTCGTTGTAAAACAGTCAGTTAAACAGTGATAGAATGAAAACTTTTCGAGCTGTAGATTTAACTAAAGCAAACCTCGGCTATGAAGGCGCATTATAAATGGATTATGGAAATAAGGATCTAACAGAAACGAGAAAATCCTTGTAAGTGGGTAGCTAATTTGAATTGTTAAAGGGTTATCTTTTTCAAGTGAGTTCAGTGCGTAGGAACGACACTTTAACGAGCTCACTCACTGGAGTTCATTCTCAGGTTTATTGTATTTTCTTTCAAATGTTCTTACAAAAAGGATCTTATTAATTTTGTATTTCAATGTAGGGTTTCAAAAGCTTTGGCAAGGATATAGTGAGGTAATAGATATTATTTACATGTGAAAAAAAATTATTTTCAAACATGAATACCTACTATTTTCTCAAGTTAATTTATATACGTTTTGTACATACTAAAGCGCAGAACGCTTCTGAATAGAAACGGCTGTGTAAAAGTGTATTATCAGACTGCCAATAAATTCTCATTATGTACTCATGCTTTAACCAGGCCTACGACATTCTTTTATGTCGGTTAAAGATAACCTGTAGTACACAATGTACTCTGAACACTTAAAGAGAAAAATCTCTCGTAAATTAAGAGATATAAATGATAAGTAGGTAGGTGATGAAACCTTGCAATAAGGCATAGTAGAGGTAAAATATACGAGTGATGTGCAACGTATTTGCCACGAAGTATGCAAGAGCAATTCGCAATATAAGGTACACAGTTGTTTGGAGATTTAGTTGACAAAGTGATAAAGACACAACGGCATATATTCAGGTCCTTCGCGTGTGCACTTCGACGTCAGAGAACTCCTCAGCAAATGTAGGGAACATCGTTTGTCGTGGGTGATATTTCTTCGTTATATGACATGTTTCCGTCACCGGCCGCTCTGTTGCTCGCGGACGTCGCGATCTTGAAAATACGAGCGCGCTGGCGGAGAGCAGAGCTTTCGCCAGGTGTTCCCCCGCCGACGGGCAGCGACAGGGCGCGAGGTGCTCGTGCATGTCGGCGGTCGGTTGAACGAGGTGGGCGGAATCGAAAGAGGCAGCCGCACCGCACGAGAGCGGTTCTTTGCTTTCGATTGGTTTGGTTTGGTTTTTTCGTGTTTCTGGGCGCGTCAACTGCGTTGGTCATTAGTCCCGTTAGTGTAGTGCATTATTTTTCTCGGGAGATGGCGGTGGTCTTCCCCCTCTGGATAGTGAGATCCGGCGCCGACCTACCGTCGCTAGTAGGGTTTCCCCCTAACCAGGACTCTCCCACCAGCGAGGCACCGCCCCAGCCGGGACACGCTCTAAGCTCCCGACCGGTCTCCCGGAATATGTAGTAGTGTAGTGCATGTAAGTGTGTGTGTAAGGGGGAGAGGATAGGACAAGGAAGAGGAAGGACAGATCGCGCGCGGTCCGTGGCCCGTTTGGTAGGGTACTGCTCCGGCATTCGCCTGGTGTTGATCGGAGAAACCACGGAAAACTCCCGATCAGAGCATCCGGCCTCTAGAATTCTCCTCCAGACAGCGACTGAATTCGACCTAGCTGAAAAGCTAGTATCGAAAATCCTGCCGCCGTCAGGACTGGAACCTAAAACCTCCCGGTCAGAGGCGCAAAAGTGACATCAGTTGATACACTGAGCTACCGCTCCCGGTTTTGCTTTCGTGCTCGGCGCCGACTTGCTGTTTTTGCGAGTATTTCCGATGCACGTTCCTCAAGAGTGCGGCGCGGCGCGCCCTGACATTTCCTCTCAAAGGCTGGAGCGTCTGCAGCACGAGGGGCGGGAGAGGGGCAGGCGAGGGGGCGTGGCGGGGGCGGGGGCCCCGCGGGGCGGGCGCGCGCTGGGGCGTATCACAGGTGGGGCGGAGGGCAGAAATAGCTGCTCGCTCGGCGGTCGCCCCGTCCCCGCTGCCTATCACTGCCGCCGCTGTGCCTCGGCGGATGGGCTCGCGGTTGCACCTTTTGCCAGGGCGCGGGAGACCACCCGCGACTACGGAGGGCAAAAATGTGTCGATATTTTGTGCAGAAATATCGATAATATAACATCGATGTTTTGCTTTCGATGTGCCCTTCGAATTGATATGGAGACCTCGCGTCGATAACATTTATGCCAGTATATGTAAGTTTTGAGAAAAAGGAAAGTAAAGGTTTAGACATTGCATTCTGCATATTGGGATGAAGAACATTTATTTATGAATTACACTGCAATCTTGCAGCGAATCTTTAAATAAAACCCAACATCTAGAAACATATATGGGGCGTCGAAATACACTAATATCTCCATTTCATCAGAAATGTGGCATAGCTCCAAGGTCCTCATATATTTATTCAGAAACATCGATGTTTTCAAAACAATTTCATAATCAAAATACAATTTTTAAGAAAGTAATTTCTTTTGTGGATTGCTCGTAATCAAAAACCATTCGCAGCTGCCACAGTTGTCGATCTCCCAGACGGCAAGAAACTGTTTGCTATTCGCAACCTTTCTCCAATGTTATTAGGTTTTTGATTATTTTTACATGGTAATATCGTTAAACTGCATTCTGTACCTTGAATACATGGAAAATTAAGATGACAGTCAAATTTAAGGCAGAATGTGCATTCAACTAATATTGACGTGTTATGTACTACGTTAGAACCAGGACATTTTACTTCGATATGTTTCATCATATTTAAGACATCGATATTTTTAAAAAAACATGGATTTTTTTGTCGATCTTTTCATCGACATTGAAAACCTTTTGATGATGAATGTAAGTATCGAAGTTTTGCTCAAATTTTCCATCACTACCCGCGACCGTATCTCTGCGAATTGTGTTCTTCCGCCAGTCAGATGAAGTCGAGCGCTAGCTTCGAAGTGTCAGTTCAGTGAGTGCTGTTGGAGATTAGGGAGAATTTCTCGAATGTGATAGTTTGTTCAGATATCGTAACTAAAAGTATACTATAAGAATTGATACAAATCTCGTCAAAAAAATTTCCTGCGGAAATTCTCCATTTGGCGGAGCAAGAGAAATAGTAGTACGGAGTACCACAGCCCCATTACTACATAGCCAACGTTCGTGAAATGAATAAGAATTGCTACGTGCTTCTCACCGCCCTCCCCCACATTTAGTTAGGTATGAGTGTGAAAATAATATCTCATATAGATCGGACCAACTATACATATCGTCTATTCCAACACTAGACTTCCACGGATTCCCGTAATCACCCTTCCTCTTCGCTCTTGCCACCCTCTCCTCTTTTTCCCCAATTTATTATTTGATTTTTTTTTTTTTGTACGGAGATCGGTTCATTGAACTACACGTATTGCAATGATGGCTTGATAAATACATCGTAACATAACTTAATACAAATGTAGAGTTTGAGGTTACCATGATAGCACCTCGTAGGTTATTTGAGAACTGGAAACAATTTACAAAACATGTGAAATGGACATTTGTTTTTATAATGCAAGTAGAGTGAGTGGGGTGTTCACAGAGATTGAAGATAAATGTTGAATGTGGTAAATATTGGAGTATAAGTTATGGAATAGGCTTCCCCTGCTCGTCCTCCGCCCCAAAACCGTCTCTGGAACGCCCACCGCGGTCTCGGTCGCGACCTCAGGCGCCGACAAGAGCCGGCGCGCGGCGCTTCGAAATAGCAGCCCCTGACTTTCACTGCCTCCCACGACGCTTCGGCGGCGGAGAGCAGCGCGCTCTCAGATGACTGCGCGCGCCTGGGAACGTTTGCCCCCTTCCCCCACCCCACCCTCACCCATCCAGCCGTCACGTGAGGCGGGGCACGTACGCCGGCCCTGAGGCGAGTCCGCTCAGCCGTGCCTCCGCGCCGCGCCGCGCCTCACCGGCGGATGCAGGCAGAACCCTTGCACAACGCCTCCGCGCTATGGAGGCGGCAGGATTTTCGACACTAGCTTGTCAGCTAGGTCGAATCCAGTCGCTGTCTGGAGGAGAATTCTAGCGGCCGGCTGCTCTGATCGGTAGTTTTCTGTGGTTTCTCCGATCAACACCAGGCGAATGCCGGAGCAGTACCGTACCAAACAGGTCACGGACCGCGCGCGATCTGTCCTTACCCTTCCTTGTCCTATCCTCTCCTCTTACACACACACACTTACACTAGCATGCACTACACCACTACACTACCACATATTCCGGGAGACCGGTCGGGAGCTTAGCGCTTGTTCCGGCTGGGGCGGTGCCCTGCTGGTGGGAGAGTCCTCGTTAGGGGGAAACCCCACTAGCCGACGGTAGGTCGGCGCCGGATCTCGCCATCCAGTGGGGGAAGATCACCGCGCATATCCCGAGAAAAACATGCACTACACTAACGGGACTAATGACCAAAGCAGTTGACGCGCCCGGAAACACGAAAAACCAAACCAAACCAAACCCGCGCTATGGAGAGAGATTCACACAGGCCCATCGTAAATGCCCTCCCACGCGCCGGCTCCTTGCTTAGAAAATAAGCGCGCCCAGCGATGGTGAGTTGCCACATGCCCTGGAGAGGTAGTCTTGCAAGCACGTACTGCCATGTTTTTGTGGGAAGTGTGTTTTGAAGGAAACCAGTCCCCATGTTTCGGGAGTGCTTGAAAAACATCGTTGCGTTTAACGATTCTGTTTCATCAGAAACTTAGCCTTGCGTGCCTGTTTTATCGGAAACCCCCACAATACGCATTTTATCGTTATTTTATGCCTTAAGTCTGCATTATCGTATCTATATTTCATTCCTTCTCTATTCTACTTAAAGTACTTGAGAATATTTGCACCATATAATGTAGTATATACAGTCTCTTAGAAGATTTAACTCATATTAACGCTCTTAGGAAATGCTGATTTGCATCAATCTGTTAAGGAAAAGAGAATTTAGAAAGAAGAGATTAATTTTGAGAACATATTGGCATTGGGAGCAGCATTGGAAACACACGTTAAATATTACACTCAGTGCACTATTGTTCCACCGTTTTGAAACTGTATATTTTGCAATCGTAGAGTGAATTAGTGCAACGGGTAAAAAGGCATCGTTCTTCTTGGAGTAATTTATTTCAGAAACCAAATATATATTCTACGCTCTGATAATATAACGGGAGTGAAACTCAGGAATGAAATTGTCTGTGGTAAAATTTAAATGATCGTTTTTTCTGACATAAAAACGTATTTCTATCGGTATCAAGAACATGATTTGTACAATAAATTGGTCATTTGAACTGTCATGGAAGATTGACGATATATTCGCATTAAGGAATGAAGAGAATTCAGTTACAAATGGCAGAATCATTAATGTTGTAGGGGAGCAGATAGAGATGAAAGCTATAAAATTATATCAATAGTAATATCAGAAGTAATACTCTGGTTGCTCAAATGGGGATAAATTCGATAAATTTTAATTACAGTTCTGAGTACACGGAAGAAAGTAATGTAATGATAAATTTATAATTGACTCGCTTTATACTTTAAGAAATGAAAAGATTTCATTGTACCACTTCATCAGTTTTCGAAATCTGTGTGTAGTTTAGGTGGAGGTGGAAAGAAAATAATATAATATTCTTTGGCAAGAAGCTCACGAATAACGTTTCAAACGGACTAAGGCAAGACGAAAGAACATCAGATGGTGACGCCTGAAACAGCCTCTTTTGTTCGGAGGAGCTGCGAGGCTGGCATGAGTGCAGCCTGTTGGACTCGAACCCAGGTTCCCTTGAGCGCGGGGAGCGACCCGGCTGAGGTCACCGGCTCGGCCTACCTTGCCCTTAGCTGCGGTGGAATGCGCGACGCTGCCACGTTGGCAATGTCAGGTGGCCGGCTCCGCCCAGAATACCGCTTACGGAGGGCGGAGCGCGGGGACTCCCCGCGGGGACGCGGCCAACAGCGCCAGGCCGCCCAGCGAGCGGGGACACAATAGACACGAGCCAGTAATTCACAAGATGTGTCTTAAATGGTTGAATTGCGGGAGGGTGCAAATAAAGATGGCAGATTGCGAAATTTCCGCCATTTTGTGTCCACTCCCTTCCTTAGTTCGGAGCAAAGGACGATGATTTCTAACCGGATTGTTATCATCTAAGATTCCATATGATCACCCCTCCCCCGTGATATCGAAAGATCCCGGCAGAACCGCGAGTCGTTGAATTCCAAGCCTGGCTCGAATTGAACTAAATACACCATAGAAAGAAAAGAGTTTTGCGAGATGGGAGACGATACCGTACGTTGAGCAAGGAACCACTCGTCGACACCTGGAATCCGGTTGTGGAGGAATCTGTCTGGGGTAGACAGTTGATTTAGTGAAAAGTAGGGTAAACGAGTGGGAATGGGGTTAGGGAAATTGAATGGGGCGGAGTACGGCAGCAGAGGGTAATCTGGAGACGAATAAAACAAACTATGAATAGGAGCATAATGTTCTTTTTATTGAGTAGAAATGTGAAAACTCTTCAATTGGGGATTGCAGTTACTGGCAATGAAGATAGTTACATGCAATGAGCACGGTCCTCCCTAGAATCTTCTAGACGAGATTCACGAGCGTCTGAGGCGGGAGTAATGTTAGGTAAATGGGATGTAGATAGTGAGCCACCTTGCAAGGCCTATCTATGGAGCAAGTTAAGTGGCAGATAGCGTTGTCGACAAGCGGCGACGGCGGTGGCAACGGGTGTCTGCGGCGCGGCGCGGCGCGGCGCGGAGTCTGCTCTTACGCGCGCCTTACATAACGCGCACAGCTGTGCGCCCCCGCGCGCGGAGCATCACTCGCTGTCAAGGCCCGGGGGGCGGGGGCGGGGCGGGGACGGGGCGGCTGGGGCGCGGCCAGCCCCCGCGGGGGAGTGGCCGCGGGGCCCCGCCCGCTCCCACCCGCCGCGGCCCACGCCAAACAAATAGCGTCAAAATGTGCCGTGAGGCGCACGTAGCCGGTGGCCGGCTGGCAATGACATTGAGAGGTGAACGCCAAGGGCGGCTAAAAGCGACTCCGCCGCCTGGCGCGAGCGCCCGCGCGCCGCGCCGCCCCCCGCGCCGCCCCCGCGCCGGCCCAGCCTCCGCCGCCGCCGCCGCCGCAGATCGGCCGGCACTGCCCGGCGCGGAGGAGGCTCGCCCGAGATCAATGATGGGGCCGGCCGCTGTGCGTTTGCAACACCACAGCGGGCGAAATTTCACGAAGCTTTCTGTGGGCAGGTCGGACTGGTCAGGCTGGTGTCCATCTTGAGTACCGGGAACCTCCGTTACGATAAACCTCGTAAGTGTGACTTCGAACGTAGTAAAATTAGGCAACGTTGAGATTTTAGCAACATACACTAAGCAGTATAATATACACTAAGCAGTATAATGGAAATATTATTTGAAAATAACGATACGTACATTTTTTACGGATTGATGTCTCGATCGATTCAATGGCACGTTACATCTGACTACCTTGCCCACAACAACTTCTTTCTTAGAATCTGAGAGTAGTAACTCACCTCGGTTATCAAAGAGCTTGGGTAATATAACCAGAATTAACTGAGTAATTATTGCACTTTTCAAATGTGGTTTGGCCTGTTCGATGTGATTACACTTAGCTAATAATCTCAGGCCGATAAGCAATAATATCGTATGGACGTTAAACAGTTTATATTGCTTTTATAAAGTCTATTTGGCACATTTAAGTTAATAACCCCAGCGTGAAGATCTCTATTTAAGATTATCTAACTCGATTGACGGCAAGTAATTTCGAGCATGAGCTACTGGCAAATTTGTTTAACAGAATAATTTTTCAACTAAAGACTGTTAAATATTTTATAATTTACAGTAGTCGTTAGTTCGTATCGCATAACGTAACAACATCCATTATCGTGTACTAATAGTACGTGCCGTAATAGGAAGGAACAAGTTTAAAGTCGTAGGTTCTTCTTTTAACATGAATATGTTTCGTGTGTTATTATATGAGACTCGTGAAATCATGCCTACATTTCGTGGATTATGAACATTTATTTTGGCATAAACAGATCAAAAACCGGTGTGAAGATAAATATGGTAAAATCCTTCTCGAAAGTATAATGAATCGGAATGTTGTGTTGATTCAAACATAAACAACACATCACAAAAGTGTTCGTGTTACAAACGTCGGTTAATGCTTCCACAGAATGGCTACGAACTAGTGAGAAGCAGCGAGTCTGTCGAACTAGCGAGAAGCAGCGAGCAGATGTGCAGAGAGCGGCGAAGGAGCAGAGCGCAGATTAATGGCGGAACCGAGGGCGCAAAGGAGACGTCAACGTCCTTAAATACGCGATGAAACGCTGGATGGGTCTGCCGAGGACAGCTGCTCAGAAATGCTCTACTTAAGTCGAACGGCATTGAATGGGAACGTTGGCTAGTCACACGGTTTATGCGCCTGTCCTACTTCGAAAAGCAAATATCTCTCCGATGAAGGTCTCAGCTGTCTATCCATCACTTCACTCAACATCTTTATTCTCCCCTTTGGAGACGTTGATGGAGTGTGCCACAGTGCGATCATTTGTCGAATTGTTTGAATGTTCGTGAAATGCCGCGGGAGCGAAAGATATACTGCAGCAAATAGTTTTAGGGACAGCATTATTTCATTCTTTTTAAGTCATTTATTAGCTACTAGAATATTGAACAATTCTAGGATTATTTCATTCATACTTATTTATTACTAAACAATTACAAATACTGAAAACGAACATAAATTAATGATCATTGATTAAGAATTGAAAGAAAAAGGATTTTAACACTGTATTAATTATCGCTTTTATTACAACACAAACTTATCCTTGACCAAAATCGTATGGATTGAATCTATTCCTACGTCCATAAGAAGAAATAAAAGTTCAGTTCCCCATGACTAACAGGATGTTCACAGCTGATCTTTGCTATTATACTCGACTATTTTACTTCTTCAATACTTCATGATTATGGTCATTCCTGTAACAAATGTTATTTGGGTGGGAGGTATGATATATAAATAGTATCAGTTAGTAATAATTAAATTATTTAATTAGCAATAGAACTATTTTGACTATTGAAATACGAGTATTACATTTATTGAAAAAGTTATTAGCAACATATTTACATATATCCCGAAAGACGTATGATTGCAAGCGATTCCAAAGGCAATTTCGTGTTTTTACATTTTTTGGGGAATATTAATATAGTTTTTTACATTGAATAATGACAACACAAGACTAATCAAGATTGCGAGAGATTCAAAAGCTACAGGAAAAACACGACTCAGGCAGACAGAAGAAAAAATGGATCGACAGTATGATTTCCACATCTGATTCATCCTGATGGTGAAGTGGGAAGAAAAACAAGTGTAACCTAAATAAAAGAAGAAGAAGAAGAAGAAGAAGAAGAAGACATTCAATAATTGATTCAGCAAACGAATATTATATGTAGAATGAAGCAACAAGGAAATTTTGTACTGAAAGAGAACTGTCCCCGTTAATATAACAAATGATATACGATTTTGCCCTTGGCATTGTCTAACACGGTAATAAGACTCGGTGCTGACATCACTTCAGGAAAGTTGTGCACTATAAACAAGGAGTTCTGTAGTTGCGTTGTGTTTATCTTTTGTTATCAAGATAGACAACAGAAGGTAAATAAAGAAATGAACTTGGAATTTACATCATCGATACTTAAAGTAAAATTCAAAAAGAACTTTTTTCTGGGCATATGCAATTATTGTTCTAGCATAATAGTACTACTTCTTTAGAAACTTAGAACTTTTATTTTATTAGTAAGAATTTGTCGCTTGCGTTGCGATATAATCATATTCTAAACTCGTGGAGGTTTGTTAGGTATTTCGAAATCAGAATATTCTTCACTAGAATCTAACGTAAGGGGTATAAATCTACAGTTTCATTGTTCAGTACAGACATCAGAAATTAATTATATCCTAAGATATTTCGAATATGTAATGTACAAGCTGTAACTATATTTCAATTGTCGAATGTAAAATGTCTGAGAATAACCTTTCCATGTTTCGTCGTAACGAGAATCTCGTGACCTTTTACCCTTTCGCCCATAATACCTTCGAGAGCAGTGAATAGCATATTTAACGTATGCACAGAACAACATGTTCCATTATGGAGCAGAGAATGCTGGGTACAATGGGAGAAAATCACATTTTGCACGGGCAGGGTGTATAGCCTGGCGAGCAAGCGGGCAGGCAGCAGCGGTGGCGGCGTCGGCGCTCAGTCATCCATTCGCACGGCGCGGCGGCGGCGGCTGCTGCGGGGGCGGGGCGGCGGGGGAGCGGGGGAGGGAGCGGGGGCGGGAGCGGGGTGCCGCGAAGCCCGTCGAAGCGGATCCCGGGCGGCGGCAGCCGAGCCGGCTCGGTTGCTCGCGGCGGGCCGACGGGACGCTGCCGCCCCCGCCCCCGCCGCCTCCGAAAGTGGGCCGCGGGGTCGATACCAGGCGCTGGCAGCCGGGAGGTGGCGCGGGGCGGCGCGGGGCGGGGCGCGGCGGCGCGCGCGGAGGGTGGCATGGCCCAGCCCGGCCCGGCCCTGCCCTGCCCTGGCTCCCGGCAGCCCCGTTGCCGCCGCGGCCCAGATCCAGCCCTTCGCGGCACCCCGCGCTGGCATTGGGAATGCGATGCCCCAGCGCGAATCGCAGCGACCCCTCGGAAAGCACCTTTCATACGGGTATTGGCTGCAGAGACGACACCCGCTGCCGCGCACAGGGGGGAAATCTTGACAAAAATGAAGGTTTTGGAGCCGGATTTTCAAGCAGACCTCTCACTCCCAGAAGAGCTTTGCGCATTGCCAGTAAACTGTTTTTCACATTTATCGCATTCGATATGGTTCTCGTTTTCAATGAACCTCGCCATTCATTGAGATATTTGTGAAAAAGAATGTAATAAAACCTCGTGATTATTTTTTGAAAAATAAATACAATTAATACCAGTATTTAGATCATCATTCCCTTTGAGTTTAAGGGCAAACTCGCGACATAGCAAGCAATTGAAACGCACTTGCGATATAGCGAGAAGGGATGCGTTGTGTTAGTTGATATATGGGTGTTCGTCTCAGAACGACGCTCAAACCTATGACGCGGGTGCCCTTGGAACGACCTGTATCGATCCACTGAGGAATTCTCCGAAAGATGTTCCATATTCTGTCGTGAAGGGGAAACGCGCTGTTCTTGAATTGTGCTGAAATTGTCACGAACTCACCGAATATACTGATAAATAGGGCACAGTTAACTGTTAATGTACGTTATACCTTTCGTTTAAAGCAAAAATCAGGAAATTTGATTTAGTGTAATGTCTAAATTGCTTTCTAATCGAAAATTCTTAGTATTTTAAAAATAAGAATGTCCCAAGGGCTTCATTAAAAGTAACCCAAAATTCAACTAATCCATTTTTAACTCACAGGATTTCGTGTCGGGCTGGATCGATCAGGGAATATTCATTTTGGAACAAATCATACGAATAGTTTAGGCGCGTATTGTAGTTCACAGACGTACAGAATGATAATCGAACGGACGTTCTGAAAAACAAAAAATTTCCGGCATTATGCAACACTCTATATACTACGTTCATTACTCCGTATAGACGTACGTAAGAGAAAGTAAAATGGTTTGCTACAAGCTATGTTTTTCAATTGTGTGGAGAAAAAATCAACTTGCGTTTGCACAATGTCGATTTGTAAATATGTACTAGAGATAATGTTCCGACTTTCAATTGCTGTGACAGTGAAATAAAGTACCGAAAAAACATGCATAAAATTTAACTACTGCTTTCGTTTCTAACAAGGTTCATGAGAAGGGTCTATCTGCACTCTGCACTCACACTGATTCTGATTTTGAGGCACATGACCTTTGTTGAAGTAAATAGTCAGGGAACTATTGATAGAAGAGGATATTGTTGTTAATTACTTAAAATGCTTTATTTCTTTTGATGCAACTGATACTGACGAACGGAACTGCGAAACTCATGCATACAGGGGCAAATTGGCTGACCAGATTTTAATACATACCTACTATGCGGGTTGCCTATTCGACTAATTTCATTCATTTTGTTTGATATTAATATATAAATGAATGTTGATCGTTGTTCAGTGTTCGTTACAATTCATATTCGTGCATTCGGCAGGTATTTAGTATCATTGATTATATAGAAAGGTTGCAGTTTGTGTTTAATGACGTTATCGACATATTTATGGAAGGCTTAGCAACCGAAATATAAATATTCTTACAACAATTACGTTATGGTCTTTGACTCAATAAGACGAGTGTACTTGGAAGAAATCTTAATCGAAAATGCCTTATTTAGATGACCACCTTCAGGACCACTTGTTGGAAAAGGTTTAAAATTGGCTGAAGAAATCAATGCTCGTTCCCGACGTTATGCCGAAAAGATCTATGGACATTTTTACATAGCTCAACTCTACTGTTATTAATTTTTATTACACTGCATACTTATTGCAAAGTTATTCATATTATTATTACATATTAATTTTCTACAAAATGATTTTAAAAAAGAATTTACAAGTAATAATTAACCATTTTTTTCCACCACATTTTTTTAGGCCGATAAAACAATGTATTCCTTACACTCCAAAAATTAAATTTTACCTTAATTTTTAAATAAGCATTTCATCTTTTTTATGTTCTGAATTATCAAATAAAAATATTCATTGTTGAATTACAATTCTTGTGAATTGGATTTTGTTCAATTCTAGACCCTTGCATATTTACAATTGACAAGGTTAAATATAATCATATTAAATTAAATCGATTCATAAAATTGAATTAAGAACTATGCAGATAAAAAATTTACTTATTTATAACTTAGGATTAAATTTAGAACTTGCTTGTTGATTTCAAGATAATGTCCTGGCAATCCGATGTCGCGTGGCCAGGTGCACGGCATCAGGGACAAATTGTCGGCAGGAATTACCTAATCGATGTGCGAGCAACGAGTAACTGGTACGAAGTCGGGCGACGGTAATTTCGGGCGGATGGTTTCATCTTTGAGCGCCCCGCGATCGGCCGTGAGCAGAAGACCTCGCGTTTTGCTCGCTCTATTTTAGACCCTGTTGTGCTCTATTTCGCGATCAATTGCTTCTTGGGAAGATTAGGGGAGTTTTAAACTTTGGAACTTTGGAATACTGTTATTAACTTGACTGTATTTATGAATTTAGTTGCGATGATTAACGGTGGCGAAGAACATTTAGAATAACTTGTTATAGAAACGTCTGGTTGATTGTTTCATAGAAATATAATTTGTTTATCTGCAAACAAGTCGGTTATTGGATTGAAATATCTGTCTGCATATGAATGAATACCTAACACCACCCTATTTTCATTATTTCATCTGAATGAATAATATATTAATTGTTAATTATGAGTCGTCGAATGATTTTAATATTATCAATACATTAATGAAGGTTGTTAAGACGATAAGGAAGTTAACCGATATTGTCCAAAATTCACGGTAATCTGAAAATGTGTTGTTGGAATTTATGTTCACAAGATAATTTCTAATATTTTTCTAATCTCCAAAAATATAGTTTACATTTCTTTGTGTGTTGGAAATATCAACTCAATCGTCAATATGTCATGCCTTTCCAGAAAAGAATTGTCAGAAGCACAGTTTTGGGTCTCTGCCTGGTTTACTCAGTTTTCTACTTTATTCAATCAAAAACGATTGCTGGTTTTGGAATCGTGTGATGAGGCATCGTACTGCACATGGTGTCCTAATTCCGCATTCGGAAAATAGTGTTTTAGACTTTAAACAACCCCTGTAATTTTCTAGAAAAAGGAATCTGTCTACAATTTTTACTTTCTCGTAAATCTAGTATGATCCCACGTAAATGTAGTACATAAATGAGCTCAAAATGGCGCATTTTCAAAAACGCTTAAATGACATTTTCTCAAATAAGGCATTATTTCTTTTTCAAAAATTTCACATATGAAAAAATATTTTTGTCTCAGTATGATTTTCTGAAAACTTAATTTTAATCAAACTATTAGGTCGGCAAAAGTATGAGAAAATGTGAACTACGTAGGCGTGTTTTAATAAAAACAAAATCTACAATATAAATATTAAAGGCAAGAAATTTAAACAATCTTATTAATTGGGAAGATTTGTAAATATTATATTTTACAGCACTGTTCATTAAGGAGTGTGATACTGAACGAATTTCATGCTACAGAAATTTCCTATGTTAACAACTGCTGTTGAATGCTTAATCCGATAAGTAGATTTAGTGTCGCAATTACGGACTACATTCGCAATAAAAATGTCAATTTTACTCATAACGTGGGTTATAGTAGATAATATATTGTGTTATGTACCAATGAGTTTGATGAAGATATGTTTGCTCACAATAGATCTCAATAAAAATCCTAACTCTCAATAAAAATTTAAGTTTGCACTCTTTCTGGTTTTTGCTAATATCTCGAGAATGATGAGTTTCACCAAATTGGATCAAACATTTCTTAAAGTCCACAAACGTTTGCAGCGCTAAATTCATTTTGATTCCTTTCATTCTTCTAATGCATAGTGCGATTAGACTTGGAGTAATTGAAGGTAAGGTAGAGCAGGCTCGGCCGGGATATACTTTATGTAAAATCCATTCCATTTCCTGTCTAATAGATGATCGAGATTAATAAATGACCGAACAATGCAGGCTAATTCAGATAGTTATAGTAATATAATTACACTGGTCAGCATGGTTTTTGATTACTTCAAACAGAGAACGTGATCTAGAAGTACCTTTTATGCCGAATACAGAACCGTAATCAGTTTTGAGCCATCACGTATGTTTTGGTAGAAATATTTAAAATTCATCGTTGAGTATGAGATGCTTTGTGAAACACGACTAGTTCTTTTACCCATTCATAAATTGTGTAACTTATTTTTCGTCTTATAAATAAGTTGTTGTTTAACATATTTTAACAATGGAAAACATGTAAATATCTGTAATCGTCGTGTCTTATTGTTGGAAGATCTTTTCTTTTTGGAAAGTGAATTGCCTTTGTGTGCTTTTCCACTCAGTGTCATTTAGTCGTATACATAGTGCATATTTCACTGTGAGTTTTACTGTGAGGTGCGGTATTTCTTGAACAACCAAACTATAAAAATGACCAATAAATGTAAAAATATGCGTGGAGAATTCACAACAAAGCATCAAAGGAGACGCATTATCTTACTTATAAAAACAGCAAAGCGCTTATATTCTGCGTGCAGTGTTTACGGTCAGGACGATAACTGAGCATTGCAAAATTGTTGTTCATCTTGCGCATATAGATTATGGCTTAATGGCTCTCGTTCATTCATGCACTTTGCTGCACCAGTGGAGGATGGATTTGGAGGAAGCCACAAGATCACATAAATGACTACAGATTTTGTGTCACCAAAATAGTGGGCTTGTCTGCAAAGATCAAGAAAGGAATTGTGTATTCGAATTTACCTTCGGCAATGCGACCAATTGCTCATGATCTTTCTTATCCTGTTTGACTAGAATAATGATTTCCATGTTGCTAACGTCAATGAACCCCATGGGGTATCAAAAGAAGAATTAAATGACATGTTTAGTGACTTAAATTTATCAAAAACGCAAGCTGAGCTACTTTGATGACGAATACAGCAGAATTTACTAAGAATACAAGAGTTAGCACATTTCGACATCGAGAAGACAAGTATTTCGGTATTTTTCAACCTAAGAAAACCTCAGATACTCCAATAATGTAAACGGCTTAATGCAAACACTTGAGTAATACACCATGTGAATGAATGGCCACTCTTTATAGATGCGTCAAAAGTAAGTTTGAAAGTCGTTTTACTACATAATGATAACAAACTCTCATTTCCAATTTCTCATGTTGTGCACTTGACGGACTTTATGAAACGGTGGATTACCTATTAAATTCTTACTCACAATTGTTTCAAGTGGAAAATATGTGGTATCCTGAAAATGACTGCTATTCTCTTGGGAATGCAGCTGGATTACACAAAATACTGCTGTTGTTAGTGTGAATGGGATAGTCAAGCCAGATCCAAACAATACCCGGGACACACAAATGTATTGTTTAAAAATTTTGTTGAATCTTGCAAAATTTACCATCAACCCTTGCACATTACGCTCTGGCTAATGAACATTGACAAGGGCATGGGTAGAAATGGCAAAGCGTTCGTGAAACCTAAAAGATAAGTTTCCAAATCTTAGTAGAGAAAAAATCAAAGAGGGTAGTTTTGTTGGTCCCAGACACGGCTGTTGATGAGAGATACTGAATTCGATGCGCTCTTGGAAGGAAAAAAGATGCTTGTATATATTTTAATGATGTCACAAACCACTCCTTAGGGTACAGGAAATCCGAAGGCTTTCAAAATTATGTGAAAAAACCTGTTAGTGGCCTACCGTCAAATGAGATGTAACATAAAACTCCATTTCTTACACTCCCCCATGGACGTTTTTTGGACAATATGCGAGATGTCAGTAGAGAACATGGAGAGCGGTATCATCAGGACATTTTGGCTATTGAAAAACGTCATCAGGGAAGATGGAATCCAGCCATGTTAGCAGATTACTGTTGGTTAGCAGCTAGGGAAACACCATCCTCATTATACAAACGAAAGAGGACATAAAGATCCTTGCAGTAAGGTATTTATGCTGCATTATGAGCTTTAATGTTACCACGATTCACCAAAATGTGAAAATCATAGAATTGTCAATTTTCTCAAAACTATACATGATAGGAAAAAAAGACGAATGAAGATCCAGCACTCCATTTTCTGTAAGAATCACCGACGTATTCTCTTATCCACGAACTAGAAAAAAATTGAAATTTGTTGTGCAGAGTTACTATGTATTCCAATGTCAGTGTTACGATGTATCGTATATATTAACCGTTAAAAGTAATATGCGAAAGTCTGTGGCATGCTTTTTATACATCTTTCATTTTCTATTACCGTCACTATTTGTTACTGGTAGACAATAATATTACCGCCAGATATTTGAAGAGGATCAAAGAGACCAATCCAATTTTAAAATGAAATTATGGATTTGAGTTCTTCCCATTTCATTTTGTTCTATTATAAAAAACTGGAATGCTATTATACTACGTTGTGAAGTCTACAACTACACTTCACCCGCTCTCCACCACTGATGACTCAACCACTAGCAACGCAGACACATGAATGTTTCTCCAGGAGCCAAGAACCGCGAATGATTTATCTACTCGTCTTGCCGCCACACCGCCGGAGCTGCGTCGCCGATTGTGCTCTGTCTACGCGTCCAGGCAGGGTTTACGCGCACCTGTCGGCCGGGACCGGGGAAAAAAAATAACAGCGCAGCGCGAAATTCACGTGGCGTCGCGGAGCGCAGCGGAGCGGCGCGGCGCGAAGGGGGAGCATGGGGAGGGGTGGAGTGGGAGGGGAGGGGAGGGGCCGTTTCCGGCGGGGCCGCGGCCCGCGAACGCTTCTCGGAAGAGCCAAGGCTGCGCAGGAAGCGTGCGGAGCGAACGGGCGCCGAGTGAGCGCCACGTGAGTCATCGGCTGCGGTCGCGGTGGCGCGCCGCGGCGGCGTTGGGCGCTTGCTGGAAAGATGGCGGACGCGGGGGAGGAAGCGGCCGCGGTAACGGCCGAGCGGTACCGCAACCAACTCTCACGAAGAACCGGGGACTCCCGCCAAACTTTCCGTGTGGCTTTTCTTGGAATATGTTCGATTTTCAATGGGGAATTTTTGCCTTGCGTATCGTAAAACAACGTTAGTGGCAACTGAATCGTTAAAAGCGTTTGTACAACGCTTACACTTTAAGTATAAGACTACTCCAATTGAAGTAGTTGCGAACTGCGGCCTCTGACTATATGTTACATTAAATTCCCAAGATGCCACATTCATTTGATTAGCATTTATTCCACCACTAATGTCCATAATTAAGGTATAACTTCATGGAAATACAGAGATAGCTACACACTCGGCCCCGACGGTTAAAAGCAAATTGTATCCTGATTTGGAACCGTTAACGATATGACACGTGATTACACCCGATAATTCTGATGGAGATTTGTTTTCAGGTATAAGAGATCTATCGTAACCGCACATATGCACAGCCAAAAGTTGGTGTCCTTTCTTTTACGGCGTCTACTATACGTTGCTTACTCCATACGCCGTGTAAAATAGTGTTTGTGAGTTGTTAGTCTTTTAGTACCATACTTTTGAAGGAATGTTGGCCTGAAAAGAACAGAATATTCTCAGCTGACTGTATAAAGCAGTTACGAAATGCTGCGATATCGTGCAGCGGCGGTTGCAGGTTGGATTGATGGAGGTTGCTGGAAAGATGGCTCACGCGGGGGAGGAAGCGGCGACGTCCCAACCGAAACTTGCGGAGCTGTTTGGCCGTTTCTATGTAACTGCCCCCCTTTTAACCTATAAGAATTAACAATTTGTATCTTTTCGTATAATTATGTAAAGGCTTATATCGCATGCGTAATGGTGACTGCCTTCCACTCAGTGAAATTATTCATTTTATACGCATATAATTTATTGTATATTATTATTAATTAATTTTGTACTGAGATTCGAAGGCACAACTTTGCCTCACAGCGGTTTGCAGCTGATATTTCCATAGCGTGAATTAAAAATTCACAATTGCAATTGTGGACCTATGTTGCGCAGCTAAATGCTGGGGTTACCGTGTTGCATGACGCCACAAGTGAATTCCTTAGGCATAAAAATGAGATGCTGAGTAAGGCAGTTTTTACTTTCTCGACGTGGAAATCGGCCATTTTTCCCCAGAAAAAGCGAATTATCAGGCTCTAGTAATGAAAAAGATAATTAATATTGTTCCTGTTTATAGAAAATGACTTCATCTGACATATTGTGCAGTCAGAATCCAGATTTTATGGATCCTTGATACCGAAAAATCGATTGACGGCAAAACATGTCTGTCCGTCCAATTCAGATTCTAATTCTAAGACAGCTTCAATTTTTTCTTTAGTTTTTTTTCCTTGGATAGAGTAAATGACGCTGAAAATCGCGAAGATTTCTTTTTAGTTGAACTTTCTAAATTTTAAAATATTGCGAAAGTTAGAATTAATGCGAGAAAAGTTGTGCTGTTGTAGCATTAGTTACACCGTTTACTCTTAATTGTGCCTTGGAAGTCAAACTCAAGTCGGCCCGCTTAATTTTATCTAAATAACCAATAATGCATAATTAAACCTTGGAATACTACATATCTGAGATGTCTAAAATCTTGTCTCGTACTTCCTAAAAGGGATATCGCGAGAATAATTTATGAGAATATTTACACAGTTTTCCTGTCGCGCTAAGAGGTTTTCCTTAGTTGCTTTTCTTTCCTCGCCTTTCCTTTTGTTAGAATGTTTCCTGAATGCTGTATTCTCCTCTTAAACTCACTCATTAATTTCATTATGATTTTACAAACACGAATTGTAACATTAAAAAAAGTACATTTTTCAAATCTTAAAATTAATTCTGATTCATTAATAGAACGACAGAAAACAATTACCAATATCAAACGCTTTCCCTATGTTTTGTGGACCTCTTAAACTCCGGTTCTCTCCATTGTCATGGAAGCTCATGAGTCAGTTGTATTCCTGATGTGGAGGTGCTGGTGAGTAGCGGGTGCTGGGAGCGATGGCAGGGAAAATAATGATGAGTTGTCTGGCGGTGAGGCCATGACCACGGCTGAGGCAATCCTAAAGCAGGATGCGAAATACGACTCTCATCTCCTCAGCACAAATGCAGCTTGTTCATTTCTTCTTCTCTGAGCTATAAACAGAAGACATCTCGTGGCAAACTGTAGTCGGGGTTTGCTGGAAAATACACAATGTTCACAATACCTTTGTTCTCAGAAATTCATTTAGCTTAACAGTCACAGATGTCCATGAAAACTGGACAGTTTTTACAGATCGAGAGAACAGTAAACCAAGAAACAACATACTATTATCTGGGTATGTCTAAATAATTCATTAACTGTATACTAATTCAATTTCTCTTCTTGCTAACGAGATGTTAGCTCCTCTATTATTTTTGGAGCCTTTTATCTTTTTGAATGATCAAGAGTATAGAATACATTAGGTAGGACAGACCTTGTGACGTTCATGCCATATTGGACTAGTAGTCTCTACGTAGCTTCGAGGAAGTTCAAGAATTGACACATGACACCACAAGGAAAGTAGCCTGCGTACGCATTTTCGGGGAATGTTTAAGGAAGAAAAGACAACTAGTCAAATACCTTTGCAGGTGAAAAATGAAACTTAACCTGAGCAAGAGTAGGTTCTGAGCAAGAGCAGAGTCATATTTCAAGAAATTGTGAGGAGCATTCTGAAATTTGAATACTTACAAACGTTTTCCTTGACTGTTCTTTCATTCGATTTCCAGATATTTATACTTTCTCGTATCCGTAAGTATATACGTAGTAATTTACGTAGTATAGATACTTATGTAATGCTGCGGAAAATTCATTTCGAGATTTGAACGAAAATACGTGTTGTGGGGTCCCCTGATATCCAAAAAGTGCTTTTATTTTTTATTTTTTTTTATTTTTAGAACGTCCGTCAGATTGTCCATCAGCTCGTTCGTCCAAATTGAAGTAACCCCTGTCGATCTTCTTAGAGTGCAAGTTCTGCGATTTCAATAAACATTCATTCATTTTAAGGGGTACTTTACATAAAGCCCCTGGGACATTTTAAAAAGTTTCTCAGAAACGGCTCCAACTTTTTCCATTAAAATTATAGTAAGAATAGAATAAAATATCCTTATAAAGATGACATATGCATGACAAAATTCTGCGTTTTCAGAAACGCTCGAACGCCATTTTCTCAAAACCGGCTTCAATGTTTTTTCTTCAAAACTTTCGAACGGATGGTGCTAATTGCACTGTTGATGTTTTTTTGCATCAATTTTGATGTTTTTTGGTTTTTCAAAATTACAGAAATGTATTTTTTTCGAAATATCTCTCATTCCTTTAATATGCATATTTCCAGCAATTTGTATACATTATTTCATTTGTGAGTAGAAGCGCTTCAAATAAATTCCAATAATGTTTTCAAAAACTCAATAGTTTTTTGTGAAAAAAGCTTCTAATTTCGCATTTACAGTAGCACTTTAAACGCCATTTCATAAAAACGGCTCCAAATTTTTCAACAAAAATTTCCGTATAGGACGAGGTTTTACTTTTCTAGTATCTTAAATCTTAAAGTACCTTAAAGTAAGTTTTCGGTTCTGCCATTAAGAAACCGAACAATTGAGCAAATGTGAAAAAGTTATGTTTGGCGGCGATAGACGGCAGCTGACAAGAGGATGGGGCAGACCGAAAAGCTAGACCCGGCCAAAAAATTAGGAAATTAACTACTACGAGAAAGTGTGAGCCATTTTGAAGCACCACTAGTTGTATTTATTCGATAAAACAGAGTCTTAGAACAGATGCTCTACTAGTTTCGTGACAAATGTACGTATAGTTCTTCCATCGTCATTTTCGATAACGTCTCCAGTTATCAAAGATTCCTATCGGAGAGGTCGTATTTTAATCTATGGCGCCGAATGGAGTGATTTCACGAAGCCAGCCAGGAGGAACGTTTGAAGTGAGCATATTGTTCACAGTTCCCGCCGCATTGCCTTTTTCCGCCTCCTTTCCGCACGCGAGGCCTTACAGGAACCTCGGCCGGTTGTCGGTTCCGCTGGCTGCACCTACTACGGCAGCCATGACACCATTCACGGCTCGCGCCGGCAAAGGCGGCGTCGGCGGCGGCGCAGGTCCTGGGCGAAGGAAAGAACGTTGCCGGTCGCCGCGGCGCGGCGGCGAGACGCGACGCGATGCGGCGTTGCACCGAACGGGATTCCTGCGCGCCACAGCGGCGCAACGGAGGCCTTCCGCCGGCAGGTTTCGGGCTTCGGCTCGGGGCTTCGGGCCCCGGAACGGACGCCGCGCCGGACAAGCCCCGAGGCGAACGCAGTGGCCCCGCGCGCGCGGACGGACGAAAGAGAACCCGGGTCTCCGCGTCTGGTTCAATCGGGTCTGAAACCTGACTTTTTTTTCTAGGGCTTTTATCCAGCCGACTGTCTGTTACCCTTTACGTCCCGATGGGACGCATATTCGACCATACACTAGGCCAACACACTTGCGGGCTCCTCTGATCTGGGGTCAGCAGAACGCGAGGCCCTCCGCGACAACACGTACAAAGTCAAGGGACAAACAGCCATGCCCAAGGCGAGACTCGAACCCGCGACCCTTCGGACCGAAGCGCTGAGTCGGTACTCGCTCTTAGCCACTTCGGCCAGCCAGGTCGGCCTAAAACCTGATAATAACTGCAGTGGATTTGCGTAAAAATAGGTATTAATGGGAGTTTGAGGTCGCTGAATTTGAATATCATAATGAAATTTCAAAATTCAAAATGACGGATCAACTCATTTAATAATAAACAAAAGTACATAAAAATATACATATCGAATTCTGAAGATCACATCTGTTTAATAATTCTAAACATTTATATCAGTAATTTTCTTATTAAAAGTAATTATCAGCAGGAGAAATCGAAAAAATATACAGAGAAAATAATTCCGTGTGGCATCCAAGACACTTCTGGGATATCTAGTGTTAAAACTTACCATGTAGCATTGTAGTAAATACAATGTAAAAAGGTGCAGATATGTGCAGCTAAATGTGTGTTATTCTGATTAAGGCCGTTCTATTTGATAAATAAAAATTTGATTGAGGCAGGAATACGCAGGACAAACAATATAATTCACAATATACATGACTAACATTGTTACGCTCTACAGGTTAGAATTCATCCGTATCATACATTAAATAATTAGACACTTGTTCTTTAAAATATACTTCACTTATAGTCAAAAGAGTTTTCTATTCGGAACTACGAAGAATCCACAGAAAAATAATTTAAACACTTTTTTTAATTTAACAAAAGTAGTCGACAAGAAGCAATGAATTCGCTTGTTTCGAGAAACTGTAGCTTTACGAGATCGTGAGAACGACAAAAATGATTGAAATATTGGAGCTAAAGTAATATTCTACAATGTCTTCCAAACAAGATTTGATAAGTTAGTTCCGAACGCGCACTTTGAATTTTGCCATTATGGCCGGATTTTTGGTCCGATTCAACCAGTATGCGCCGTTAGATTCAGACATTGCGGAGAGAAAACTACGGAAATTGAATTTCGGAGTTGCTATAGAAGAGTTACTCTAATAAGGAACTACTTTAACAGGTCGGGAAACAAATGAACGTCATGCAGGTCGAAGACAATGCAAAAACCGGGAGCGGTAGCTCAGTGCATCAACTGATGTCACTGCAGCGCCTCTGACCGGGAGGTCCTAAGTTCGAATCCTGACGGCAACAGGATTTTCAACACTAGCTTTTCAGCTAGGTCAAACTCAGTCGCTGTCTGGAGGATAATTCTAGCGGCCGGCTGGTCTGATCGGTAGTTTTCCATAGTTTTCTCCGATCAACACCAGGCGAATGCCGGAGCAGTACCCTACCAAACGGGCCACGGACCGCGCGCGATCCTTCCTTCCTCTTCCTTGCCCTCTCCTCTCCCCTTACACACACCCACACACTAACATACACTATACTACCACATATTCCGGGAGACCGGTCGGGAGATTAGAGCTTGTTCCGGCTGGGGCGGTGGCCCGCTGGTGGGAGAGTCCTGGTTAGGGGAAAACCCACTAGCCGACGGTAGGTCGGCGCCGGATTTCGCCATCAGGCGGGGGAAGATCACCACCATATCCCGAGAAAAAACATGCACCACACTAATGGGACTAATGACCAAAGCAGTTGACGCGCCCGGAATCACGAACCAACCAACATTGCAAGAGATACAAATGAGCCAACTGTAAACGAAAGCACTGACAAAACCAGTGCATGGACATAACCTACAGTTTTGTGCCAGCAGTGATCAAGCAGTAGCTGTCAAAACGGTTCCTTCTTTTAATAATCTCTCTTTACCAACGGTGACCGGTTGAGTAGTCCACAAACCATGGTTCAAATCCTGGTTGAACCATGAAGGTATGGAATTTGTGGTGGACAATGCGGGTTTCACGATTCACCTGCATCTCACTTCACTGCTCCGTCGTTTTTTCTTATCATGTACCAATATCATCATAATCGTTCCACTGAAGCATCCATCCTTTTCTTATAGCATAATAATGATAAAGTTATTGGAGTCGGACCTGCGTTATGAGTTCATTCGGCTGAGTTCATTGCCTGTACTCTTTCAGTCCAGTTTGATTGGTTGTTATCCTGGTTTTCTTTCATCGCATTCTAGTAGACACCCGAGCAATACTTCCTGGCCTTTACGATTCTTTTTTCTCGTTTATGTTCGGAATCCATTTCCTAGATCGTTCACAAGCCACAAATCGTTTCACTCGACCCCAGAAACTTTAAACAAATATGAAAAGTCAAAAGTAACGATCTAATAATTTGACTCTTGCGTGTGAATAGATAGTACCAAAACGTCAGTGGAGACGAAAAGACAAAGGTAGGAATGATTCGAGTCCTGTTGAGGCACTGTTTTAATTAGTTATTCTTCAGTTACCTAATTCTTTGTGTATTTAATTTACTGGATGATTTACTTCCTGTTATTTAATACTATCTTTGGATCATGGACGTATTGATACCATTGAGTGACCGTTATAAATATTCTATATTGACATAGTGGTTAGCGAACTTTGCGCACAATGTAAATCAAGTTTAAAGCTTGGAAAAAGCTTGCAACTGGAAATCAATTCCGAACGTTTCTGACAACCTGTGTTAGGAAGCAATTCTCTCCAAAAATATAAAAAAGAAACGTCCATAACAGTTCCATTTTGTAGATTACGGTCCAAGAAACATAACTTTCGTTCCTTTGGAAAACGAAAATGTTTCATGGCCCCAGAACTTACAAAGTGAGTTGCGGGTTGCCTGTGCGCACCTGTCTTTCATTGAATTACAATCTGAAGACTTCTATTTTCTTTTCTTTTCTTGAGTCTATGTTTTAAGGTAGGACATGGAGGGAGGTAAGTCCCTCACTAGGAGTAGGACACTTACGTGGTTACGTGTCGATGGCATTTCGAAAATAGTTCAAAACCAACTTCTGTACTAAATGTGAATATATGTTGTAGGAATGTTGACCATGTAAAATATTTCAACTCTCTGTCAAAATTACCAAGAATTGAAGGAAGTTAATACTAAATATAGGAACGTGCAGCTGAAAGTAAGAAGGAGATATGGCAACGATATTTCTGAGCCACCTTTCCTAGTGAAATATTTTATTTACCTGTAAATGAATAAAACATTCTCCAAGGAGAATGAAATGATGTTAGATTGACTCTTCCCCAATATCTTATAACAATTTCCCAAATAGTGAAGTTGAAAAGGAGGAAATCCCGGGATTGAATATATTTAAGGAAATAAAAAGTTTCATTATGTACGGCAATGGGCCTTGCAAAATTTTCGGGGAGGACCAAGCCCTCCTGGTTCCCTCGTGCGCACACCCATGCTGAAAGTACATGATTAGAGCGAGGCGCGTACGCGAACAGCTGCCTCTCTCCGGGCACCATGTGTTCGACCACTGTGCGGTGGAGGCGGTCGTGCTGGCGGTGGCGGCGGCGGCGGCGGCAAGCGGTGAGTCAGCGTCGGGGCACTGACTGCCCGCGGCCCGCCGCCGGCCCCGGCCACCGCCACGGCGCGGGCGCGCTCTCAGGCGCAGCGGCCACTGCGCCACTGCGCTCAAGGCCGGGGGCCTCGCTCAACGTGCGAAGGAGCAAGTGAACGCAGTCGACGTTGCACAACTATTTACATAACCGCGTCGTAACGAAATGCGGAAACAGAGCACTCTACTGCGAATTCTTTCGGCAAGCGACAGAGTTCGAAGCTTCTGCAGCTATCCAGGGAATCGCTCATGTTCCAGCACGAGATCTGCACATCTCAACGTAGTGTATTCATTCTAGAAATTTTTACTTATAGTACGTTTCTAGTCATTCATACACTGCGAAATGAGTGTGGAAAACGAGAAGCAACCTCGTGAAGTTCTCATTTTAAATTCTCAGACAATGTTTTTCTTCCTAACTTAATTTGTAGAACGCATGTTGGCAGGGCAAGTAGACTTGTGGGAAAATAGGAATGATGAAAGCTCTCTGGATTTTTTCAAATTTGTTTAATTTCAATTTTTCAAATATTTTTGATTTTTTTTAACGTTCTGAAATGGTTCGGTGGACCAAACAGTCGAGTATAGCGAGTTCTCAAGAGAAGCTTACCGAAAATGCAAGAACAAAATACTTGTAGAAAGTTGTAATATTGTAAATGACAACGTTTCAAATTAATATTACATTTTGAATATTAATAATTTTTAGACTAATTGTATTATTATTCTTTTGCGCACTTTTTGAGATTGACTCTTTCTTGTTCTCTGATGACAGACATACAAGGTTTTTTTTGCTGTAGAAACTCGTTAAGAATGTCTGAATGGTGTCTTTTCTTACGCGATTGCGTGGTCGGACGGAGATGAAATATTATCACTATGCGTGGAGGGCATTATGCGTTATCTGCAAAGTCGACGTTCAAACGCACTCTTAACGAAGCATTTCATGAGAAAATGTCTTGGCAGATTTCACGTTCTTTTTACGAATTGTCTGGGAATGAACCGTACACAGCAGATAGTGGAAAATATATCGAAGCCAATAGTGTCGTAAAATGCGGAGAATTGCTCCGACTGTCTAAACTACATCATTTAGAAAAGGGGAAAAAAGTATCAGAATATAGTTTCAGTTTCTGCTTGTTGGGAAGACTGATTTGCAAAATGTATGACAGGCAGAAAAAAGCCAAGAGGCAATATGGGAGTGCAATGCAAAACTGGATCCTAATTTGAAGCACAAGAAAATAATAAAAAAGAAATTCAAAATAGATGAGCCAGAATGGACTCGTTTTGAAGCTATATTTAGCTTCAAAATGGAGAAATAAAAATTTTAATCTCGAATTTTCGGATCAAGGAACTTTGCAGGGGGAAGGGGCAGCTATGGGAACTTGTCCCATGCCCGGACGTAATTGGGGCCCCCAATTAAGTAATTAGAAATTTCGTGTAAAAGAAATGAAAAATATATTCATATCTAATACAAATTTAACACAAAAAGTTATATCTGGTGCACGGGGTAATGAATTCTATTAATGAATTGGGGGAGGAAGGAATTTTTTGTTTAAAACAAGCCCCTCCCCTCTAGATCAACTGCTCCAGGCCTCTGATTTTCTCTGCCGAAAAGGCCAAATACATTTGAAAAGAAGACAAGAGGACCTCCATCGCGTAAGCGGAATGCGAGGCCCTTGAACCCCGGTGGCCGCCGCACCGCGTACCCAGCGCATGCCGCCGCGATGAGGCATCGCGCGCGGAAACGGCCGCGCTGCGCGGGGAGGGGCAGGAAGAGGAACAGCGCGGAGGCGGAGGCGGTGACGGCTGCGTACGAGCGGAGGAGAGGCGGCTGATGCAACGTCCGACGCTCGGCCACCGCCTCCATCGCCGTACGATGTCCCCGCCCCGCCACGCCACGCCACCGCGTCCCCTCAGCGCTGCTGTCCACAACCTCCTCCTCCTGCTCCTCCAAGCGTCCCTTCCTGCCGACACGCGTCCGGTTAAGGCGTCCCACACCCAAGGTCAGCCGCACCGACGCGACGCGGCCCGGGCTATGGAAGACTTGCGCGCTGGTCAGTAGCAAACGACGCTTTTGTAGGCGTTGTTTCAAATCCAATCCTTGCGTTCGTACTTCCAGTTGTCTACTTTTACTATAGTTCACGGAATGATTTTTCTATTATTAGTCAAAGGGCCAAGAAAAGTTTCCTTCATTATTCTCTCTTTTATTGTTACGCATTTCTTTTCCATTTCTGGGGCAACAAATACATCAATGAAAAATAGCATTGATTCTTATCCTCGTATGTTTTGTAGATCTGTTGTTCCAAACGTTGACTGCAAACTGGGCTCGAGCTTGGATTTGAAAGTATTTGACGATTAAAAACATCCCTTTGTTGGATTCGAAGTATTCCAGGACGATCTTGAAATTATGTGGCTTACGAAGATCTCTGCTCCACAGCAGCTGAGTCGAATGACAAATATAATTACGCGGAGATGGTTGTTATGGTTGTGGTGGACTCGTGAATTGCGGGGCCTCGGCCAAGGGGCTCGCCTCGCCCCTCTCCTCTCGACCCCGCCCCTCCGAGCGTCGCCTCGCCACGCCCCCTCCCTTCCCCGGCTCGCACAGTCCACGCCACGCCACTCCACACCATGCGCCTTTGTGCTCCTCTGCGCTCCTCCTCGCCCCTGCCCCCTCCGTCCCGCCCCGCCCCGCCAACCCCGCCTCGCTCCGTCCTGCCACGCCGCACCCCGCCTAGCCCCGCCTCACTCCGCCTCTCCCCGTCCCGCCTCGCCCCGCATCGCTCCGCATTGCTCCGCCTCGCCCCGCCTCGCTCCGTCTCACCCCACCTCGCCTCACCCGCCTCGCCTCGCCCCGTCCCGCCCCGCCCCGCCCCGCCCCGCCCCGCCCCGCCCCGCCCCGCCCCGCCCCGCCCCGCCTCGCCTCGCCTCGCCTCGCCTCGCCTCGCCTCGCCTTGCCCCGGCTCGCCTCGCCTCGCCCATCCTTCCCCATCTCGCTCTCCCCAGCTTCCCCGCTTGGTCCCGCTCTTCCCCGTTCCGCCCCGCTGCGGCCGCACCGTTTCCCCGCTCCCTTGTGTGGTCCTGGCCTGCAGCTCTTCTCCGCGACCCTCCGCGAGGCGACGCGACGGCAGCTGCTGCCGCCGCCTCTGTGCGGGTAACGCCCCGCGCGTGCCCCGCGCTCCACAACGAGCTACTTACAACAGCCGTCGCGCCGCCGCGCCGCGCCACGCCGGTCACGTCCGCGCCACACCACGCCACGCCACGCCACGCCACACCACGCCACGCCACGCCACGCCACGCCACGCCTCGCCACGCCATGCCGGCTGCGTTGCCGCTTCGGGTACACGTGCAGGGTGCACGTCGTACGCCTGGGTGGCGGCCGGCTGTTGGCACCACGAGCAGGAATTTCAGCTCGTGTCCTTCTTTCACGCGTTCTGAAGATCAACTTATTGCATTCCTATTATTAGACTTAATATGAAATATGATTTTTGATGGTCTAGAACAGGGTTGTCCAACTGGCAGCTCGTGGGCCGCAAGCGGCCCGCGGTGCTATTTTATTGTGGCCCTAGAAAGGTTATTAGTGAGAAGTGGCTTGCATTCATGACGGCCGAGAACATTGTGCAAATTGCGCACGCGCCTTGCCAGGGTCAACACTCCCTTCATGTGTAAATAGGTTTAATTGTAGATTTAAGAACTCTTTTCTGGTAAATTCGGAAATTCAAAATCATCCTAATGTGTTTCACTGCGTTATGCTTGGTACGACCTGATATCACGCATGATTCCATCCCACCATTTCAGAGCAGCCAAGCAAACTGCAGAGATCAACAATACGCGAAATCAGGTGTGGTTCATCGAATGATGAAAATATGACCCGCAACTATATTAAAGGTTTTAATTGCCAAACCAACATTATCATGAGAATTACCATTAAATAAATGTGATAGGCTATATATATATATATATATATATATATATATATATATATATATATATATATATATATATATAGTAAGGAAGTCTGCAAATTTTATATGATTTATTCAACTTTTTATACCATTGAAATGTTAATAGTTCTTACGGGGACATTGAGTTTGAGAATTCTAAAAGAATGAACTGTATATGTCCCACGATAAGTACAGATATTTCTAATAACTAACCACTTTGATGGGTGGCCGCGTCAGTTAAGATTACTTTGAGCGCTTTGATATTTTGCTTCTGGGATCTACCATTCTAGAGTCCAATTTACTTCAAGATGATACATTGTGAAATTTTGATAATGATGCAACACAGAGCAATTTTGATAATGATGGATTGCATGTCGTTGACGTATGTTGTAACATAAAAAGGCAAAAGGAAACGATCCGAAAGAGATGTGACTAACGATTCAGATGAGTTCATCATCTGCGCGCAAAATAAAATGCAAATTCTCATGCCGCTCTGGCCTGAAGTTGATGCTGATGCAGTCACTACGAATTCTTCATGAATATCTCAGGATATTAAGACGTACCAAAAATATTACAACAGGTAACTTTACAGGGAGGAATTCACCTGCAATCACATTCCCGCATATCTTTATTAATTGCAAGCAGGTTTGTGCTCGTAACAGTCAATGTGGTAGTGTATATATATATATATATATATATATATATATATATATATATATATATATATATATATATATTGGCTCGGAAGTCTGCTGTAATGTGTAATTCTATTATAGATTGCACCTTTTTGATTTCTATGAGCTTTGTATCAGCGAAATAAACCGTCATTTCATTCAGTATTACCTGCATTTGGTTTGCGGAAGCAATGTTTTATGCTTTTCTGCTTCTGGCCATTACCACCCTTTAACGCTAAAAGAAGAGTTTAAAAAGGATGAAGCAGAGACTTTTGACGGATACCCTAGATGTCTATTCGTTTGGATGTCACGAAAAGGACACAAATTACTCTAAAATGCGTCACTGCGAACTCTGCTAAAATGCGTACTCTGAAATATTAGAACACCGAAGTACTTGTATGAAAAGTGATTCCACCTGTAGCAATTCGGAATGAAACAATGAATAGCAGTAGAATTGGTTATCGTTCTGTTGTTCGACAAGTGGTGTAACATGTCCTTCCGTGTAAATCGATGGGTAGATAAATTTAGTTTTGAATCATATTATTGTCACAGACTTCCTGAAGCACTGGGCATTTTGATCAAAACACATTTACATTTTCTGGACACAATTGTGTTACCGCACTAATATTAAATTATTGTCACGTGCTAAGAATTAGAATGGATAAATTATAATACATCGAAAACTAAGGATTGAAACTTGTGTCATTTCAAATGAAACTTATGTGAGGAAGAATTTCATAGATATCTCATTATCACTCACTGACTTCCAACTTCCTAGTTCAGACATAATCTTTATAACCCAGGTCACAGACTTTTATCGAAGTTGGAATCATTTCTTTCATGTGAGTGATATCGCTCATGTGGGTTTTCCGTCTCCAAATCGCAAATTCGATCGTACATTACTTATAATCACAACCCAGAAGAACATATCGTACGCCTGGTGAGTACTCAAGAATAATTCGCGTGTTCCTACAGTCGACATCCAAAACATTCTACCTTCACGTTGAACCGAGCGAAGTTGCTTCATGTCGACTTTTTCCTGATTTATACGTATAGACTGTTTACATTGTTGTTTATTTTGATAGCTGACCTTTCCTTGATTCACATTGAATGTACTATATTTCATTCAATGATCTTTTTCGAGTACTGTAACACTGTCTTTCAGATGTCTTCAAGGTGTTTCTATTCTTGTAGTCCAAGTCTTAGTCTTTGTGCTTTTGCCAGTACCTACACCTTACGGCAACACCTGGAATGTATGAATGATTTGACGGCAGGATGTAATGAAGGAAATACACAAATGATCAAATGATGATTGATGAAAAAGAAGTGGGGCACGCGAGGAAGGCGAATCGGGAAAAAGAAACGAGAAAATCTGCGGCGAACCCGCTTTGTCTCTACAAATTCCACTTGAATCGACCGCGAACAGCCATTCCACCAAGGGCCGCCCCAGTCGGAGCCTTGGTCCGAAGCACATCTCGCCGCAGCAGGCCTGCATAAAACTCAACCGGTCGCTCGAAGACGCCCAGGGCAGCTTGGTCGCCATCCGGCGCAGCATAATAAAGTTGGAAATAGCCGCCACGCCACGCCACGCCACGCCCCCTGCCCCTGCGCCCAAAGAAGGGTCCGCGCGCGCAACTCAACGGCGCCGCTCAGTGGCGCTGAGCGCCGTCAGAAGCGGCTTTGATGCGGTCTAATTTAGCCGAGATGGCTGCTGCGCCCCACGGCCGCGGCCACGCTGCACACTGGCGCCAACCGCGGCTAAATGCGTCCACACCCAACAAACAATGAAAAAGATTTATTGTACGTATGTATGTATTTGCCGACCTGGGTGGCCGAGGTGGCTAAGAGCGAGTACCGACTCAGCGCTTCGGTCCGAAGGGTCGCGGGTTTGAGTCCCGCCTTGAGCATGGCTGTTTGTCCCTTGACTTAGTGTGTGTTGTCGCAGAGGGCCTCGCGTTCTGCTGACCCCAGATCAGAGGAGCCCGCAAGGGTTTGTTTAGTGTATGGTCGAATATGCGTCCCTTCAGGACGTAAAGGGCAACCGGCTGTCGGCTGGATACAAGCCCTAGGGGAAAAAAATGTATGTATTTGGCGTTATTGGGTCGGTAGTGCGACTTCGCCGGGCAGCTACCGGTGTCCCCCACCCCTGAGCCTAGTTAAATTTCCTAGTTAAGTTTGGGGTAAGAGCGACATGAGGCGAACGTGACGTATTCTCTTCACCGTAACTAGCTAGATCCGCCTGCTTGAGTTTTTCTTCGTCACACAGATACAGAAACTGGGACGAAAAATAATTATTTATCGATCATATTAATTCGCATGTCAAGTGATTCTTAACCTGAAGTACGTTCTTGAGTTTATGTAAATAAAAACAAATTTACATTGCCGACGATTCGGTCAGTTGATTCGGCCTTCATCAGGGCTTCATTGATTTTGTTTATATTATGTAAGGAGCAATTTTCAATTACAGACTACAATAAAACTAAAAGGCTCACCTGTAAGGTTATAGACTAAACAAACTATACATTCTTATGAATATGATGTTCTATCATGCTCGATGTGGGAATATCTCCACATTATGAACAATTCACCGCCATTCTGTGACAAAACTTATGAAAGCGCAGTACGTTAGCTTCTGTTTACTTGTGCAAGATTCTACTCGTGCATAGATTTAGTCACAGTGTGGAACAGAAATGCCACATCACACATAAATAAAGTTATAAAGCAAAATGGTTTATAACTTCATTTAAACAATAAATACTCTATAGAAAATGTTTTCTATTCCTTTGCATTTTCTCTTATTATGCGTCTGCGGCTCATTTGATAATTATAGACATGATGAAGCTTCATTGCAGTACAGGTTGTCGATCACTCATGGCGATGTGTGTCAACCAAGGATTGAGTTAGTTAAATGCGTGTCAATATAGCTATTCGATTTGTCGTCGCGCTCAGAAGCTCGGCGAGCTCAAAACCAACTGTAGCGCATGAGGCTTTGCCTACCTCTGTTTAGAGATAAAGAATATTCGCCAAACTCAATCGTTGTAATTAACTTTTTAATCGCATAGCGGCAATCTGCGCGAGCAGCCATATGATCCAGGGGCATATGCCCCATAAGAGTCTGAAAGAAAGCTGTTACTGCTGTCCTATTGCGTTTGTTAAACAAAGCAGCAGGGCATGCTCTGTTCTGTCTAGTTCTCGTCTGATGAATGCACCATGTTCACAGAGCATCCAGACAGATGCACAATAGAATACTATCGGTAGGAAGGCACCGTTATATATTACATCAAGACTGTTTCTTTTAACTAAGCCTTCTAATACGACAATTTTCCGATTTTTTCGAAAGAGGGTCTGTCCTTTGAACAAGCCGGTTTGACATGTTGGATAGAAGATAGCCCCGCGACAAGCGCGACACCCAAATAAACTTAGAACTTCACATGGAGAATGCCCATCATACATTATCAACGAGGATCTGCCCTTGCAGGGGTGAGACATCACATTATTCCATTTAATGAGTGCGGTAATAACCATTCAGTCCGATTTAACAGCCCCTATGGTGAGTTTACTTTCCTTCGCTCATTCCTGGCCAATCGCTAGTGCTATCGCAGCATCAGCCTTCGTATCTCTACAGCAATGCTCACACGAGACGATCACCAGACCCATCTGGATAGTAATATGTCAATACTCGTATTGCCAGTATGAGATATTGGACTATCTGTTTCCAAGACCTTCATTTTAAAGGTGCAGTTTTAATGGCCACATTGCACGGGTTTCACCCCACTGTTTGTCATCTTCCAAGCGGCAGCTGCCACGGGTGCAATGTTAGCCGAAGCAGGGGGGGGGGGGCTATTTAGAGATTTCACTCTCTCTCCAGCAGAGCACAGTAATAGCATGGAAGCACTTCTCTGCAAGATACAAGGATCATGCCATCCTCCGCAAAGTGGCTTGGATGAGAGTGTTTTAATGTTTCCATTTGTTCCGCTCTCAGATATTCCGTCTGCTCTCTTCTAAGAAATCTGCGGAGCACGCATTTGTAATAGCAGATTTCTGCGGAGTGCATCTGCGAACTGAGTGTATGAAGATCTGGAAGTCTCAATGAATCACTTAGTCGCTTCTTGAATAAGGCGTGGTCTATGAAATATGGACGATGACATAATCTACTTTTTTAACGAAGTGGGCATATTCATTTCGTTTTAGAATTTTAGAAAAAATAAAAAATTTCAAAACAATTTGGTTATTATTTCCTCTTCACACATTCTATATGAGTTTTTTCAAACGGATTTCAGCCATATCAGATTCAAGGATTCAATTCCAATTTCAGAAATAACATATTTAGGGTCGGTCTTATCTAACGTCCCTAAAAGTTTTCATAAAAAAATTATAATTGAAATTTCAACTGAGAATTTGTTCCCTTATAATAGTACAAAAAAATAATTTTTTCGCAAACCGGAAAAAATGTAAAATTTTGTTTGCTTTTATTCTAATGCAATATTACCGATATTAAATTTGTTTCAATGTATAAAATCTCGGGTTCAGTATAAGACGCTAGTTTCCCAATATTTTGGTCATGGAAGTGTTCTCAATCACATTCCATCCATCTTTTTTTACACTTAACCATGAAGAAGCAGCTCTATAAAACCACGTTATTAAGCATGGGCGTCATCAGATCCAAATAATGAGAGGGGGCGGAGGGATTCAGATGACGATGTACAGATCCCGAAAAGTCCCTTTCAATATACCCCATATTCAAATATTGTGGAAGGGGGACGCATTCCCTTGTCTGCCCCGGCAGTAATGCCTACGAAACTAAGAACATAGAAGACGTTGCCAATCAACAACTGTTTGGCTCCTGACGCACAGTGCAATCTAATAATGTCATCTGGAGAATTGCATTGAATACAAACGCAACATACCCAACAAATGGCATTGTGTCGTGACCTTAGGGTAAAACTCCCGAGCATTGCCCTGCATGTCATCTGGAGAACTGCACTGAATGCAAACGCAACATACCTAACAAATATCATTGTGCGGTGACCTTATGGGTAAAACTCCCGAGCATTGCCCTCTTGCGGCCTTCGGAGTGAGACCTTGACTTTGACATTGCCGAAGGCAGACAAGAGGCGTAACACTGTACCACATGTGCGTGGCGTGGCGGCGACGCGCTATTTGTACGCTTTCATGTGCGACGCCTACGTGTGCGTGCGTACGTGCTTGCATGCAAGGGTGTGCCGGGCGAGTGCGCGGTGCATACGCGCCGCGATGTGTGTTGAGCCTTCCCAATGCCGCCCACACACGCAACGGGGGTTCAAACTGAACGGTGTCGCGGATTTCAAGCACCGAATGGAGACGGGCTTCTCCTGGGCTGTTCTCAACTCGAATTGAGCGATTGAGTTGATGCATTTTTTTTAGATTTTCTGCCTTCTGCCTGGATCCGCCGCTGGAATCAATCTCGATTTGTTGAGACAGTACGAAATTTGGAAGAGACATACGGAATTGACCGGAGAGCGGCAGTTCCATGAACTTAGCGTTGTCGTTCACATACTTACAGCACACTGAACCTAGTGGTGAAAGAGATGGTTCATGGCATCAACTGACGTCACTGCAATCCGTCTGACCGGGAGATCCTAGGTTCAAGTCCCGACGGTGGTAGGATTTTCAACACTAGCTTGTCAGCTGGGTCGAATTCAGTCGCTGTCTGGAACAGAATTATAGCGACCGGCTGCTCTGATCGGTAGTTTTCCGTAATTTCTCCGATCAACATCAGGAGAATGTCAGAGCAGTACCCTAACAAACGGACCATGGACCACGCGCGATCTTTCCTATCTCTTCCTTGTTCTTACACACACGCTAGCCGACGGTAGGACGGCGCCGGATGTCGCCATACAGCGGGGGAAGACCACCGCTACCTCCCGAACGAAAACACGCAATACACGGGACTAATGACCACAGTCGCTGACGCGCTCGGAATCACTAATAATCAATCAACCCAATGGTGAAACACCGTATTAAAGAAAGACCACATCGACGAACACACACTGAGAGGTCTGCAACGACACAAGGGTCGAACAGTTTCGAGCGAGTCGATAACTTCCGTCGATAGCGGAGAGCCCCGAGCAGCGAATTGCCGTGCCCTGCGGTCGCGGTGAGAATCATTAATCAACTAAAAATTGATTCATTGATTTCTCTTCGCTTGTTGACTCAAACTCCAGTCCTAAATTGACCTATAATAAACATTAGAAATATTTGCGTGGAAAAAATGTGGCTGCAAATCTATCTCGAAATTCACTTATGACTGCTGTATACACGCGTGTCCAATATATCTTGATTTATAGCATTATTCTTCATTTCCTCTAGATGATTGTGAAAGGAATTGCCATATGATGAAGGCGAATTTCTGTTGATGATCGCTGTTAGTAGTATCAAGAAAAACGTGAATTGCCACACGAATTTTGGGGTTTGGGATTCAACAGATTTGATTTCAGCGAAAGAATTCGGTAGGATCGCTGTCTTCCTACATCGTCATTGTATAGAGCCAAAGTTTACAAATTGTACTGTATAGTTTTCGGTTTTATCATATTTTGTGCATCTCACAAGTACCTACATAAGAATTACGTGGTATTTTAAGATGTTTCAGGATAGCTGTAGTCTCTTTATCCTTTCTCATGATAGTCAGAACTAGTCTAATGATTTTAAGATATTATATCCTAGACTAGCGTTCCCGTGCGAGAACTCTCACATGTTAACCCCATTCTCTTCTCTACTCTTCTATTTTCATATTAAGCCCATAATATATCTTCTTCAAGGCCCTCTTATGCACCGTCACTTGTTCTATGCCTCCTTGTAATTGTCCTAACTGAAAGTATTTTAATATAACAGTACAATAACCCTTTTCATTACAAACTATTCTTATTTAATTTTTTTACCGATCAAAGAGGTACACCCGTGAAATTCAATCGCACATATAATCAAGTTATTAGTTTAATTTCACATAAGTTTCAGATTCTGCCCGTCTCTGAACAGGTGGGGTAGAATCGAGAAGCGCCGAACAAGCAAAAATGTAATAAAATGTCCAAGAAGATCTCATCCCGTAGATTAGGGTGTGAGGAACATTTCTTTGAGGCCTTCGACGTCATTATTCCAGATTTTAATGCCAAATGAAAGTTTCGATTAGGAGTTATTTATTTATTTAGATTTCAACGCTGCCGGAATGTTGCGGGTTGCATTCAACGTTAATATTTATATGCGCTTTACAACAAATTCTTCATATTTTTTATGTTAAAGAGCAATTCGTGACGTCCGCGTGAAATTCTTCTTCTGTAGGGACCTTATTTATGAAGATTGTTTGCGTGTGAGAGTCGCAAACTCATCTATACTATTGAAATAATATGGGAGAGGATAATCTGTGTTTTAACGCTTTTTGATCTTGCTGTTCCTTCGAATCGCGTCCATCATTGATGCTGGTGTATTAGGCTCACTAATCTAGCCTATCAAGCAATAAGCGAGTACTGTAATGTAATTCGTAAATAATGAGTATAGGCGGGTTCTCGGTTCGGGCTTCCTCCCTCTATGAATCTGGCCTCTGGGTAAGACAGAAGCAGTGCTGGAGCCCGCACTGGCGACATACCGGAGGTCATCAGTCTCCGAGCGTCCCTCGCCGCCGCGCCCCGCCCCCCGCGCGCCCTGCCGCCCGCATGGTGAGCTCTCGGCCGGCCGGACGTCCTCGCGCCGTCGTCGCCGCCGCCGCCGTGCGAGTAGCCTTGTTTCAATTGACCGTCATTGCTCCAATTACAGCTGCGCCTTGCCTCCTAATTGTCACGTACTCCACAACGAAAGCGCTCCGGAGGATTTCTGGGCAGAGGCCCGCGTGAGTCACGCGCCCACATGCCGATCCACCCCCTACCCCCTACCCGCGCTGTCAGTTTGGTGTCTTCCTTCCACCCGCCCCCGGGGGAAATTGTACGTGCGGAGAACCCAGGGTCGATTATTTTGTTTATCGTATGGTGTGAATTTTCGGGGAGATGGCTCAATAGCTAGATTATTAGATTAAGTCATAACACAATTGCAAAGTTTTTGCTTATAAAGTGAGGATTGTAATCTCAATAAAACTATATATATATATATATATATATATATATATATATATATATATATATATATATATATTGTTACGCACACGGCTCAATAGCCGTTGTTCCGACGTTAGAATCTCAGCACAACCGTCGTCTATTCTCCATGGTGAGGCATTGATGTAATGATGATAATTAGAGTCCGAATTTTAATGTAATTACGTATTTTTGTCTTTCTATGTTCAGCTCTCAAAATTGTGATGTTTGGGAATCACAATAATCGTAACACAATATCCTAATTTTTCGTTACATATTTTTATGTGTTTTTCAAAATTATTTGTTATTTTACCAATTGTCTTACAATTTATTTCCGAAAAAATAATTAATGAATTTTCAAAAATAGTTTTTGCGTTGAAAATCAGCATTTTCAGAATCAACAAATTCGGAATTGCTTGCTTAGGACGTGAGGTGCCCCACGTGAAGACGCGAAATGGTGCCGTCTGTTTGTGTGTATGTCATGACAAGTGCGCGTAAGAGCTCAGATTATCTTGAGGTGTGGAAACTGGGACATGGTGGTTCGTGATCTTACACCCAATTTCTGAGAAAAATTGGTTGTCGGAAACGTGTAGCATTTCGAAGAGAATATTATTACCGGTCATTCAATTCACTCGTTTGTATGATGGCTGTCATTTTCCTCAAATAAAAATGTACTCTTAAAAATAAATCCAGAAGGCCGAACTATATTTATTTTTAAAATTAGTTGAATAAATATTTTATTAATGTAAATTCAAATTGTGTAGAATTACATTTTTATAAGTATTCTATAATTAATAGTGTACTTTCATATTGTATATTATATCCTCTTTACATGCGAGTTTGCCACGTATTCTCTATCTTTTAATTACATATTTATATACTACATATTTGGCCATTTCATATTATAAATTTTTCCGAATTCTTCTTATAATAAATCCTGCACTAACGTTATAATATAATATAATATGTTTTACATAAACATTTATGCTACATTCTACTGGCGTTTTTTCTTATGGTTTTAGATAGTATCAATTAGAAGATAGTTTCTATCAATGTCCTCTCAAGCTCTGCACAAAGGAATGATGCATTTTATCAAGGGAATTGAAGAGCAATAACTCTTTTTATGAAATAATGAACAAAACTTGTATTTGTATCATACTTAATAACTACAGAAAATACGGTAGAAATTAAAACATCTGTAACACACGGTATTTTCTCGGCTAATGTATCACTGAATGTAAGAGGCACTAATATTTTTACTGATTTGGTCACTCACTGATCCGGTGTTGACGTTTCTTCAATTTATAGTACGTTGTTTACAAGGCACAAAAGTCTACCGATTTCTTCCATTATAAAATACGTCAGTTGTATTGTGTCAGTTACACAAATGTCGTCAGTAAATTGCAAAGATGCTTGAAAAATTAGTAAACCATTTGATCCAGAAACTTTATCTAATATCGATGTAGACTATACGTAACGTTTGAAGCGTGACTACTTTTAAGACCTTGTTTGTGCAGTTTTATGCACGTAACAGAGGTTATCAGAGATAAGTGACCTTATTGAATGAAGGATATTATTAAAACATGTTAATTTGGATTCCAATTTAATCCACAATTGGTTCAACTGAAATTTAAAAAAAATTAAAATACGTATTAACAAAATGCTTCAAGAGTTTAATAAAATTTACAATCAGAACGAATGTAGTAATTTGGTGATAATTACACTTGTACACTTGTAATCATATTCTCTGGAATGAAAATCTCCTCTCTCCTTCCTGATATCTACGCAAAATAATTGTCCCTAGATGTATCCTAGTTACGAATAAGCTTTTACCTCGCCGTAATCAAGGAGCAAACTGTTTTCAGGAAATTGTGCTCTTTAGCAGTTCTTTTACTAACAAATCCTCTTCTTTATCCCCTGCCTTGGTTCGCGCTGTCAGGGCGTACCTCGACGAGAAGAGCGCCGCCGCCGAAGATGAATCCGCGGCGGCGACGACGGACGACGCTCCCGAAATAACGTAAATACGACGCCCGCCACTCGCTGCTGGTTGCTTCGCGGCCGCCGCTCTAAGGCTCCAGCTAGGCTTTTGCGTTTGCGGCTCTGGCCTGCATTAGAATGTGTGGAGAGGCCTTCGTGTGCACGAACACGTGAAGCTCGGTTGAGGGTGGCCATGTCACTAGGGTCTAAATCTAAATCGAATGAAAGGGAAATCAATTATAGCATTCGTTTTATTTAGGAGACAAATGTTGTAGATTGGGAGGTCCTCTATACGAAAACCGACGGTTTTTCCACACCGGCTAAGAAATTTCAAAGATGACACTATGTGTATGTGTGTGTGTGTGTGTGTGTGTGTGTGTGTGTGTGTGTGTGTGTGTGTGTGTGTGTGTGAGAGAGAGAGAGAGAGAGAGAGAGAGAGAGAGAGAGAGAGAATTTCGAGGTAAGTACTAACTGGTGGAGGTGATGTGACGGTCTGAAAGAGAAGTGTTGAGCCCGGCTGATAAGACCGGACCTTTGGTGCTTAGATCAATTAAACAATACTTAACCAATGGGACACAGATTGCATGCGACATTTTTTCCCTGTCGTGTCCCGACTTCCGCCTTCAGGATAAGACGAGAGGCTGATCTGCCATCTCCGTGTCCTAGCCCCATTCCCTTAGCTATAAAAAATACTGCAGAAGTACTGCGAGAAAGGAATGATTTACCAAAACCTATTGAGCTGGACAAAGAAGGGGATGCATGTTTAGAAAAAATAGGCAGATAATCATAAACAATATTTTACCAAATAATTACATTTAATTACCCTATTGTTTCACTTAATCTACTGTATGACATTTTCTAATGCTAAAATCTATTTGGCGCCTTATTGGCTTAGATCAAGACCATATGATCATGGCTGCACTGGTTTCCGATTGAGCTCTTTCTTCGTTACGAGAAGGACTCTCTAGATGGACTAATATAAATCAGTTGTATATGGTGGCTTTTTGCGTACTAATTTTCTGAATTTGCTTGCGTGGTTAAGATATCTGCACAATCTCTCCACTCTTAGGGGATGTCATGAAAACATGCCATCCTCTGAAGGGTTAATTAAGTCAGTTTGTTCATCGATCGCTCCGACGTTCAAAATTGTTTGTGTGATCAAAATATTCAGATTGCTTCAAAAGCTAAGCTAATACCATCACGGGAGAAAATTCACAAAGTCCCCGGTGAAAAACATAACCCTTTGCAAATGTAGTAATGTATTTTTGTCGCTTCTTGAGGCCATAAAAATTAATATTCTTTTGGTTCTGCTAATGAAGTATTGTAGGGAGTGAAAAGTAATGCTATGTCAATAAACTGAATTGAAATAGTTTGCTTCTGCTAATAACACTTGATAAGTAATGCTAATCGTATCTAGCAACACAAACTGAGTGTCCCATTCATTCACTATTCTGTATGTTCCAATCACTCACACTAGATTTGATTGAATTGTATTTTTTGTTTTGTTTTGTGGATGTCAAGTAACAGTAATCCCACACTGTTAAGCACAGTCGCATTAAAGGACTCATCAATAAATCTCCCTTAATTTATTTTGTAAATGTAATACATGTTCGTAATTCAAATGTATGATATTTATTCCAAGTAAAAATTGGTATTGCAAATTTGCATAATGATTTTTTTCAAATATAGAATTATGTCTTATATACCCTAAAGGAGCGCTGGTTTTCTCGTGTAACTAATAAGTTCGCGACACAAAAAATCGAGTGATGATTAGTTTAATTTTGTACAAAATTATCGTTTCATTTCTCTAATGTTTTAAATGCAATATTTAGAAGTTTATCCGTTTAACTCTCGAAATATAATATTTATTCAGAAAACTTTGATTTGAAATGAGTGGGTATCCTCCTCATGCAATATTACAGCAGTATTTATTGATACCATGAAATATAACACTAATAACATCGTTGATCACAACATATGTAACATAGGCATTCAGCTCATCAGGATTGCTTCTCCGTATAAACATTACAAAGGGGTTCACCGAAGACCACTGCAGATTTTGTTTGCATCTATGCTTGAATTAAAATTGACCAAGTTGAATTCTTAGTAACTATTTTCCCCAGAAGTGTAACGCATTTCACTGATATATTATTGATGATACCTTTTATCATTGGGACGATAACAAACAACAAAAAACTATTTCTTGAAAGCTCGACGAGTTTGCAAAAACTGAAAACCTTTAATTGTTTAAACATATTTTTATTGGTAAGTTCAGGAAAACTAATTTAGTCAGAAAACATTTTAAAATATTTTTTAAGATGTAAAAATGCTTTCTGAAAATGTCTATTGCATCCACATCCCTCAGTTGGAGACAATTTTTATGAGTGTCAAAGATGAATTACCTTGTAGCAGTAATGAAGAAACACATGGAAAGACAACACTTGAATTTCAAATTGAAAATTTTCTGAGGAAGTGCTATTGAGTGATCTAATGACGGGGAAAATTAAAATTCAATAATTCGTCATAATTAATTCTTCCAAATCTGTAAAACGCTTCTCTTGGGATGTTAATTTATGAGAATAATTTTTGCTCTAACTGAACATCTTTTGCTTGTTTTTAATGTGCAAATGTGTTAAACAATTGATGTTTTTAGTAACTTGTCTTGTGTCACAGAACGTAGTATCTTCTTCATGTGGGAGATGTGTTCCTGCATGTTATCTTGAGAAAATATATTAATTATCCTTCTTGCGTAATTTCTTCAGCGACGAAGAAGCAAAGGCTGAAGGAGAAGCGGCAGAAGGGGAAGAAGGAGAAAAGGCAGAAGGGGAAGAAGAGGAACAAGGTGAGGCGAGGGAAAGCTTACATCAAGTAAAAGCTCGGCCTACCAAAGCAATCGAAGTCGGCGCCGGCGAAGCCAGAGCTGGACAGGGCACAGCCGTCAAGGCCAGTGGCGGCCGAGCCGGAGACGGCCTATCCGCATCCAGGGTCGGGTCTGGTGAAGCTGGTGCCGAACGCACTCGGTCCGGTCGAGCCGGGTCCGACCTACCTGCAGCAGGCAAAGTCGGAGCCGGCGAGGCTGTAGGTGAGCCAGTTGCAGCCGGGCGAGTGGGTCCGAGACAAGCTGAAGACGGTCAAAGGCTATTCAGATCTGGGCAAGTCAATGCTGGGCAAGCTAGTGATCCGCAAGGCAGCGTCAAACCGATCAGCCCTGGGAAAGTGGGTCCCAGGTCAACCAGTTCAGGGCCAGTTGGCGCCGACATTGAGGGCTCCAAGTTACCGCAAGGGGTAGGGAAAGGGAAAAGTATGATTACACTCTATGACGATGAAGAAGAAAAACGCCGACTCTCTGAATTAGAAGCAGCCGATAAAGAAGGACGTGAACGGTTAAATAAGGAACTAGCTCACGCGGAAAAATTGAAAAACGAAGCTGATGAGTCTCATAAAAGCTTACGGCATGCGAAACGGTGGGGTAGAGATGCAGTCCAAAAGCTTAACAATGATATACTGGACCTCAGGCAAGAAGTATCGAATTTGGATGCATCTAATAAGGCTTTTATTGACAAAATTAAGGATGACTTATTGGCAGAGCAGCTTGATGTTCCAGGCCCGCCCCCTGAGCCGGAAGAGGCGCCAGCTGAAAGAGCAGATCCGCCTACAAAGCCAAAGTTAGTCCAAGCGTGAGTCTGCGTGCGTAGTAAAAGGTGTGCTGTAAAATCGTGTGCCTTTTCTTCCTAAACTAACCTAAACTAACTCCAGATTGTGCTATTAATGCTTATTTGAAACTGAGTTCTTTTCAAGGACTTGATCACTATATTTTCTTCATTGATGGAGTGACGACATATATACTTTATTATGAATTTAATAAATTGAATATTTAATTTATAAAATTGCTTGTGTTACACTGATTTCATTCAATGTTATTTCCGAGAGACTAATATTTTTCAGCCAATTCAAGAGCACAGAGATTTGAACCACAAGGTTCGTTTCAGACTAACATATATTGTCTAGGCAATAGTGTTTGTCAATAAAACCAAAGAAAATTCGTGATCACAATTTTAACCTTCCAAATCTCTGTATGTAGAACACATTCAAATACTGTGCATAAAAATCATCGATATATTCAACAACAGTAATAAATCTAATACATCGTTCAATGGCATTTTTATAACAGTATTTTAAAAATCCTCAGTAAACGAACCAAAATAAAAAAACATTTTTTGAGCTTTAAATATGTTCTTGAGTGAATGTTTTATTAATATTTTTTACCATTTTGAAACTATTATTTACGTAAAATATTATATAGTATCTTTAAAGTAATATATTTAAAATGAAGATAAATCTTAGTTTTTCTTTTGAACTTTATTTTCTCACCAAACTTCCAAGATTAGTTGTGCATACGTGATTCCACTTTCCAAACAGATATGCAACTAATTTTTTCGAGTACATTGTTAGAAATGTGTCATGTGATTCAAATCATATGATAACACATTTTATTTGAAGTTTAAAATACTCTTCAATTGATATAATTTTATTTCGTGGTGTTCGAATAATCCCTCAAACACTACCCAGATTACCTAAAAAGAATCGTAAGAATACGTAATCACAAAAACTGCTATATTTTTGAACCATGAAATTAAGTTATTCATATAATGTTTTTCTGTCGCTTACATCAACTTCATTACAAACATTTTTTTAAGAAATGCGGCGAGGATGATTTATTCATACAAATTCATAATATTTTCAAATATGTGCTCAAAAATATTTTTCAAACCAAAGGGACGTCGAGAAAGCGTGCGAGAAAAACAATTGTCTGAACTCCATCAATGGAAATGGGACTTTTTCCTAGCATAGATATATCAGCCTCATTGTCAATTTTTTTATCGAAGTAATTTACAACTAATATTACTAAAGGCTGATGCGTATGTATGCTATGTTTGGTATGGTAAGATGGAGCAAAATATTGCAGATTTAAATAAACTTGCATTAGAGAGGTTTTCTTCGTGAAAACTGATAAATTTGTCAAAAAATGTGACTAAATGAAAACTTAGAATTAGACACCAGTGCACATTTTTTTCGAGAGTGTAACCTGTATCTTCGGCGAACTTTCATTGATCCGGTGTTCGTAACTCGATCGAGCAGCCATCGTTGATCGGTAAAATCTATTTCAGTACAGTGGGAGCAAAAGGATGAATGAAAGCTATTATGAGTATTATTGTCTTTCTCGGGAATGAATTCTAAAGAGATATTGAAATCACTCTTCTTAGTGAAAGTCTAGGCCCTTAAAGACATCATAAAGATTGATACACGTATTGCTGCATGAAAGATCGTAAGTTGTGTTATTAATTTTTAACATTTGCTACTCACATTAAAATTTTGAAGGTCTTTTCAATTGCACTGATAGTCAATGACAGTGAATGCGTAACAAATGCAGTTATCCAGGTGCGAAATAAAATGTTCTGTAAAATATAAAAATGTCTATTATGAAGAGTTCTCAAAATCAACAGTGTTCTTCAGATTAATGATATTTTGACCGTTGACTTTATAAAAAAATAAACATCTGTGAGAATTCCTTATGGTATACTTTTTCGTATTTTAAATTGCTTATTTTCACCTAGAGAATATTTATCTCCACGTGTGTGAAAAAGACCGGGGTATTAGTTACGTTAATGACAATTGAAGAGTGAAAAAAATCGCCGTGAAGTCGTTGTAAACTGAACTTGAACATTTGTTTAATCATATTTCTCTGAACGATGCGGGATTTAGAGAGAGAGAGAGAGAGAGAGAGAGAGAGAGAGAGAGAGAGAGAGAGAGAGAGAGAGAGAGAGAAGAAATATATGGAACTCGGGTAACCAGCAATTAATAAGCATGAATATTTGTTTTTATTATTAACATATTAACGAATTTGAAGTGAATTTTCTAACATTTTGAACATTACAATGAGTGCTCTTTGAAATGTTTTTGACAAATAAAACCACTTCATTACCGAGCGATGGTGTGCAACTATAATTATAACTCTATGTTGTTGTATAATATTAAATATAAACATTATTTCTTTCTTAACGTCTGAATTCTCAGGAGGCAGTAACGGTATGGGTCTTACATAATATTGTTATAACACATCAAGGTAAGTATATCTCCTCTATTTGAATGCTTAGAAAGTAGATATGTTGAACGTTTGCAGACAAATATCCCTCGATATTTCTCATAATTAGAACTCATTACGTGGTGGAGAGCAATGGTTTTCCACTCATAACATTTTTCATTTCTAATCCCAGACTCAAATTCACTGAAAGAAGAAAAAAAAACTGTTGCTCGTTTTAATTATTTTTTTTATCGGGTAGCAAGAGTTCCTGAAAAGTCATTTAACACGTCATTATCATCGCATACAATTCTTCAAGGAAACACTCACTCATTTGCTTCATTAAATCATAGTGAGATCCTCCCTGGCAGTTTAGCTAATTATATTTCTGCACTTTTTCGCGATTTGACAGAAATTGCCAGATTACTGAAGGATTAAGAGGCAACTAATCACGGCCTGTCACCTCGAATTGATGAGTATGACGCTTGAGACCTGCTTCTTCATGATGCGTAGTCTAAACAAATGTGTACCCGATGTGCAATGTTATTTTCGAGTCTCGTTTGTACCTGGTTTGAAAGGGGTGTTCCACAGTCGTTAAGGATAGTGAATAATAATTTTCGATGGAGGATAGTGATAGAGATCCTTAAATATTTATCAAAAATAAGGAAGAATGCCAATTCTAAGCCCTAAGATTAAATCACTTATGAGTTTTCAAAGTGTGCATTTCATCTTGGTGGAGGGGGAGGCATTAAGATCGTCCAGTGGGAGTGTTTCAATGCGGGCTGCTAGATGACATCTAAATTCTGCTTAACTGGATATCAATTCAGGAAAGAGGTTTAAACATTCAGCATTTAATAGAAGTAAAAACACTGGTACGGTGGAATTTATACGAGAATTTGCAAAGCACGAGTAAATTGTTTGGTGTGACTGTTTTGCAAATAAAATACGTATATCTCATGTCAACACACATAATGCAATAAAACTTTCGTTTTGGACCAAAAATGTTGAATTACGTCATTAACCTAAGTTTCTCTGAAAATTTGTACAATTTTCAACATATTAATATTATTCTTTTATTATTGTCGGGTAATATATTCAGATATTTAAAAAATAAAATAATATTTATTAATATAATTTTATTCCACTATTTGTTACGCTAGTAGATTGAATGTTCATATTTCGAAACCTGTTTGTGAGACAGCTAAATAAAACGAGTCATACGAATTGGTACAATTTACTACAACTCTCCTATATGCTCTTCCTTATATATTTCGCATTTGATTAATTCTCGTTTAGTGCAAGCATCAATATTAATCCAATATAACATAATAATTGTCAAGAGAATGTTGAAGGGCAAAATTGGCACTCCTCCACATTTTTATCATTTTACATTTAAAATAACGCGTTAAGATATGAAGTATAAAGATTCCAAGAATATAAATAAAATATAACCTCATATTTCATTATTCATATTTTTATTTATGTAAAGTGAAACGTGATTTCGCGCACATTGTAAAAAGAGATCATATACCCCATGAGAGGGGATACCTAGATGCTGAGGCGAAATTCATTAAAACTTTTTAGAACTATTTTATACCTTCATAATTTACATGCTGACTTCGAACAATTTCCATCTCATATCAGTTATCATCTATGAAAATTATAAATAAAAAACATGTCTAGTCCCCTTTTTTGTAAATATCGTACATCACACAGGCATGTAAAGCAAATGTAAGCCGAGAAGGAAGTGAAGTATTTGGAGAGGAACTCTGAGGCGCGATTTGCCTACTACCTTTTGGCAGCAATTTGCTGCGAACCGTCTCCGCTCTGATTGGTTGACCTACAGCAAAGCCTCGCCTGCCTCCCGCTTGGAGCGATTACTTGTGTTTCCCATGTAGCAACCCTGAGTCAACCACCAGGCCAACAGTATACATGCGGATCAATAACTCATATCTCATTTGCAATTAATGCAAGAAAATTGTGATGCGATTATAACTCACCGAGAGAAAATATTATTTTCACAAATATTTATATTTCATATACTTAAATACATAAATAGTGGATTGTTTCGGTTGCAGCTAAAAGGGTTCGATCCGTCACTACTTTGATTTGCAGGCAATATTTCTAAGGAATAAATTAGGTGTTATATCACCACCTGAAAAAGAGATGAATATTCACTTGATTCAAAGGAATAAAACCAGGTCTGACATGAGGTCGGGGGTGTGGGGAAAAACATCGGTGAAGTAACCGCGGCGCGCAGGGCGTATGAAGAATTCAGAGTCGAAGTAGTAGTTAACAGTGAAACCTCTCTGAAGACCAGCCCTATTGAACGACCTCCTCTCTAAGTAAACGGTTATTTTTCGAACACACATGGAAATCCAAATCTATATTGTACCCCTCGTAACAGACGAACCCTCTCCTTACCAGAGACCAGCTCCTCAATAGCAACTTTCTTAATTTGCCCCTCTTAAGAGATCACTTTCAGGAAAATTGTACGTTTACAGTTCTCCGAATTTCAGCACTTAATCTGAATATAGGGGATGTTGTAAAAACCAATCCCGCGACATGTCCTATGCCTCAGCTTCATTCTCGGTGGAAACAGAGGGCGAGTGGATGCCAGGCATCAAGAAACAATCAACTGTGCCTCTGATATGATATCATGGCTGCTCTCTCCAATCTATCATTTTTTCATGAAACAGCGGATACGAAAGTAACCTAACGTTTTATTCTTTAAATCAACAGGGTCTTCCTTACCTTACATTCGTGAAAGAAAATCTAGCGTGATAAAATATCAATGCCACGAGGCAGGGTTATCGATTTGCCCCTAACACGGGAGGGTTTGGCTTGCGATTCGAATCTGACTCTGCGATCACCCAAAAGTCGTCGCTCGATGCGATTTTTTTATAACTGTGCGAAGAAGTACGCAAAAAGTAAGATTTTGTGCTTCTAAAACAATGTGCGATACATACTCAAATGATAACGTGAGTCTGCACAAGAAAATGGAGGTTCGTTGCTGATAGACAACTATTGGGAGTATTAAAACTGAAATTGATATAAACATCCGTTTTTACCCAAGAGGAAACAAATATTTTTAAATGCATATAAAAATATAGTAATTAATTTTAAAAAGCCACTTACTTAAAAAAGACAAAATAAAAATTAGTCAAATGTTTCATTGTTCCTAATTCAAGCATATATACCGAAAACGTTCCAAAAACATAGATAGATTTATTACTAATTCTGCAAATAAGTTCCAGAACTTGGTGGCAGAATACACTAACTAAACATTACAAAACTTAACAACTATACAAAATTTTACAAATTTTACACACTTTACAAATTAACATAAACATTTCACCGTGCAAGCTTCCATAGCACTCCACTTCACTTCACTTCACTTCACTTCACATCACTTCACATCACTTCATTTCACTTCACGTCGCCTCGTCTCACCTCACCATACTGCCAATTACATTTTAATGTGATTCTGACACACTCTTTTCCCTCAACTTCACATCACTGCACTACACGCCACTGCACATAATAATAATAATAATAATAATAATAATAATAATAATAATAATAATAATAATAGTAATAGTAATAATAATAATGTTATAATAATAATAGTTATAATATAACATACTTTACATAGGAGGTAATAAGACACATATAAACATCTAGGAATTTAATTTATTTTTAAATTTGCTGACATCATGAGGGAAGGGATCAAAGATTGTCACAGGCAAGTCCTATATAAGAGGCACTTTCCTACATAACCGATGTCCAGAAATATTATACCATTTCTGTAAAAAAAACCTCTAATAAGGACCTTCCGTCTAAATGATCACTTTTTCCACAAAACCAACAATAGTCGCTAAATACAGATTTCCTAGTAAATGAATTGCTTTTATATTTTTGACAAGTTTTCAACGAAACTCGGACCTGCTCCATTTTATAAGCGTACTTTGATATATCCACGTAAAAAATATTTCAAATGATTATTTTTTTTGAGAAAACTTGGAAAAAATCATTGGAGCTATACGTACCCCCCAGAAATTAAAATATCTATTTCAAGTTCAAAGGGCCACGGTAACAGATATACAGATGGGAGAATATTATATTTTATGAAAATCCTATGTAAGGTTTTTGCGCTGTCATTGTCATAGTCAAATGGACAGACGCTTTGTCAAAAATCCATTTTTCGGAATCAAGGATCCACAAAACGTGGAATTTACACAATGTATTAGGGAAAATTCTAATTATAGAACAATTAGTTCATTTCCATCTTTAGGGAAAATCTTTGAAATATTATTATTTTGCGTAGACTAAATGTTTTCTTACATGATATCATTGATATTTTCCACATTACCAATTTAGTTTTTGCTCTTTCCTATCTACCAATCACCAAATACTCAGACGAACTGAATTCGATTACACACGTCTTACGTTTCATAAATTTCAATTCGTTAGGACAGTTTTCCTTGCCCACGAACAGGCTTCTGTATAGTTTCACTCGTAGGTCAAAATTACAATCGTTTTCTTTTATCATTCCTCAATATCTACACAATTTAATTCGTGGTCTTCTCTATACCCATCACTTCACTTTCTTTCAATTCACTGCACGTTCATTTCTGACGTTTTTCTTGTTCAATCTTCTTCGTCTCTAATAGCTCCTTCGCCAAAATAGGTATATATTTTCCTGATAATTTGTTCCCGCCTTTTTCATACTGAATATTTTCCTCACTTTTCTTTTGAGGCGCCCAATATATTTGTTATAATATTTGGAATTCGGATTATTTTTAAATATTTTGTAGGGAACAAAAAGCTCAATACTCTAGCACAATGGACTTGAAGGTATTCCCTCTACACCGTTCGCGTCCAACGAGCGTGCTTTTTTAACGAAAAAGCTGAATAATCTGGATACATTATGTTTATGAAAAACTGATAATCTTTTTCAAGACAAATTCTTGCTTTTAACGACCGGTTCTATTTTTATTGAAAGGTCTATATGGTCGCTTATATACGAGAAAATTTCTCCGGAAATAATGCGCTCTCCTGACAAACAAATACATTAGGTTTATTCCTAATTAATGAAACATAAATTACTCAAACAATTCTTTAATCCGCCATAATATCCTCTTTTCATAACATTAAACTAGATAAAACTATTACGTCAAGATGGATTAAGGGGGAAGATACAGCTTACAGCAGTTAAATTTTTATTATTTTCCTACTTCTTTTTCATTAAAATCATACTCTACAACAGTGAAAATGAACTGATACACAAAAATATATTTCTTCTGCAAGGAAAAATTACCTTTTAACTTTAAAAAAGATTTGGATTTTTTGTTGAAAAATCAAAATTCAACCAGTTTTTTATGCACTATGTTAGTGTTTCCCTGATAACTGAAATAATTTTGAATTTTACAAATTTCTTCTTTTAATTTGTTGGAAATACTCACAGGTACAAAACCATACTCTTTCATTTGGATCTCTGGATAAATAATATTTTTAATTTGAATCCAAAATTAATATATTGATTATTAATAGTTTTTTTAGTCTTATAATTTTTTATTACAAAAACTATTGATCTAAAGTGTATGATTTAACATGGTTTTGCACACAATACTTGGTTAAATGCATCCTAAAAATTTCACAGCTTTAAAATGATTAGTTTTTGAGTTATAAGGGAAACGGTCTTAAAAACGGTAATTCTGGAAAACAAGGGACGAAGTGAGATTCGTAAGTTTTGCTTGCCTTACTACTCTAATAGATACCTGATGCAGCAAAATACCTTTTAAATCATAACTTGAAAACTATTGCGGATATCGAAGTATTCTTTTCACTAAAATATTCCTGAATAATTAATGCATAGGAAAAACTATTTTCAAAAATCGAATTTTTTAAGGTTTTAATGTGTATCTTCCCCCTTAACTTATAAAATGGACGTGTAGACTCCTGCAGCCAAAGTCAATAGATATTTGGCTGTCTGGGAGACGCCACGAGCTATGCACAGTTGCTGGTGGCTGTGGCTAGGACAGCCTCGTATCTATTGACTTTTAAAGCTACTCAGTTCTAAATATATTAAAGAATTGTTCATGATCTGCTGGCAAGAGCCTAACTAGCCAAAGGCATGTAAATTTTAAATAAAAACTAAAAATACAAGACATTCGTTCTTTTTTTTCGTCTCCTAAATCCAAACAACGTTCACACCGACAATTTTCAAATATTTCAATTATCCATTTAATCATCATGGTGTCTATGTCTCTTATGCCTCAACTGTTTTATAATGTTATATGTTTTTGAGATTAAATATTGTATATTTTAAACGAGTTGTCTTGACTTTAAATCATGCTTATATTTTTGTTACTGAGTCACTTTGTACTTCCAGTTCGTTTAAGGGAGGTGGAAAAGAATAAGTTGAAAAATTCGGCAGAAATGAATGCGAACAGTTCAAAGGATAACGAAAACATAGGTAAACAATATTGAATAATTATTTTACATTTTTTTATTTCTGTCATTAATATCTTTAAGTGATGCAAATGTTTGGTCATTTTCTGAAGCAGATGTATGTAAAAGTTTATAAGTAAACAAGACTATATTATAGTAATTTTTTAATTCATTAGCAATGGACACAAAAAAATTAATGAAATGTGGTTAAGTAATATGGCCTGAGTTCTTACTACATTCTTAGCATTGTACGATGATTGTTACCATTTATTGTTTGGATAGAAGTTTTTAGGTTCCACCGCATGGCGCATATTTGCAATGATAAAAAATCAGATTTACATCAAAATTCTATCGAGGTGAAAACAACTTTGTGCATCTGCCTTTTCAAGTAAAAAAAACTTTTTCATCAGTTCCAAAATATATTAATTTTGGAGAAAAACTTTTACTCCAATTTCAATAATTCTTAAATATACAAAGATTGGCAGGAAAAAATTAATACTTGGAGGACTTAAATTAAGTAAAAACAGCGACATCAGATATGTAAACAAACGGAACGATTCTATCATTAGAGTTCTTTCAAAAGAGATACATTCTTTCTTTAAATGAGAAATTTCCTCATTTCATAACATCTTAATCAAGAGAAAACTTTTACACAGAGATGGATTAACTTATAAATTGAACGCGTAGTCTATCCCGGCCAAGTATCTATTGATCTACAAGTAAAAAATTCAGACTCAGACTCAGCTTCAGACTCAGTTCTAAGTATATTAAAGAATTGTTCATCATCTACTGCCAAGAACGTAACTAGCCAAAGGCATTAAAATTTAAAATTAAAACTAAAATACAAGACATTCCTTCTTTTTTTTCGTTTCCTAGATCGAACCAAAGTTCTTTGACAGTTTTTAAATATTTCAAGGGTCCATTTAATCATCATGAGTCTGTATGTGTCTCTTATACCTCAACTGTTTTATGTTATTTGTTTTGGAAATTAAATATTTGTTATATTTTAAACGAGTTGTTTTAAATCATGCTTATATTTTTGTTACTCTGTTACTTTGTACTTTCAGTTCGTTTAAAAGATGCGGAAAAGAATAAGTTGAAAAATTCGTCACATACGAATGCGAACGTTTCAAAGGATGAGGAAAACATAGGTAAACAATATTAAATAATAAATTTACATATTTTATTTCTGTAATTTTTATCTTGAAGTAAAGCAAATGTTTGAACATTTTCTAAAACCTTAGATATATATAAAAGTTGATAAGTTGACAAGAATATATTATCCTAATTATTTAATTAATTAGTAATGTACACTGCAAAATTATTGAAATGTTGTTGAGTGGTACGACCTAGGTTCTTACCACATACTTCACTGCTTTGCTACCATTTATTGTTTGGATAGAAGGCTTTTTTGGTTTTCACTGCATGGCGCATATTTTCAGTGATAAAAAATCAAACAGATTTATATCAAAATTCTGTCGAGTTGAAAACAACTCTGTGCCTCCGCCTTTTCAAGTTAAAAAACCTTTTTTCAACAGTTCCGAAATAGATTAATTTTGGAGAAAAGCTTTTACTCCAATTTCCAGAATTGTTAAATATACAAAGACGCCCAAGAAAAATAGATACTTGGAAGGCTTAAATTAAGTTCAAGTAAAAACAGTGACCACATACTTTATAAAAACAAATTATTCAATTCTATCATTGCAATTCATCTAAAAGGATGTCATTATTTCTTTAAATCAGAAATTAACTTTAAAATATTCCAATTCTCAAGGAAATATTTTAAAATAATTATATAAACGTTGATATATATAGGAACGTTATTGTTTAATATAATTATTTTTATTTATTATTTTTTAATATAATTTTCACTAAATTAATGAAATACATTGTTTGAGAACACTTTAATTAAAATACATTTTACAAAACTTGATTTATGGTTTAAAAATATTTTCCATCAAGCTTCCGATCTATACATGTACTAACAAAAGACATTTCAATGAAAATTGTGTATATTTATTGGAACTCTTCAAACTGTAAAATTAATCCAATTGTTTTTGATTATTTGCTTTTTCCAGTTGATCTCAGTTGCATTATGTTTCTAATGTTTTTAAAACCAAACATTAAACAATTTACTTGTAGATTCCGCGTTAAGCCCATGTCGAGGCATTGCGCGAGACTCACACACAGACACACAGAGAGGACAACAAATATACTTGTTATTATGGATTTTTATGTTATTATGGATCCGCGATTATTATCCGTTATTATGAATCCGCGATTCTACGAAGGAAAGTGCTACATTATCCACACCATTAACCGTCCGCGCGGATTAAAACCAATCAATCTGAAGATTTTGAGAAGAGGTCGTGTAAAATTGAGTTTTCAGATATTTTGCGATGTGAGCATCTTTCCGTTTCGTTTTATTCACCTATTGAAAGTGATCAGCATTATTTTTAAAATCTTTCTTGGGGCCTTACGGATTATTGGATCCTGAAATGTCAAATTCAGACAATGGAGCATATTAAATGCGAATATAGCACATCAAAGATGCTTGTGATTTTTATCAATGTCTTACTAGGATAATAGTGTTCTATATTAACAATAAATGAGCAAGGTATCTCGTTTCTCTAATTCTCACATTTGCTTGTGGTATATTTTTGGCAGGGTGCTCTTTCACGATTTTATTAATTATTATGGTCAGTGAGTTACTACGCCCCCTTAAACAATTGTTGCTACCACTTGAACAAATTCCACAAACAATTCCATGCATCTGAATTTGATCTTTCAGGAAATAGTGATACACGTGACCCTTCGCAACGTGTTAGTCGAAACACACGCAACTCGAGACTCAGCAGAAAGTCATTCAAAGAAAAAATGCAAGCAGGGCTTAGGGCTCAAGCAAATCGATGTCGTAGCTTGTCGGACCTAAAACGGAGAATGTCAAAGAAGTCGACAGAAAAATACAAATTTCAACCTACTGCTACAATCATCCATACCGATGAAGATACAGAAGTGAAGACTGTACAGGAACTCTCCGATACAGCACTCCCCAAATCCTGACAAAGTTATGACGTTGAATCTAGACACAAAGGGGCGATAACAGGTAAATATATAATTTAAAATGAAAATTTTGTTACTTGATCACATAAAGTATATGATTACTGCATTTTGCCCCATCTTACTGTATCACCAGTAGTTTCTATTGTATTTAGAACGAATTAGAAGTAATTCATTTTAGAAGTTATCATTTTTGCAGAAGAAACTTTAAAGATATGGGTAGAATATAAAGCATTCAATATTAAAATCAAGACGTTGTCAAATAAGACAAATCAGCCGTAGTTTTTCTCGTTGACAAGTAGACAGAAATTGATGATTCTTTGTCCCAGAAGCTCGAGCTGAATCTTGACGGCTGGATGATCTCTTCGGAGCTGAGCAGCTGAAACGACTAGTTTGTTTTGCATTGCAATTCAAGGTGACCCGATCCGAACCCACGACTGTACCTCCGTCCCATCCGCCCATTGTACCGCGAAGCCTCCCACGTGCCCCGGTTGGCTGCGCCCCATCGGCGGGAGGCTCGGGCCGCATTAGCATTCATAGCGAGACGTCTCCGCATTTCAATACGGAAATGAATCTTTCGTATACATTAGGGCGAGAGCGGGCTGGCGCCCGCGCCCGCGCCCTAGCCGCGTTGGTACACCGTTTCCCGTTACGAGAACGCTGTTACGCACTCGCTCGCACATATACTTGGGTTTCTGTAACCTGGCCGATGACAGCTGATCAGCTGTTACGGTTTCGTCCAATCGGGAGCTTAAACGTCACCACAGGCACGTCACCGTGATGACGTTTTAGCTCTCGATTGGATGACACCGTAACAGCTGATCAGCTGTCATCGGCCAGGCTAGGAAAACCCACGTATAGTACGCGCTAGGTTCGAGAATGGTGCTAGTACTCTGGCTTCCTCCGTTGGAATCCATGCGAATGCCGGACCAGAACCTTCAACAATAATTATCGGCACCGCACGCGATCCTTCCTTCTCCATTTTGCAAAAAATGTACTTTTATAGCCAAATGGCTTGCTAAACGAGGATTATGATCCGTATATTTGACGTCATCGTCATCTCGCTACCTGATCTCAAAATTAACGACTCCAGCTCATTCGGAATTCGGTATGAACTTCTTCTAAGTTCAGGCGGAGTCCTTACTACAAGGACTAGAAATACATTTTTTTAAAAGTATATTGTATGGGGAAAGGATTTAAGATGACATACAGAAATTATAGTGACATATTCAAAAGCATTTGGAATGGCTTTGCAGAAGAATGCGAATATTTTTTATTAATTTTTCTATGTTATTTTGCGAAGAAGTTCTTCTGGTTTGTAGTATTCAGTAAATATTATTCCTAACATTAAACAGCCATCAAGTTCGCAAACGTTTCAATACAAGTTTATTCTGCAGTAGGTTTTCATCTGAGAATGATTAAACTAATGCTTTTTGTTTTGCATTGGATCCTCATTACATTGAGACACATTTTACAAAAAATGTGTGATTAGGGAAGCGTGAACGACTATTAATCGGTTTGACGGAAGGGCAATAACATTTTCACCCCTGATTCGCGTCAACCCTCCTCGCAGAGTTAGACGGAAGGGAAGCGGTGTAGTGGTTACTAATTCGATTGGTTGAGCAACGCATTTGCAGAGGGCGCCGTCCTATTGCAGTGAGGATGTAAAGAAGCAGAAGCGCGAGAGCAAAAAGAAGAAGAGGAAATAACGACGCTCATGCCGCGCGCCCCCCTCGCCGCCCCCTGACGGTCCGAAGACCACCTGGTGATCGTCGCACCCGCACCCGCACCCGCCCTCCAACGCCCGTCCCTGCACGACGCGATGCTGCTGCTGCTGCTTTGTGAGCCATCTACGCTCGCGCACTTCAAAAACATAGCAAAATAAATCATTGTTTTTAACAAATTGATTTATACATTATTTCGAGGATTAGATTTGTAATTACTTGGTTTTTAAGAAGTAGTCTCAGCGAATGAATTGATTTCGACGGTGTGTAAACTCGGGTCCTTGTACAGTGGTGGAAATTAGTATAAAGGCAAGTCAAGATTTTAAAAGAAAGCTATATATTTGACGAATCAAATTTGCCTCACATCATTTATTATTTAAAGGATATGCGATTGATACGCATATAGTTACATATCTTTATATACTGATATTGCTTTCGCTTAGTTGACAAATTGCATAAGAATAACATAACACCCACGAAGGGGGCAATCTATATATTTTGAACAGTACTGAGAATTTTCTCGTATTATCTGGTTTTACAGTAAAAACACTAAATTTCAATAATATATTGACATGAATGGAAACAACGTTTTTCTGTCGTCGTTTGTTCATTGTGTCATATTCAAGACCAACTACAATACAACGGTTGTTGGTCTTGATGGAAAGTCGCCCATGATGGAAAGACATGGATGTTACTCCGGCGCACCGATTTTTGCTTGTTCTGCGCAGCACCAGTTTACGTCACGAACCACGTGACCACAACACGGGCAATTCGTTTGCAAAGCCAGACCAGACACTGGCCGCCGTGTTGCATGAAGAGCGAAAAGTGTTGAGAAACATTCAAAAAGTGTCCACTCCACCTTTGGCGACTTTGTAACTTTGCTTACTTTTTATGTTCAGAAGAGACTTGTATATCTGAGCAATTGTGTTGTTCTTTCGATAATATCAAGAGGGCAAAGTTTGTCACAGGAAGAAAAATAAAGAATTTATGCTTAAAAAGATATGAGTTTTTCGAACCGTAAAATCAGTTTTAAATTAAGGTGATGGAGCTCTGTTTCTGTGAATTTTGTCAAGTTGGGTGCACAGTGCGACAAAACTGATAAATATGGTCGAGCAATGAAGTTGTCAGACGTCACCAAATGCGAAAAACAATAGACATTAACGTGCATTCTCAACAAGCGATTTGAAATTACCTCTCACTGCCAGTTGGGTTTGAGAGATATTGTCAAAAGACCATAATCATGACTTTCAAGAAACGATTGAAGGGAACCTAATCATATCAATATCCATATAAATTCGGTATAACGCAGCATCGGCAGTGTGTAGGGGTGGTATACCCAACTTTGCGGGTTGAAACCCGATCAAAGCCGTGGATTTTTAAGGGCGCAATAATCCTTCGGAGGAAAAGTAAAGTTGGCTGTCCATGTTGTAGATTTACTACTTGTAAAAGACCCTCAAGCCTGTTTTGTCGCCCGAGAGATCGCCTTTCTCTGTCAGAAGGTGAAAGGAGTGCAGCGGAATTTGTCTTGTCAGGTAGAAGAGCCAATTGGGCTGAGCTTCGCCACGGAAAATAAGGCACCATTGAATTGAATTATGATTGCTAGATTGAATTTTTTTGAAGAGCATTGTTATTTATTTCACTTCAGATTGAAATGAAGTGATTTTCAGCCATGAAATGAAATTTAATTTTCACAATCCGATTTCAATATTTCTGGCATGATCTTCGTAGGAATCAAGTCTGGATGCATAGAAATTTCGTGGGCGGCTTGTTATGATCTGAGGAGCATTCTATTCTTAAGGTAAATCAAATATTGTTTGTTTTAACACACGAATGAACTCTGATAAATATGTAGAGATGCTTGATTCGGAGCTTATGGAGTGTGTATAGTATATGGTGATAGGGAGCTTATGGTATTTCAACAAGACAATCCTGTAGTCAAGACAATGATAAAAACAAAAAGGGATTACAGTTTTGGGATGGCCGGCTAGAAATCTTGACTTAAACCTTAACGAAACTCTGTGAGGTAATTCTAGTAAGGCGTGTGTATTACAGAGGACAGAAACATGTGTCTATGGCTGGACTCAAAAGTGCGATTGTTCGGATTGGGCAGGTATCTTCGTTGCGGAAATATGCTCTCTAATATCTAATCAAATCATTTGTGCCATTATACGGATTTCCACATTTATAGTAGTTTGGTTCTGTTTTATCTCACCAAAAATTGAATGTCTTGTTTGATTACAATATTTTAGAAAATAATTCATTCTATATTAACCAAAGTAATGGTATGAAGTATATGTAGTATGACAATAAATTATATTTTCTACATATAACATGAATGCTTTTATACTAATTTCCATCGCTGTATTATTATTGTTGAACTAGTCGGGCATTCTCATAGAGTGAAGATTAAGCGGAGTAATTATATGAAAGTAGATTGAAATGGAGAAGAGAAGCTCCTGGAGGAATTTAGAACAATGCAAGCATTCCAATTTCGTAAATCACGTATCTATGTTTAACTTGGGAAAGAGGAGAATATTCATTATTGAATCTCCTTCACGGCTAATATTTCTTCACTATTGGTTCACACAAGAGATGTTTGTAATTACAAACAAGATCAGAACACAAATGTATACAATTAACCCTATTTGCTGCATTGAACTTTGATGAATATGCTATTGACGTAGGGAGCTAGTAAATTTGTTTTTCAAGTATCATCAGATTATTCAGTTCAACAAAATTACAATAGAATTTGTATAATCAACATTTTTTTAAAAAAATTCATTTTGAAATGTGGACAATTTTATCTCCAGCTCTCGGAGTTCACAATATAGTATCTAACAGTTATTATGCATTATTTTTCGAAAGTTAAATTACTGTATTTAAAAAAAATTATATTAAATATGTTTTTACAATACGTTTTGGGCACGTTTTTAGATTCAAGTGACCCACTTACTCCCTTCTGGATATTGGCGTGCTACTACTTGTGCTTGAAAAAACAATGTATTAATAGAATTGTAATATTGATGTAAAGAAAATTCCACTGATTTCCACCGAATATTTTGAGCAAGTACGTTAGTATGTATGGAGAGTTCTCAGATGGATTCTGAGAAGTTCTAGATTCTTCGTCCAATGGTGGTGGATATTTCACAGTAGCCAATAACTGGAGGACGTCTCTGCCTGGGTGGGAATTCTAGAAGCTGATTTGTTGTGACCGTGAATTCCTCTGAGCAATTCCAACCGTAAAAGAATCTTAAAGAATAACCCCTCCCCAGACTGCACGAGATCTTTTCACACTTTGACCCATTCTCATTCTTCGTTCCGAGCAATGGTCTGACCCCACAATCAGGTGAACTTTTATTAGATATCGAATAATTGCGCTCTAAGAACTAGAGACTTAGGCTTTAGGAGTCTAAAAGATGTTTTAAAAGGTTATAACTGTTGTGTAATTTCGAAAATAGATAATATAAATTGTCAAACAAATTACTTTTTCAGATAAATTTTATTTTAGTTCAAACCGTGTTGTTAAAGAACATGGACAACAGTTACCACAGATACCCAGTACAGATAGAAATACAAATGCTAAAACAATCGTCGATTTAATAATCTACTTTTATGCAGAAAATTATTTTTATTTCAATTCCCTTAACTGGTGAAGTTTTATTTCAATATTGGAATAACAGACAGTACATTGATTTGCCTCTTCTTCTGATACAGAGCGGAGTCCAGGTAAAGCGGGAATTTCATTTAAAACAGATTTAAACTTGAATATAAATTTCTGTTCAAAAACGCTTTCGAGTTAACTCTGCGGTTTCAATTACACCCAACATGCATTCCTCATTTCTTTTCCAAATGAATAGACATTTTTAGACTTTAATTGTGAAGTAAGCATTTTCAGGGACTATAAATTTTTCTTGATATTGTAAAGTCACAAACTTTTGTTTTAATCAATTGTGAGTGCCTATGTCAGCACAGTAAAACAGTAATTTGTTTAAAAAATCTAGCTATCACCCACGATTGCGGAAGGCTCCAACAGTGTTGTGAGTACGTGATTCCAATAGCAATGCAGTAAAGGCTCCAATTATGCCGCAGGAAGAGTAGTAAAGACCAATCGGATTGCTGTGAGTTTAGAGTTAGTGAGATGAACACGTAATATTTGCAGACGCCTTCACGGCATTGAGTAAGAGGGAGGCTGTAGCTGGACGCGACCAGGCGATAAGCGGCTCCAAGGAAACCGCACCGCCAGGCTTCCCTGGCGCGCTTGGCGGGCTTCGCGATAGCGCTGCCCCCCGCACCCCCGAGGTCCGGTTCCTTCCCACTTCCGCTGACTTACACGCTCGTGGAACGCTGCTTATATCAGCAGGTTCCCGAAAGAACTTCCAAAGCAAATTCAAAGTATTTTTGCGTCAAACAAATTATATATTGTTTCGCAATATTTTAATACATTTCGATCGATTGATTCATTGTTAGTGATTCCCGGCGCGTCAACTACCATGGTAATTCGTCCCGTCAGTGTAATGCGTGTTTTTGCTCAAGAGACGGTCTTCCTCCGCTGGATGGCGAGATCCGGCGCCGACCTACCGTCGACTAGCGGGGTTGTCCCCAACCAGGTATCTCCCACCAGCGGGGTACCGTCCCAGCCGGGACAAGTTCTAATTCCCCGACCGATCTCCCGGCATGTGTGATAGTGTAGTGCATGTAAGTGTAAGAGGTGAGGATATGACATGGAAGAGGAAGGAAAGATCGCGCGCGGTCCGTGGCCCGTTGTTAGGGTACTGCTCCGCCCGGCATTCGCCTGGTGTTGATCAGAGAAACCACAGAAAACTACCGATCAGAGCAGTCGACCGCTGGAATTCTCCCCCAGACAGCGACTAAATTCGACCTAGCTGAAAGGCCAGTGTCGTAAACCCTGCCGCCGTCGGCACTCGAACCTATGACCTCCCGGTCAGAGGCGCTGTAGTGACATCAGTTGATGCACTGAGCCACGCTCCCAGTATACATTTCGAGATGTTGCTTGTTTATCTTCAATTTTTTATTAACTCGTGATTCTGGGTACGGCAACTGCTAAGGTATTAGTCCCGTCAGTGAAGTGCATGTTTTTACTGCGGGCGGCGGAGGAGATCTTTCCCCGCTAGATGGCGAGATCCGGAACCGACTCTGTCAATATTTCAAGGGCGATATCATACGGAAGTGAGATACATTTCCGTGGAAATCGACGACCTATCTCGGGCAAGGAAAACCGACCATGTCAACGCTGCTGTATTTATTTTCTGCCTGTTAATACACATTTTAAACGCACATTTGGTTTTCTGAAGTATCCTCTTTAAGTCTAATAGCATTCATGTATTCTTTCGTGTATTTGAAAACAAATTACACGGCGGTGAAAAATATTTTTACGAAAAGAAATATATTATCTACTTTAATACATGTATTAAAGTAGATAATATATTATTATTGCTATCTGTCTGCAGAGAGAGACGTCTGTTTCTTACCTATAATAATCTTACGCAGTGCCGGCGCTGGGCATGGGCTGACTGGGGGATCGCTCGGGACCCCGGAAGTCAAGAGACCCGATGATGGGACTAATGGGAAAAAAATTAGTAGAAAATTGAAAAATAAATTATAAATCGATAAAATTGTTGTCGTATTTTTTTAAGTCACGGTCTGATATTACATAAAGTTTTCAAATCATTTTTTACCTTAAATAGTTCATTATAGTCATTTCATTACTTATAAGGTAGGGCTCATTCCAATATATGTATGTTTCTGATAATGAGAGTTAGATTTACTATAGATACTGTATGTATCTATGAAATGGAAAAGTGTACGTATGTAATCAAACGACGCTAAGGTTAAAGGAGGTTCTACTGAAATTCATGTTTATTATTTCATGAATTTGACAACTAGTGATTTTATTAAACACTAACTAAACACACAACAATTTTTTAGCGTTTTAAGCTCATCGTGTAAATTGTATTCTTTGATCACTAAACACTGTTACCTGATACTATTATTGAAAATATATTCCTAATTTTTTTCTAGCTTAAATTTTTTGATATTTGTTGAAATAAAATAACTCATATCGTTTCTAGATACAACTTTTACGTTTTTAATTTTTTCGTAGGGGGAGAGGATGGCTACGTTTTAGCATTGCTCCGAGTCCGAAATTGTCTAGCTCCGGCACTGACGATACGAAGGCATTACCATAAGATAAGACTCAAAGGGTAATTTGTGTAAAGATCGTTTCGTTGATTTTCGTATCATCGTACAATTAGTTCCAACTGTATGGCAAGTACGCTGTAATATACCTGTTCCAGCACGCATGATTTCTGCGAGAAGCGCGTGCAGCTTCTAAATTATGTTTTGGACTTACTCGCCACTCGAACTCTTCAAAGTCCTGACGAGCTGTAATCATGCTTCCTGTAGTTAACTCAGTTGACTAAATTCACACTTTTCCGTGACTTGTCAGCACCATATACTATCTCAGCAGGTTGGTGAATAACAGTTTTTTATGCATGTTCCAATCTGCTCTCACGACGCATCTCAATATATGGTTGCGTTTCCATACGCAGTGCAATCGCTGATATTAGGATAGCCTCTTAGGATTTTAGGAGAACACATTTTCTGGATATTTAATTAGACCTACATTCATTTTACAGAAACTTACATTTCCATAGAGAAGGAACGAAGTGAAAATAATAAGAATAAGTCATATAAAAGATTGTGTATATAATAGATAATAAATATATCTGCATTCTTCGTGCTCACGAAAACTGTAGTCTGTACAATAAGCTAAGACATAGAATGTTTCCCGATTTCAAAATAGTGCAATGTACGCTCAGTGGAGATATGTCAGAATAAACAGTGAAAGCACAATTTCCTTCAAGAAGGTTAATATATGGAACGTGCTGGGAAAGAAAAGCAATTATATGATTAATACAAGACAATAATTATGAGCCGTGAAAGGAAACCTATAGTGTTCATTTCCCCAAACTTATAAAAGCACGAACTATGTATATCTCCGAATTTTCTAATGGAAACGGCCCATCCTTAGCCTAATTGAAAAAAGTTGAAAACTACCTATAAATATGTTTTCACAGTGATTTACTGTTAGTATAGTGGCAGTAACATAGGTCTTCTACTATCGAATTTCACATATACGAGAAACTATGTTTCAACCATTATGTAGTGCACTGAATAAAAAAAATAATAATGAACCAACACTTTGTTGAAATTCATCAAAGATGTTTTGCAAATTAATTGCAACAATTCGTATCATTAACAAATAGGCCAAAACTTTCAGGTAATCATAACCTGCAAAACAAAATTTGTAGAATCTATGTATTTTCTGATTTTACTGTTTTGGAATTGCAGTCTAGTATGCCCGGAAAAACATATCTGTGCTTGAGGTTTCACATCGTTGTGCCACTCAGAATGAAGTTTGGATGAAATTGCTTAAATATTAGAACAAATATCACTTTCAGCATAGAAGGCAGATGCCTTGAACTACAGAGTTGATCGTTTTTAAAAGTTCTTCTCTGTTGGTATTGGAGTGTATCAGCCGTAACCACTCGGAAACAGCTTGTTCTGCAGCTGCAAATCAAGTACAGCGATGTCCCTGAACTGAAGTGGAAAGTTTCTGAATTGAAGTGTATGCGGAAATACAACAGTAACTCTCAAATTTGTATTTTTGAAACTTTTAATGGAAATGCAATGGTAAACCTCCAATAAAAGTGTTCAAAGAGTTCAGCTCTATGACTACAAACGAAAGCACAGTGTTACATTCTGCCCTCGGAAACTCACAGCAGCTCACAGCAAGTGGTGGACAACACTTTCTAAAGGCTAAATCTCAATTTACACTCGAGCAATAGCAAAGCAAAGTTAACCCATTTTACGTTGTTTCCTCCACCTTTTAGTTTCTGGTAGAATGGCGAATGAGAAAGATCAAAAAAGGACGAAGGAAACGTGTGAACAGATTCGCGGAGAGATTTTGTGAAGTAGAACGTCCATTCCCCTCTGTTGCTATTTTTCCGTTTTGGTCAAATGCCCCAGAAAACGGCGATTTACTGCCACGTCATGGTGCCGCTGGTAGTAAACGCTACGGGCCGTGGGTTGGTGCGTTCGCGCCGCCTCCGTCGCCGTCACGGGGGCACTAGGCCCCCTCCCCCCAACGAATTTGTCCTCTGGCAGCGCTCCACGCCGCCGCGCCACCGCCACCGCCCGCTCTGACGCATGTAAACGAACTGCTTGGCGCAGGGCGTGGGGGCACGAGCCCCCACCCCCCTCCTTCACTTCCAACCCCCCCGCCCCGCCGACGAGGGGGAGGGAAGAAAGACTTGGCACCGCCCGCGGCCCGAAATCGTCCGAGTCGTTCTCTCGCTGAACGACTGGAGGCGAGAAGCTTGGGGCGGGGGCGGCCCGACAACGTATCGATTCTCTCCCTGGGTCTAATTTTGGGGCGAAACCCTCTCAAACACATGCGATACTAAAACATGGGAGTCTGTTTTTTGAATATTCTTTTAGGTGGGCGAGACGTTGTTACAGTCCGTGGAACGCTTGGAAGAAGTGGGGAACTCCTCTGGCAGCCACAAGGGTCGCCAGAGATTATTTTGGTGGGCTAAAATAGAATATTTCAAGGTATACATTGAACGTGAGCAGGTATGAATGGTTTCTTAGTGTAAAATATGATGTAAATCAAATGTTTGACTACACTCTTCTGAATAACTGAATGGACAAAAAGTACAATGTTATTTAGTCCGTTAAACTCACCGAAAATATGGATAAAATGAGGACCCTAAAGTTCGTAGTTCTAAAACATAAAATGAAGTTTTGGATTGTTTGATTAGACCTTTTGATCCGTAAAACGACTAATAGCACATTCTGCATTCTTGTTGAAACTTTCCTAATGCTTATTGTAAAATTGGTGCACAATTGATTTCTTTCAAATTATCAACATTTTCTAGTTGAATTTTTCTTCAAAATTGTGGGTAAATTATTGTGTAAGAAATGTCTTTATTTCTACGATCAATTTAGAATTCATTCGATAACCAGAAATAAAAGTTATTCACAATTTGACTTTACCCACACATCTGTTCACTGTGATTGAATCATTAGTCAAGTGCTTTGACAAGAAAACTTAAGATATCAGTATCGCTATGATTCACTTTCCTAGCCTCTAATTTACCTTTGGATTTGTTGTTGAAGTTTGAAGCAGAATATAATGCCATTGTAACGAAGAAAAAAAATATCATGGGAAAATACACCTTAGTGAATTAACAATAAAAGGATATTCACGTCTAGAAGTCCACTTATGATCTAAAGTGTACTGTTCGAGAAATCCAGCCACATGATAGATGAAGGCGTTCGGGAGCGTGTATTTTTTTTTTTTACACTTCTTTAAATATTTTCTCGTTTTAATTATTGAATATTAAACAAATTTGGGGAAAATTAGCATGTGTTTTGTCATTCACGCAGTAATGAAATACGAGATACATTGAGTACAGAATGTCAATTTCTTTTCTGAAAAGTCACTTCAAATATTTTTGAAAGTTAAGATGATTCATACCTAAGGATGTATCATGGTCACACCTCTCAAGTCAAAACTATCACGTAATCAGTTTTGACGTGCACCCTAGCTGTAAATTATTATCATGGAATGAATGTCACATAAAATATTAGTGTTCAGTGTTATTGTCCAAAACGTGCAACAATATAGCTTGTAAGCTTCTGCTTATACTAATGTAAGAAATGAGAAATGAACCAATCATCGTAAGGTAACTCAAAATCAAGTATCGAAATTGTATCAAAGTCGATAGATCGAACAAAAGACTGGATTTCCAGATCGCTTGGTTGATTTTCGCCGTTTTTCTACTTTGTTTTGTAGCCTATGACCTTTCTGTCATTTAAAATTTTGTTGTATAATTCATAGTACCATTTAGTTAGTTGTATTCATAGTAGTATTATTTAGTTTTCATTTTTATTGAAATTAAAAAATATAAATCAAATTCGTAGGCCACGGGCTTGGTCGATATCTCGAAATCGATTCTCACATACAACTAATATGAAACTAGAATGTCACACAGGCAAGAGAAAATCTTATTTTGCTTACGTTTATGTTGGGCATTGTGAATACTCGAGTCTTTCACTTATGTTGAAGTTTGTCTATGCGTTATGCTTATGTTTATGTTTGCATTGTGAATGGGCTGTAAGATCCTTTAAGTCTGTCAAGGAATTTCAATTTTGGAGAAGGAATTGGATTAGGCGGTAGCGTTGACCACATAGACGGACGGACAGACGGACAAACGTTTTGCCTTTAAACGATTTTTCGGCAACAAGGACACACGGAACATGATTGTGACTATACATTGTGTTAGAGGATAGGATAATTTACTATACATAGCAACACGATTTATCCACTTTTGTGTTACCAGAACGTGGCAATAAGATTTTTCCTGTAGAAAATTCGCCGTTTTCTCGCGCACGATTAGAATACTTTCTCTTCTCAAGAAGTATGGGCGAGAAATTAAAAAAGTTGGTGACTACAACACCATTTATACTTTTTTTCAAATGTCAAACACACCTCCACAATATCCCAAACGTTTAACTATCTGTCGATTATTTCCCTCGAAATAAAATATTACGAATAGCTCAAAGGTGCTTACTGAAAATTGGAAGGTATTCTTATAGCGTCACGCCCTATTTCATGGGCCGCTCGCTCAATTACTTGAAAAACACAAAGAAAGTCTATATTTGTACAGGGATGTTGCTACATACCTCTCCCTGGTCGGTATTAAATCTAAACTTCACAATCTTTGTTCACATTACTGGATAAAGTACCCAACATTGACATAAAAAATCAAACGGGTATTGATATCGATGTAATGGATGTAATTGATGCAAATTGATGCAAAACGATTGAGAGGGTATGGTCATATTCAAAGGTGATCAAAATTTTAAAATGGTTCCTTCAACGAAACAGGAAGCGTGTCAGACCAAGAAAAACATGGCAAAATGAGATAGAAAAGGCGATGAAAGAACGAGATCTTCAAGAGGAAGATTGGGAAGTTCGAAGGACGTGGCGACTGGGATGCGAAAAGCCGCGTCAACTGTAAAGAACCTCGCTAATACTACTATACACGATCGCTACTACTATACACGATCTTTGTACCCTAAACCTTTTCAGACCCAACTGAGGTGAATGGTTTCGATGGATGGAGGAAATGATTAGAATAACGAATAGTGGAACGAAACGGGAAACCCCAGAGAAAACCCGCCGCGAACCCGCTAGTCCTCCACAAAAGGCGTGGGCGGCATGTGCATGCGGCGTAGCACGTAGCGGGGGCGGCGCGGAGCTCAAGTGCTCGGGGGACCTGTTCGCCGGCGTTGCGTCGCGCGTTCACGCCTTCGCGAGGCGAGACGAGCGCGTCGCGCCGCGACGCGGGGCGAGGGGCGGGGCAGCGGGCGTCTGGGCGCCTGTTGTCAGGTGCAGGCGCCGCGTGTGGGTGCACCGTCCGGAGTGCGGCAGGTAGGGGCGTGGCGTGGCGTGGCGGAGAAGAGAGAGGGGGCGGGGCGGGGGCGGGGGCGGAGTGATAACGCACGGCGCTCGGCGCCGAGCCCTCGCCAAATATTGACGAAGGACTGCGCGCGCAGGCTCCGTGGCTGCACATGGCCGGCGCGCTGGTGATAATTCCGAGCTGCTAATACACCTGTGCGGGATCTCGCTCGGTGGATGAACTAACGCCCGGAGACTGATAACACACTTTGCGCTTTAACGAGTGGATCACGCCCACTTCAGCTTGGGCAGGAGTCTGTGTACCTTCCATAACGCGTGCCCTGATTCTCTGCACGACCACAATTATTACGAGGATTTTTTTTTGTTGAGAAAATACATTAGACAATCACCGTTAAAGTGAAATATCTTGCCCGCAGGAGGATTTTGTAAAAACATTTGATATGTTTCCTTAGCCACAAAAACTGCTGCCAAATATTATAATCTGGTTTTGAATTCACATTTCCTTTCTGAAATCAAAAACTATTCTTTTATTTCAGTGTTGCTTTTTCGGAAGTCATTCATACTTTTCGTTCTTTGTACTTCGCCTTACTTATTTATGTCTTCTCCAATACCTTTTTGAATTGAATCACTATTACTCATTATTTTTGTAGTCATCTACTCAATTATTGAAACTGAAATGTAATTCACCAAGAGAGTCGATTTTGGAACTCACGGCCAACGATGTGTCATAATCAATCATCTGTTCCGGAAACTTTCCCAGAATATCGACGAGAGCCTTGGCTGGTTTCTGCAGAAGGGAAATAATTTACATCTACCCGAAAATCGATTCCCAGTCCATCGCTGAGAGAGACTGCTTGAGCAGGCGGCATGACCGAGCGCGAGAGGAGGGGGTGCGTTTGAAAATTCCACGACCTCCGTGCAGCTGTCACGCGTGCGGTGTAGTGGGAAGCGGGGCAGGGCGGATTGCGACTTTTTTTTTTTTTTACGAACAGCTACAGCATGTGAAAGCGCTTATTTAACTAACTGAACAAAACTTACCTGAGGGAAGTGAATCCGTATGTGTTTTGGTGTAAAATGCGAATGATTCAATTGATCGATCTCAAGGTAGGTTTCGTCGAAAGAGGAGGCTCAGGGCATCAACTGATGTCACTGCATTGCCTCTGACCGGGAGGTCCTGGGTTCGAGTCTGACGGTGGCAGGATTTTAAACACTAGCAACACAGCTGGGTCGAGTTCTGTCGCTGACTGGAGGAGAATTCTAGCGGCAGGCTGCTTTGATCGGTAGTTTCCCGTGATTTCTGCGATCGACACCTTCATAAGTACCCTAACAAACAGGCCACGGATCGCGTGCGATCTTTCCTTCCTCTTCCTTGCCCTATACTCACCCTTTACTTACACTTAAATGCACTTCACTACTTCACATGCCGGGAAAACGGTTGGGAGTTTAGAGTTTGTCCCTGCTGGGGCAGTGGCCCGCTGCAGGGAGATACCTGGTTGAGGGAAATCCCGCCGGCCGAAGGCAGGTCGGCGCCGGATCTCTCCATCGTGCGGGGACGAAGATCACCGCCATCTAATAATTCATTCTAATGATGGACTTTATTTTTATTGCGTTTCCGTTTCTAATAAAGGACATTATTTTTACTGTATATTACGCACTCGTTTTGTTTTTGACATTTGAGAATATTCTCTCCGCTGATACTATTGTGGTTCGCCAGTGAGAATGAAGTACGTGTTTCACACAAATCAAGTAGAACTATTATTAGGTTTAAATAACTTCAGTAAGTGCGTGGCTGTTCCTGAGATTCCTAACGAGGAACATGCTTTATTACCACATTCATCACGAGACAGTACATTATTCCAGCCCGAATACACGGTGGACACTAGTTCTTTAAAGATTATACATTAATTAACATTATAAAGTAAACGATAAGTGTAACGCACAGTTAATCCTGTTATACGAGATACAATTTTGTTTGGATTTTATTCAATAGATTTAATTTTGGAGTTCAGATTAATAAGAAATTTTAATTTGTTAATTTTTATTGTTTTTTTCTTTCTACAGGATTAACTTGTGTTATACTTCTCGTTTAATTTATTATGTTAATTAATTAATATATTGATCTTTAAAGAACCAGAGTCTACCATACATTCGTGGTGGAATAATGACGGGCTAGTGACAACGATTACGGTAATAAAGCATGTTCCTCGTTAGGTATTTCTGTAATCGCCATGAATACCATGCCTAGACAACTTAAGAATTTGCCAGTATTAGAAACAAGGTTTAGGCAAAATCTTTCTTGCAAGGCAACGTTTGTTGCATAGAATAGTGAAAGAAACAAGACAATAAACGGCGGAAACCAACAGAAACATATCTGCTCTGTAACTGGGTTAGTATTGGCTGCTTATATGTGCGCCGAAACTGGGCATGTATCTGCTGTCAGCATGATATCCGACCTATGCTTCTCAGTCGCAACTTAGAAGGTGAAAACTGGCTGTAAGTCCGCCAAAATAGTAAGTGTCTGCTGGCTATAAGTCCAACTAAATTTTGAGACTCCATAGAAAAAATCTGTAATCAGCAGCTTTAATGAAGGAGCCTCACATTCACCAGGAACCTACAGCGACTGTTCTTCTCTCTTTCTAAATATTAATCGAACATCATCACAGCTGTCATGGTAGTGGTTGCCAGATCATTCGTGACATGCGACACCCAGATCCGAAAACTAAACTTGAAAATGAATATGATTCGTTGTGTTCGCGACGACTTAGTATTTTCAGACTGTGCCTGCATCATTGGATAAGCGCAATCGCGGGTGGGGACTTCAGATCTTCATGCGCCACTCCTGGCCAGATATCGTCTCATTTTTTCTAGCGACCGGCTGCTCTGATCGGTAGTTTTCCGCGGTTTCTCCGATCAACACCAGGCGAATGCCGGAGCAGTACCCTTCCAAACGGGCCACGGACCGCGCGCGATCTGCCCTTCCTCTTCCTTGTCCTATCCTCCCCCTTACTTATATTTACTTACACTTATTACTTACTTATTACTTATTCTTATACTAACATGCACTATCACATATTCCGGGAGACCGGTCGGGAGCTTAGAGCTTGTCCCGGCTGGGGCAGTGTCCCGCTGGTGGGAGAGTCCTGGTTAGGGGGAAACCCCACTAGCCGACAGTAGATAGGCACCGAATCTCGCCATCCAGCGGGGGAAGATCACCGCCAACTCCTGAGAAAAGAACATGCACTACACTAACGGGACCAATGACCAAAGCAGTTGACGTGCCCAGAAGCACGGAAAAATCAAATCAAATCGTCTCATTTTTCATTCCATTGGCCTGCGCAACCAATCACTCAAATGAACTTCTGCGGAGCTTCCGTTAACAACTAAAGTATTCTATGCTACTACACTACACAACTACACTAGAGTAACTGGACGAGTATTAAGTAACAGGGTACTTTCAGCTTGTGAATCGGCTTTTTGATGGAAAAGAGCACTGGTCGTGAATGGCAGAGGCGATCAAGGTCGGCTTGGTAAATGAAAAACGCCTGATGGTGACGCCTTCAGTTGTTGTCAGCGTGTAACAGGACACATCCCTTCCTTGCATGACTCAAAAGCAGATTTCGAAAGGTTGGAGAGAACAGAATGAACTGGACATTGGAGTGGAAATGTTGGTAAGGTGTCACAAGTGATGAATGGGGAAATACTTATCACGTAACTACATAGTAACAATTCCTGCAGACAAAATCGTTGTGTGATCAGACGGGAAGTTTGTTATCTCGTTGATTTTGGTTGACATAGGAGTTCCTATCATCGACTACTTCAAAGTGCGAATGTCAATACATAACTGTGATAAGATCAACTGATATTTCATCATCTTTCGACGATGAAGTTGTGTTAACGTCTTCTTATCGCGAAATATAGCAATGACACATTTGGTGCCTTAATAGAGAAAAATTTCAACTAGCATCCAAATTAGTAATCGACGTATTTTGTATTTAATTATTTGTGAAGGAATAACCTAGCAACATTAATTCAAAGCGAAAAGATTTTTCTAACTGTACTTCTAGGCTCATGTCTGTAAGGCCTCCTAATGTTCTCACTTAAATACGGAGTACAGAACAAAATTACTACAACGCAGGCCTACATTTTTTGAGAATTTGCTTTTTGGATTATTTTCTTAAAACTAATTAGTACACTATTCAAGCTGCCGTAATCACTTCAAACTTAAACCGATTAACTCGTAGTACTGTTGAAAATATTTCACTTCAAATCTTGGTTACTTAATGTGGTATTTGTGGTGAACGATACTAGATAACCTTTTCCTATGGACTTTCCTTTTTCTATTATGATTCATTTCGCGTTTTTTAAATTTCACATTCGCCAACTTTCCACAGACCTTCATCGAACATTCATTAGCAATGCCATTCACTATTTAATAAACAAAAGTTATCCGTTTTCTGTTTGATTTACTGTTCTCTATTTATCCAAAAGGGTTGGTAATTTAATTTATACTTAACTCAGTGAAAGAAAACACGTTCTTTGCTGAGTCAATTCAGATGATATTTGTTCAAAGAAATTTTAATGCGCTCCTGTTACTTAGGATTTATCTACTTAGCGCAGATAGCAGCGCGATTGCTCTGCATGGACAATGAGGTTGCGGGTTCGATTCCCACATAAAGAATGGATGTTTTCAACATGTGATTGTGGCGTGTAAAGCAAGGGCAAATCGCAACGTATCCGTTAAAATCATCTCATCATTCAATAGTTTATCACTGTTGGATAATCCGGAGGTGGCATTCAGCTCTAAGCAGTCTGATAGATAATTCATCCTTTCATGAATATTCCTATTATTTGTATCCATAGAACAAAATGTTTGGGAGCAAAACCAAGTCTTGAGAGCAGGCATATCGGAATGCGAGGACTAGGGAGCGAGCCGCCCCCTTAAAGTATTGAACACAGGGCCACGCCTCCTCAATAGACTAAACACTTCGAAAATTTCGAAAACTGTAAACAGTTTAACACACGTACGAATGTTTATACACAACCACCAATCCCTATTAGTGAAGAATGTTTTTATGTGTAAAGGGAAATTCAAATAAACATTACTGTTTATTACTGCCACTACTACTACTTCAGAACTTCCTTCGAAAGTTCTCCGCCGAAATCAGCGTCAGATGTTTGACATTTTTACTTTATCGCCTTACTACTCGTACGACACCGAAAAATCTATTGTCAGCAATAGCCAACGCTAGCGCCTAAACTCTATAGACGATTTTCTTTAAAATTGATATTCTTCCAACCTTCTAAACGATAATTGACGCTTTGCAAGTTTAAAACGGATATTTGTAGTTTTCGAGTACTTTACATAAAACCACAACAACATTTTCGATTATATTTTTTCAAAAAGGGCATCTCACTTTTTTAATAAACTTTGTCCTCAAACTGTGAAGAACGCTTAAAATGGCGCAGTTCTGATTTTCCTTGATATCTTTGAAATTTTAACAATTGCAAAAGTTCAATTTTTTTTCGGTGTCTTCCTATTATTACAATATTTAAGATCGGTATTTTTTCTTTTAAAAAACTGTTCTACAGAGGCACATCTTGAAATTAGATCATGTAAAATTTTTCGAAAATATGAGTAGTTTTCTCGTAATTTTGCCTGAAATATAGGGAACTTTTAAACCATTATTTCTTTTTTCTTCATGAGTAGCAAAGGGCAATAAAAAATTTAATACTGGTACCATTTTCGGCGGACTCCCTGTATTTTTGAAGATTTCAAAAAGTTAACATAGCAAAAGTACAATATTGGTGATAGAGAGCTTTTGTTAAATGCAATCTATTCTAAAAAACAGATTTTTAAATACATTCAGCTCAATTTTTTGAAAAAAACTGGTAGTATTTTAATGGTTGCTTCCAGGTAACGCAATTTTTAAAAAATATCAACAACAGCTCCAATTTTTTTCTTTACATTTTTCCACGGACGCTTAAAAAATGGCGCAGTCTCATTTTCGCGGAACTCTGAATTTTTGAAATGTGTATACGTTAGTATGAATGCGAGAACCACCGGTGTCTAAGTGTCGGGAAAGTTAAGTTTAGCCCTGCGGCTGGTGGTGTAGAGGTAAAGTACCTAGCGTGGGGACTGGAAGGACGTAAGTTGTAAATCTCGGCGAGGAGGAAAAAACGCTGGTGAAGAAATATAATATTACCTAGTCGTTACAAGTAATGCGAGAAATTATGTGCTGTTGTAGCAATACTAGTTTCATTTCAATTCCATCAAAACTCTCGTCTTCACGATGTATTTTATCTTGTGTCTTATCCTTTAACGCCTAAAACGAGTTCCTACTCCATACCCTGAGAAAACTGATTGCTTATTGTTTTATTTCGCATTTTAGCTTGAGTTTTATTTTATAAAATTGTTTAAAAGCATTTCAACATTTTAAGACATTTTTTATATTTACAAGTTTCTGTGTTTATAGAAAATCGGAAGAACCGACTTTACGAAATGGAGGTATTTCTTATTTATTTGTCGAAATTATGTTAAATAAAAGCTTTAGTGAATGCTAGTTCGTGTGAATTTTACATTATATAACTGTTAAAACGCTGTCTCCCAGCCACAAAATGAACAAAAAATCCTACATGCCTGCTCGGGATATAAGACCAAGCCCGAAACTCGTAACTCTTAAAACCAGTTTGCCTGAGACAAAGATTCCCGAACGTGGAGGCAATTGTACTGCAACCAAAGCAAGAAACGAGGAGTCATTTGGGGGCGCGGGCGGTGGTCGGAAGGTCCTGCGCGGCCGCCGCAGTGCCTAATTAGCATTTACGATCCTCCATGGGGCGGGGCGGGGCGGCGCGGGACGGCAGCGGGGTCGCCTGCCGGGCCGCGCTCGGCGTCCCTTCGCCCTCCAACGCCCGCTGCTCCCCGACCGCTGGCTGCCCACGGAATATACTTGGGTTTTCGTAACGTGGCAGATGACACTAGGTCATTTTAACACCTTCCGCCTTATAAAATGAATATTTTTAATTAATTCGCGAACGTCCTTCTCAACGGGACTCATTGCCTCAAATATATGCTTATCACTGTTATATAGATTCATTTTTTAAGGCAGAAGGTGTAAAAATGACCTAAAGTCATTCGCCGCGTTACGAAAATCCAAGTATAATTCGCCTGCAAACATCCAACGTATGCTTATGATGTTTTCGATACTTAGGAATCACGTCATTACCTAAGTATAGGCTTGGGCAACAAGTCGATCGCAATAGATGAATCGATCGTAGCGTATTTTTGTGTCGATCTCTTTTATAATTTGCTCTTACTAATGGTGAACCTTATTATCAGATATTAGTGCACAATTATCAGATATTAGTGCACGGTATGCAGACCGAGACATCATATTAATTAGAAAATGTGAGGATTCATTTTGTTGTAATCCTTATGCATATGTGGGTAGATAAATAGCAAGTCGATTGCAGAATATTTCTTTGTCGATCTCTTTTATAATTCGTTCTTACTAATGGAACACCTAAATATCAGATTTTGATGCACGAACCGGGAGAGGTGACTTAGTGCATCAACTGATGCCACTGCAATTCCTCTAACCGGGAGGTCCTAGGTTCCAGTCCCGATGGCGGCAAGATTTTCGACATTTGCTCGAATTCACTCGCTATCTGGAGGAGGATTCTAGAGGCCGGCTGCTCTGATCAGTAGTTTCCCGTGGTTTCTCGGTTATCAACACCAGGTGAATGCCGAAGCAGTACCCTAACAAACGAGCCGCGCGCGATCTTTCCTTCCCTTTCCTTATCCTATCCTCACTCCTTACACTCACTTCCACTAACATGCACTACACTACCACACATGCCGGGAGGCCGGTCGGCGGCTTAGAGCTTGTCCCGTCTGAGGCGGTGCCCCGCAGGTGGGATATACCTGGTGGAGGGAAACCCCGCTGGCCGATGGTAGGTCCGCGTCGGACCTCGCCATCCAGCGTGGGAAGATGACCGCCATCTCCCGACGAAAAATATGCACTACACTTACGGGACTAATGACCTTAGTAGTTGACGCACCCGGAATCACTAACAACCAACCAACCTTGATGAACGGTACGCAGACGTAGACATTACATTAATTAGAAAATTTAATTTTCTAATTAATTTAAATTTAATTAAATTATATTTAATAAATAAATAACATTTGTGTTTCAACAGGTTAAATTTCTTTTATGAAAAAGTTCTCCCCCCCCCCGTTCCTATGAACATTCAAATGAGCAGTGATCGAACACCTTGTTTTATAAAAGTAGAACTTACTTGTGTTAAAGTTGTCCAGGCCTGCTTTACACAATCATGAGATACACGAACGTATCAGCGCTTCAGACCAGTCCCAACTACTGTATTGAAGGTCACTGATACTTTTACTATTTTGTAATTGTTTTGCGTGTGCTGTCGAGATATGACTCACAGCTTTAAGTATTTTAAAATTTCTGTTGTCACGTTTTCGTATTGGAATCCGTTTATAATAGACGTTGTAAGTCATTAATGAGACGGCTAATTTATGAATAAAAGACCGAGCAATTTTTAATGCCCTATTAAGCTCACAGGGCATGTAATGCGTGATTCTCTACATAATCGTTGTACTATCCTTGCAGAAGTCATTTCGTCAAGTCATTATTCGCTTATTAATCAATAATCTTTGATTCACTGTAGGAAAATGAGATTATGAAATCATTCTAATATTCTCCCTGATTCAAGACTGAGAGGCAGTTTGGACCCTTCCAAATTCATTCGTTAAGCAAGTCTCATAAATTACCCTAATGAGCTTTCAAAGTTAGAATACCAATTAAATCACTCTCTTGTCTTGTACTGCATACAAATGTAATCTCGGTGAGAATGAAATTCGAGTAAATTTGTTGACGATCAGGTTGTATTGTTGGTATATTTCCCTTTTTGCGAAAATCTTTTTTCCCCGAACTGATCATATGATTGAGAGGATGCGGTAGTTTTCTTGGTAAAATGTTTATTGAACGTAAGCCGAAAGATGTAACAATGTTATCAAACGCCATCCGTACAAAGCAAGAATATTCGTGTTCAACTTCTGAGCAAAGCCTAGAGAAGAACATTTTGAAAATAATAATTTCATTTGAAGACGTTAGAAAGATTTAGTGTCAACAGCCAAGGACAAAGGTTTTTAAATGGAAGTAGTACAGAATCTCGTGCGTTTCCGTGCTCCGTTCCCGCTATTCACATCGCGGTGCTGCGGAACTCGCAACGCGGGGAGATTCCCTTATCGCCTGTCCGGTGCCGCTCGCGCACGTAGCTCCGCGTTTGCGGTCTCCGCGACGGCGGGCGTGTCTCGGCGCGGGGCGACGCGGGGAGGGGCCGGCGGAGCTGGGCGGCGCGAGGCGGGTAAGGGGCGGGGCCGGGAGGGGAGGGGTGGGATGGGCGGGGCGTCACGGTCAGGCGGATGAACGTGCAGCGGGCAGGGGAGGATACTGAATAACCCTCCACTTCCTGAAGCTCGTTCACACACCATCGCACGCATCATCGCTTATCCAGACTGCCCCCGCCTCCCAGAGGCTTCGCCGTTCCCTGCGCTTGTATGGAGCTGCCACCTTTAGAGAGCTTGATTTTCGCGTGGTGCAGAACAAAAATAAGTTCATATTTACACGAATTATGAGACCTAAAAAGAGTATTTCATAATTGTTTTAATAAATGGTTTACTACACACAATACTACGCCTTAAGACTAGATATTATACATGACTAGAAAAGTAATATTAATTAATAATTTTGATATAAAAATACACTTTGGCAAACTCATGAAGTCTACACTTATTAATTTACAACTGCTCTGAAATTAATAATGTTTATGGGTTACCCATTATTTATTACATTAAAATCATTAGAAGGTTAATAACATTATTTTGAAGTATTTTGATTTACATGGGAGGTTTTTTTTTCATTCAAAATTCAAGTAGTAAATGACTTAGTGTAGGGATCACAGAATTTTGAAAATGTGCACACAATTCACTTCTCCCCATAGCACGTCATACGCAGTTTTAACTTTTTTGACGTAAAATAAATAAATAAATAAATAAATAACTAAAAGTTGAAAAATGTAGTAGGATGCATTATTTTACACATTAAATTATTCGCATTTCCTTGCAATGTTTAATACTACTCCGAAGGCGAAGGATTGTTTCTGAAGCACGAAGAGGTGGACGGTGCCTCCTTCGCGGAACGCTCCGCCCTTCGCCCCTGATATCGTTGCCCTGGGACTTGGGGCACAAATAGCGTGACCTGCGACTAAAATAGTTTAATATTTATGGTATTTTATTACCCTACACCAATGATTCCTCACTCAATTATACTCTGGGAAAGTTAAGTTAAAGTATGGGCAGAAACAACTAGGATCAGTCCATATACATTGTTAAAATCTCGCAAAAAAGGGGGAGTGTCTATAAATAACACCAGAATTATCCAACGAAGTCAATCAAAGAACTGGAAAAAAGGAGTTTTACGAACTTCAAGTTACAGCTTCTTGCGATCTCTTCACTCCCCAGAAAGATAAGGATTCAGGTGGCAGGTTGTTTTAATTAGTTTCGAATTGTCGGTGGTTAATGGCCCTTACGGCGAATTCCTACTGTGGGGCGGGCGAAGCGACTTGGGCGGTTCTTTTCCTGAGGCGCGCCGCCGAGAGCTGCGACGCGATTGGCCCGTCGCCGGGACGGAGCCTGTTACGTCACTGCAGGGTAGAACTAGCCGGCGGTGACCCTGACAGCAGTTCTCACTCCGCGGTGTGTTGGGAGGCAGAGAGGAGCAACTAGCGGACACACAGGTAGGAGTCAGCGGCTGCTCGCCTGCTACCTCTGCTACTTCTGACTTAGTGCTTGCTCGACTGTCGACTTGGTTTGTGGAGTGCTGCGACGCGGTAGCCGGTTCGAACACAGCGCCTTCCTGGTTAGGGGTGAGAATTGACTTCAGATTTTGTTGTGCACCAAAGCGAAATTAATTGCCTGATTATTCGAAATGATAGTAGGTTCCTTGAGTAGGTGCTCATGTATGCTCAAGTGTCAGAGTGCAACGGTGAATATTCTGTCTCGTATCATGATTTGTTGTTCGATGTCTTATGTAAAAGTGGGCGTTCGTGTTAAAGAAGTGCGATTTTTCAGCACACTTAAGAACAAGACATTAGAAAGGAAAGAACGAACGGAGTACAGTACATCCATAGGTCCTACGAATAATCATATACGGTATGTTCCTAGAATACTATCGGTTCATAACCGCGCATCTTACGCGACTGCTTAGTGGGATAGATTGAAGATTTGATGTTCACTTTAATAAACTTAGCATTTTCTCAGAATTTAAATCGTGATTTCTCTGAAGTCGAACAATAGGTTTAATTCCTGAATTTCAATTGATACTCCCAATCAGTGAAAAAATTCTTGGCTTTAAGCAGCTTTTCACTTTATGAAATTCAGATACATTATTCTAAAAACTGATTCATGAAAGACACGCGACATCCTCTAATTTTCTCATGATAGCATTAATACAAAGCATAGTTTGAGCCGAAAGGAAAGAAAGGACTAGTAAGAATATTTAGATAAGATTCAATACGAGATAAAATGAGAGAGTAAGTCTGCTTCAACAATCGTGGATTTAGATTACTGCGCGAGATGTGGCATTAGACTAGGTACAGCAATCTTATCTGGTAGGTCATATGCATTGAAATTTCATTTAATAAGAGATTTGAGAGGTTTACGGAACCGAACAGTTCATAGGAATTTATTTTGAGATTTGACATGAAAGTAAGGCGCAAAGAAATTAAAACTTCATTTCATTAGAAGAGATGTGCGACAGGAGACCAGCCAGGCGAGAAATCTAGTAGTGCGCAGGCATTTGAGCAGTTCATTTGCACGAGATGCGACACTCAAGCAAGCGGTAATGCCTCTTGTGCTGGCTGCCTCCCACTCGGGAGGGCTTTCTCGGGAGGAACTGCGCGCGCCGTGGCAGCCGGCTTTTTCCGCCGGAGTGTTTGTTCAGCGCTGGTTTTTCCGCGCCGCGCCGTGTAGCGCCGCGCCGCGCCGGCCGGCTGCCGCTGCGCGCTTACGCAAGCGCGCCGCACGGAGAATGCGCTAAGCTTCCGTAGCGGTGGAGGCGGCGGGGGCGCGCCCGCCCCTCCCCTCCTCTTCCCCCTCGCGCTGCTCCAGTCAGCACCGCCGGCGGCCCCTCCCCCGCCTGCCGCGAAGCCCTGGCGATGGAAGAGTTCTCGAGCGTCGCTCGGCGGAGGCGTCAGCGCTAATCGCGGGGCCTAATGAGAACGTTGAGGGGTAGGGTTGGTGGGAATCGAGGCGCGAGTCACTGCTAATGAAGTGCACAGCCGAAGCGGAGTTGCCTGAAAATTAATTTAATTTGTTTCTGCGTGAGTTTGATATTTTTCATTTTGACATTTTAGGATTGCTGTAATTAGTGAGCACGCGAGGGCTTTAAAAGAAGCCACGGATAGACCGTCGTCCTACTCACTATTTTTAAGAAATGTTTAAAAATTTTTTTTTTCTCTCGGGATCTGTCTGAAGACACTAAATTTCTGTAATTATTTGTATAGAGATGATTTTTTGGTAGAAGCTCCTCACTTAAGCCTCCGGTTTAGAAATACCGTAATAAAATGGCGACAATCGAAGCTCGGGACGCGACTCCATCTTCGGGGAGGTATAACCAGCCATCTTCGCCGGGCTGTGGTGCCTGGCACCGCCCCACACGCACTTGGGCGTGAGAAGCGACGCGAGACGAATTCGGCGCAGGGCGATTCCCACAAATCTGGCGGGAGGCGGCGCGGCTTCCCGCGCCGTGGGCCTCCGCCGCCCCCGCCGCGGCAGATTGATGGCATCCTGCATGCCACCGGATCGGGGCCCGCGACGAGTGACCCAGCCCATTGTTATGCAACGCTTTCCGATGGCGCCCGATCGGCTCTCGCGACGCGGTGCGAGGACGCGAGCCGAGCCCAGCCCGGCGTATAAATAAACCTCGACGACGAATATTCACGCCTTCTTTTCTCGTCGGGGGGTGGGGGGTCGGTTAATCGATAAGTCGTTAGATATAACCTGCTCTCGAGGGTGCTTTTCGCTTGGGTGATCAAAATGAAAAGGGACCTTGAAAGAAGGCGAAGGAGTTGAGGCCTAGGGCAAAAAAACCGAGTGGGTGGTGGATAGGAGGGGTGCGCGGAGAAGAGTAGAGGAAGGAACGAGAGGCGTTCTGGGCTCTTGAAACCCATCCCCTTCTTAGGATCGCTCCAAGGCATGAGCTTTGATCCTAAAATAGATAATTGTTTTCGGCAAAAACAAATACACAACGGCTATCCGGTGATCTATTTTTCGGAACATTAATGCACTTAAGTCGGGTTGGGAGTAATGGGATTAGTGATCAATTTGTTTTGCTGGACTTTCATTAAGAAACTATTGTCATAAGGAAATTGAAATTGGTTCTGGTGAAAGACGTAAATTTTGAAAGTCTTTCTATTCTCAAGTCTTTGCTTTCTTCTGAAATACTTCTTTCAATAGAAACGAGTAAACACTGAATAGAAACGAGTAATGCTGAAACTGTCTTGACAGGTCTTCTTTAAAACATTCATCCTATAATCGCATAAGCTTTTAAAGGGGATGTGAACATAACGTCTTCCCTCGTCTCTTACCAACGCTAAACCTGTGGTTATTTCGATAGGTTGGCCTGCAAGAGTGGCAGAATTTTACTTCGCGCAACAATTTAAGCAAGTTTGTTATCGTAAATCTGCATCGGATGAGTTGAATCCGATAAGATAAAAAATCGAAAATTGTTGCCTTTTGCGATAAAACTCAAGAACATCTTCGCTCACGTCTATTACTTCACGTGCATATATCAAAGAGAAATAAAGATAGAATGTTCATTTCCAGATAAGATATTACTTAGAAATTATTAACTTTTTTAAGTGCATCATGTTTGCCACCGAACATTAGCTCAAAGCAAACTAATCAAGCTCATGGTGCCAAATCTTCCTTTACCTATGAACCAGCACGAAATGGAAAATTCATTCTATTAGCTTCTTGTTTCGATGATGAATTGAGTAAAATTATATTATTGTAAAAAATACTAAATTTTAATTTACTGTTGTATGAAAAACAATATACTATCTTTAGAAATGGTTTTTGTGGTCTCGATTTGTCTATTTAATTTGGTTAGGCGGGCCAAAACTGTAGGGAAGAGTTATATTACATCCCGCTCTAATCAAACATTACAGAAGTAATAGATAGCCAAGTAAGTTAAGTCCGTAGAAAACCCAAATACCTCTTTGGTCAAAAGCAGTGCCAAAATTGGAACCCATGGGCTTTGGTTTGAGACCGCTCGGTGACCGCTTTTAACCTCCAGAGGCACGGGGTGCGCAGTACAGACAGGCCTAGGAGAGAGACGGGGCGGGGCGGAGCAGAGCAGTGGTTTGTTCGCGGTCTGTCACGAGATTGGTGGGCGGGCCCCGCCGCGAGCCTCGCCCTGCCTTGTGTGAGTGCACAAAGCTGCAGGGTTGTACCACTTCCCATACTGCACGTATTGCCTTTCGGCGTTCTGATTCTCACGCGAAGGAACGGGGTTCAAATTGCGTTTCCGAAGCTTTCTTGCAGATTCCTAAGTTAAGAGACGCTAAGAGATATTTTGTTGAACAAGCAATAATTATAGAACAAGTCGGATTCTAATTTCTCGTTTTAAGTATTTCGAAACTATCTTGCATGAACTCCATGGAAACTTAATCCTTAACTGAACGTAAACTTTCTATGAAATGGAGTTGATATTTAGAATCAGAAGAAACTAAAATTTCAAAAGCTTTTTTGACTTCTGCCACTTTAACTTTATAACAAAACTGGTAGTCCAGATGTAGTATATTCAAATATAAATTTATAACACCCTGTATTTCAACCTCTGCAGTTTGTTTGCTTGTAGAAGTTAAGCCCCCCCCCCCAAAAAAAAAAAGATTGAAGATGCTGCAGCATTACATAAGCAGCAGCCGAGCTTGTTGACTTGGCGCAACTCCAGCTCTGAGCTTCTCGCCTATTCGATCGCCCAGATCCCCAGCTAGTGAATAGGGCACGTATGGCTACGTGTGCGGGGTATGGATTTCTTTTGAAGTCCGTAATCTTATAAGGTTTCTCGTTCTGCAGGTGTTAGCTACACAAGTTCTTTAGTTTCTTATATCTCCCTGTTAATCACGAAGATTATCAGAGTGGTTTTAAACAATAGTTTCACTCAAAAGTGCATTGTGGTCGATAAAGAAACAATAATTAATTTGGTTGGTAAATCGTGTTGGCAATGGATAGAAACTACATTTATAAACATTTTATTTTCCGGCATTAACAGAAATATCAATTCAATTTGAGTTTCATTTTTTCTATCTTTTATTTTCCCATTCTTCGAATTATTGATTTTTTTCACAGCCTTCCAGATTACAGAACCTGCGGAACTACTAGCTTTACCGTACTAAAATGACAACTTCACTTAATTACATTTTTACGTGGTTAAAAATCTTAATGAAAAAATAAAATTTAATTGCACATAATTTATTTTAATAAATATTCGAGACACAGGGAAATTATATAATATGAATATGGCCCCCAACGTGATTTTGGAAAATTACTTTATTTTCAAGAATATGCGAATTTGTACTGAAACTCTTGTCCATCAAACTGGAGTAGGGTTCTTTGCACCGAGCCATTCACCGTGAACGAGTAAATGAATCGCCGGCGAAAAGTGCATCGTGAGGAGCTTGGCGCATGCGCGGCGCGGGAAGGCTCGGGCATGCTCGATATGCTCGGCCGAGGAGGGGGAGGGGGAGGCCTGCGCGAGGACGCCCTCTGGCGGCGCATGCGCGCAGCGGGAGCAGCCCCTAATAGTGCCGGAATCGCCTGCACGATTGCGCTCACTTACCTCGGAGGCCCGCGCTAGCCCGCCACGCGGCCGCGGGCCGCCCGGAGCGCCACTTCCGAACCGCCCCGTTGCCATTGTGGAAAAGGATCCGATTAGGGGCCATTCCAAAAATCACTCGCACACATTCGCTTTTAGGGCGCACGGGGGTCCTAGAACTGTGTGCGGGGAGGGGAAGTTGTTGAAATATGAAAGAGTTTTCTGCATATTTTGCATAATTACATTAATAACTTCAAACTATAAATTGACGTTAATGTGATGAACAATGTATCCAGTGTTGCTTTAGAGTGCTAAGTATCTGTGCAGGCCCGGATCCAGAAACTGCTCACCTAAACGTTCATTCTTTACGGAAAAGGTTAAGTGTCGTAATTTTGTTGAATACAGATCTTTTAAAAAATAATAAATTTTAAAATGATAAATTTCACTATTCATAATGAAAAACGTTAGGTCCAAAAGGGTGTGGCGTGATCCGTGGCTCCCAGTTACTACTACTCTAGAACAGATGTACAGGACAGTTGCACGTTCATGCATTGTTATTCACTCTCATTTAAAAATGCATTCTTATTTTTCGTTAATTTCACTTAGTTTTTTTGTCACTCGTTAAGATTCATCACCCAGTTAACGAGGTTAAGTAACTTTTATTATCAAAGGCTCTTTACAGCGAAAAATCACTCAATTTGAAGCATCGTTTTTCTTTTTCTTAAGTCCACAAACTCGCGTCTCTTCTAACGTTTAAAAAATAGAAGTAAAGAGATAAATAATTCAAGGAGCAATGTATCTTCGAATCTAAATTACGGTGTCTAGTCTCCATTACTTGGTTACAAAATAAAATCAGAATTTCTTTGACTGACCTATTATAACTAGGACTTCGTTGTACTTTGGGTGATTTCGAGAATACTTGTTTCTTGGAACAAAGCAAACTCGTATAGACCAAACTTAGGCGATTTCTGTTGAATATTTCACACACTTTCAAGCCATGCAGTTTTTGGATTTCTGATCGAAGTTTCCAAACATTTTCAAGTAAAGTAGTTTTGGATTTTAAATTGAACTTGCTGAACATTTTCAAGCGATTGGTTTCAGATTTGTTTGATCTTGTCGTACATTTTCAAGCGACTTAGATTGAACTTGTTGAACCTTTTCAAGCGACTTGGTTTCGGAATTCAAATTGAACTAGCCGAACATTTTAAAGCGATCAGTTTCGGATTTTACATTGAACTTACCAAACCTTTCAAGCGACTTAGTTTCGGATTTCAGGTTGAACTTGCCGAACATTTTATGTAACACGGGGTTTCGCGCAAGAGCATGAAGGCAGGTCCATACATTCGATATCCGGCGAGTAGTGAGCAATCGCTCGCCGAATCCCAAATAGTATGGATGAGTTACTTACTACTCATTTGCCGAGTGAGAAACATTCGATGCTCGCCCAACCCACCGCGTGTCTCGTCTTTCGGACACATCAAAGGAAGCGAACATTCGCCGAACACTTCGGCTGTTCGGGATTGGGCGAGCAGTAGCTGGCTGCTCGGCGACTGCCGAATGTGTGGAGCCGCCTTGACGAAGTGGCGTGCGCGAGCCCGCTGTCATTGGCCTGTTGACGGCTGGGAGGCCCGGCCCGGCCCGGCGCCCGGGGCCCGTGCTTTATTTACGAGGGAGGCCCCGGCGGGGGAGGAGCAACAGCAGCTGGAGAGAAGTGAAGCGGGGTGGGGCATCTGCGGGCCCTCGCTAATTAGCCAATGTAAAGAGGACAATTGGAGGCGACTAACGACTTGCTGACGACCCGAGGGGGTGGTCTTAAGAGATCGCGCGATAACAAAAAAAAGGCATGTCAGGAGAGATCCTTACAAGCGTTTTAAGAGGAAATGCTATTTTACGACTTTCGTGGTGATTGTGGAAGTAATTACTTTTCTTGTTAAACCAGAATTTTGCCAATATTTTCACAATTAATTATAGAAACTAATTTCGAATTGAGTTTCTTGACGGGTCTCTGTAATATACGGTGATAATAGAAAACATTACTCGTGCAATATTTGAAAATGATAAGATGCACAGTGTCTGCACTTTTCAGATAAAATTATTTGAAACTTCTTCACTCATATTGAATAATATACTTATGTCTTTGACCTACTGTTCAAGGTGAACGGTCGTAGAAAATGATAGTATATTGCGCAGTATTTCTGCTGCCTTATAGATTAGTGCGGTGGTCGATTCTAGAATCGATCCCTAGACTTCTTGGAAAGGGCGATGAGAGCACGTGGCCGTCGCTCTGGTGGTCAATTAGCGTGAGTCGCATGGCTTTATCGACCTCTCGCGACACGAAACATAGTCTATTTGCTTTAGTCTGTAAAATTGTGGACACTGCAGTTGTCGCTTCGATATTTTAAGGATTTTACATTGCTTCTGCGTTGTTTCAATCTAAAGTAAACTTTCTGAAAGTCTATGCATTCATTTGCATAATCTGTGGAGAGTTTTTGGATTTTTTCTTCACGAAATTTTACAATTTAATGCAAAATGACTACGTGCGTTTTGTCATTAAAATTACCCCAGAAATCGTGCGGTCCAAGTGCACGCGCACCCATCACAATAGGGATCAGAGAGAGGGAAGCAACCGTAAGATCGTCTAAAAGGAAGAATTCTTGAAAAATTGTATACCTACGTAATAACTACAAATGCACTAGAATACAAATTTAAAATTGTTTTACGAAAGACCTTGTTTAGCGAGTATTTACTAGCATAGATTTTTACTTAAATCCTGGGCGAAACTCTAATTCGAAAACTTCTCAGAAAAATTTCGAATTTATTCATTCTAATTCAACACAACTAGATGAATAATGAAGAATTTCGCATAATACTCTGATTTCTTTTATGAAATCAACGTTCATGCAGAATAATAAGTCATTCCATGGTATATAAATTTTGAATGTTACTTCTTTGTTTAACCGGAATGCTTATTTCTGATCAAATTCCTCCCATTAATAATATTATTCTTGGTTATTACAGTAAAATATCGGAGATCTTGTCTAAATGGTACTTTCCTTGTCACACGCTTCTACCGTCACAGGTTTTATCTCTAATTGTTTCTAACTGGAACAATGGAATGAAATCATCAAATTGATATCACAAGAAGTCGGTCAATATGTTGTCAGAAGACGTACGGGAAAATGTCGACCTATTGTCTTCGGAATCGTCTTCACTATTATCTCTCGACTAGCGACAGCTTCTATTGGAGGCATGTTGAACTTCGTAGGAAGATCGTTCATGTTCACTCCCGATAAATTGTCATTATCAGCTCCATTACACTTTTGATGGACACTTGCCAGATAACTTTTTTTCCGTACCGTGGCGATCTTGGAATCGAACGTGATTTTGAAGTGATTCAGCGGGCTTTCTGTGCGTCACTGGATTGGCGGGTTTGAACGGCCGTCGGGGCGCGCCGTGCCGCGTGTCCATTGGCTGTGGCGGCGGCGCGCGCCCCTCTTCCCCGTGTGTACACGCTTTTATCGATCGTTTCAACACCCCTGACTGTCCGGACAATCGTGCCGCCCCGCCGGCGCGGCCCGGCCCGGCGTCGCGTCGCGCAGCCAGAGAGAGCGTGGTGGCTACAGCTCGTCGGCGCACTCCGGGCTATGGGCGAGTGCGCGAGGACGTGAGAGGCACAGGAGGAGGCTGGACCCCGCGTGTGGAGTAGTAGACCCGTAGTCCCGTAGTGTGTAGTAGTGGCACCGGATTAGTGGAACGATAGAACGTAGTAGGCTTTTATGACCGTTTTTATATAATTTTACACAAAAAACACAAAAATGGGTGGTTGTGCATCGAAGAAACAAGAGGAGGAAGCGGCGGCGGCTGCGGCAGCGGCGGCGGCGGCCAAGGAGGGCGAGGAAAAAACGGAGGGAGAGCAGAAAGCGGAAGGAGAACAGGCGAACGAACAACCGAAAGATGAAGAGGCGAGGTATGATTACGTTTGAATTATCGATGCTGAGGACAAATTTCGATTTGGGAGATTTTTCGCTTCCATACATCAGTATTACTAGCCTTTACCGATAAAGATGGGCGTTGACCGTGAGCGTGAGGTCGCCCCCGATTAGCTTCTTAGTCCATTCATTAACGCTCGGAGTTGGGCGCGAATGCGTTCCGTTTGCCTGCACGCGAGCTTTTTAAGTTCCGTAGTGCCCTTGTGCAGCGTTTGGCGCCGACAGGCTCCATTTAAAAATGCCGGCTCCGCTTCCGGATTTGGCTGCCTTCCAAGTGCGCTGTGGGGAAGCTATACTCACGTGCGGGAATTCATTTAGAAGCATTATATTCTTTACGGTAATCGCAATATGTCAGAGTAACTGAGCAATGCATGGAAGTGGTTGGACTTATAATTGTGATCTTGTTCCAACTGTTGCTTTCGCGATTGAAATTGCTTTACCTTTGAGATCTTGGTAAATAAAAGAATCAAATTATTTTAATTTCAGTTATCGCATCAATTGCGAATATGATTCGGATGTGAATGACTCGATGGAAGTAGATTTTGGGATTGCGTGCATTTGGCGGCGTGGCGCTGCCCTGCGCGGGGCCAAAAGCCTTGGTGGCGAATGGGACGAGAAAACTTGCGGTGCGAGGAGAAATAAGAGAGCAGCTGCGTGCATAAGGGCAGAGGGGCGCGGGCGTGTGCGGGGGCGTGGGGTTGCCGGCCGGCGTGGCCATCTTAGGGCGCGGCGCGCGACAGAAGGGCGTGGCCTTGCCACCCCCGCCCCCCTTCCGTCGGGCGGGCGGGAGCGGCAGCGAGCGAGCGGGCGGGCGGGCCCACGCTCAAGGGAAGCCCCAATCTGCGGTCCTCCGCGCCGCCGCCGCTGCGATTAAACTGACGAGCTCTTTCCGTTCGAATTACTGGCGCTGTTAACGAACTGGCCCTTGTATTGCCGCTCTGGGGTTTGGGTTGAGAGCGCTGTGCCGTGTGGACACCCCGGGGGAGGGAGCTCGGGCAGGCCCGGTGGCGGATTCTCTCGCTTTCGATATCGGCCGTGGTCACGGATCGATCAAGTGCTCACGAGAGAATTTGCGGGGCCGGCAACAGCACACTCTCGTAGTTGTGAAAATTTTGAAAATTGTGAAGTTATTCTTGACCACTAGAATTAGGTTTGTTAGATCTAAATACGAAAATAGAAGCTTTTTGAGAATATTAAAGCAAAGAAACTAATTTATAAAATATATTAACGGCCATAGCGAAGTTCCTGAGCGCCGTAAATTGGTTTGTGCAGAAAAAAATTAGAAATTAAAATGTTTAATGTGATATAGATCATTATTAAAATTAATCGAATTTGCTAACGATGTAATAAATGAGGGGAAATTCAAAGTTCTAAATCAATGACGCAGCCACGGGAACTCTTTGAAGCGGAAATGCGACGTAGGGGCCCAAGTGCTTGTATATTCTTAGATTTTTCAATGGTGGCCGATGACATTGGATAATGGTTTCATCTCCTGCCTTATAAACTGGATATTTTTATCAGTGGTAAGCACATTTCGGAGGCCACGAGCCCCGTTGAGAAGTGCATTCACGAATTAATTAAACATATTAATTTAATAAGGCAGGAGGTGTAACAATGAACTAAGATCGCCCATCATAGAAAAAGGGAAATATAAAAACGTGATGCGTAATAAAGAAAACAGCGGCGCGTGGCTGGGCCGGCGGCGCCCTCGGGTCGCGTGAGCAGATGCATCTGCTGGCGCGGGGAGGGGTCGGTGGCCTCCGGGGCGGAGCGACGTGGAGGGTCGGGGTGGAAACCTAGATGGAGGGGGGGTGCGATCGGGAAGCGACGACCACGTGCGGGGCGCTGCCGGTTTTCCCCGCGCGTCGCGCCCCGCCCCGCCCCGCCCCGCTCGTGCCGTCCTGCGCGCCCCGGCCGCGGGGCGCCGATGACGCGAGGACGTGTCCTGTCCCCCTCATCTCTCATCCCTCGTCTCTCTCCCTCTCCGCCGCGCCGTGCGAGCGCGCGGTCGCGGAGCGGGCCCCCCCGGCCCCCCTGCGCGGCGGCCCCCGAGGGGGGGGGGGCTGCTGGCGCGGGCGCGTTCGATGCAGCGGCGGTGGCTTAGCACGCGATTGACGGCTGCAGCCGCTGATTCCGATCACGAAGCGATTTATGGAGGTGGCGTTCGGAAATGGCATTGTCGTTGTCTAATGGGTAGTAAGAGGCAATCGGCACTACTATAAAATTAAAGTATTGGATGTGAAGCTTCTAGTACATCTGTACAGATCATGCTGCCAATGTGGCTTGCTGGTCTATTCTTTTTAGGCTTAATTAAATCGAGCATTATTGGCCAGATGGATAACATGAAATTATGATTTATTAAAATGTATCTACGATATGAAATTTCTAAATTCGTTTTCGAAAATATTAATTTGGAGTAGACTATTTCGTGGACTTCACTTGGCATTGCTTGCTTCAGTCTATTCGGTAAGGAACAGACTTTGTAAAAGCTGCTTAGGCTAGTGTCTTACATTGATCGTAATGTTTTTACTGAAGAGAAATCCCTAATACTTCCTCATCAATTGAGTTTTCAATACGAAGAAAAGTATCGCAGCGTGTTCTATCATGACTTCACATGCGACAAAAGACTGACTACATGGCTTAGATTCCCACTACTGAAATTTCTTTCAATTCACAATTATCGTATTATCACATTCTTTGGTGACAGTTTTACTGGAAACTATACTATCTCGCTCATCTCTGGTATCTAATCAGCAGCTGTCCGAAGTAAAATGATATACGTGGTTATCGATGAACATGATACGTGACCTTTGTCGCATGATGCTCACAGATGCAACGGAGGAGATCAGAAAAAGGCTGAAATAGTACTATAAAACTATTAAATTCGGAAGTAAAAACGGTAGTGTTCTTGTTGTACCACGTTGATATAACAAATATCTTCCATCACTTAAAATAATAAATCAGATCCAGTACAGAATTTTAATGATTACAAGCTTAGTATCGGATGTTAGAGAAATAGGTTACTCCTATAACAGACTCGGACACCTAGTTTGTTTTTTACACATGCATCGCGTCGTTTTTTGTGAATTTACATTGTATTGTTAAGCATCTCGAGTGTTATTGCTGGTTTTTCTATTCTGAGATCTCCTTTACTCGTTCCCGCGTTTAGTGAATGGTTGGTGACCTTTCGATTTTCTCTTGTTTCAGAACAGACACCATGGTTGACGCCGCGGTTCTGGAGAAGCTGGAGGCCGGCTTCAAGAAGCTGAAGGACTCCGACAGCAAGTCCTTGCTGAAGAAACACCTCACGCAGGAAATCTTCGACAAGCTCAAGACCGTCAAGACCCCATCTTTCGGTTCCACCCTTCTGGATGTCATCCAGTCTGGTACGTATGGGGATGGCTGACAAAAAATTCTGGGAACTTTTGCAAGGTTCAATACCTTCGAAAAGGTCTTCAGTTAACTGCGTATCACCTTCGAAACAAAAAGTTCAAACTTTCCGTCGAAGACGTGAGCTCCCAGTCTGAAACAAATTGATTCCACCTGTATACCAACTTTGTGCATTTATAATAACGCCCATATTCATCCAATTGTGACCGGTTTCTTGCAGCGATGCCAAAATTCTGAAACACCTATTCGCCGAGATATACTGTAGTACGCTTAGGAATATTTTCCGTTTTCATTAAAATTTATTTTTTGTAATTGAAAGTGGGCAATTTTTTTTCTTAAAGTCGCAACATAAAAATTATTTCTCATTGGCAGCGGCCATTGCAAATCAATCTTAACGAATTTCGAGCCCCTGTGCTATTCAGGAGTCCCTCCCCTCTTTATATATCATATATAAAGAAATTTAATATTTATTAGACATCAATTATTCCCTTTTTTATTATTCCTTTATTCGCTTAGAATATTATTCGAGAAAACTAAAACAGGGATGTTAAAACCTCTTCACAATTTTTTGGTTTGCCAAATTTAAATAAAAACACTGGATCACCTTTGTGGCGGAGGACCCTTACGCTGCAGCCCCAAGAACACCTTAGATAAGATTCCTCTAATTCGCTGGTCAGGCGAGAGCGCGCCGTGTCCGTACCCAAAGCCGGCCTTGGCGGGCAGTGCAGTGTGGATGGTTGGGTGGGGGGGAAGGGGGCGTGGAGTGCGTGCGGCGTTGGCGTCGGGGCAACCTGGCGGGCGCCGACCGGGCGGCCGCCGGGACCCGGCGCCGCGCCGTCCTGCCGTCTGGCGGCCGGCCCACCGACCGGCCGGCATCGATCGCGCGGAGTCTGCCTCGGCTCGACGACGCCGCCGGCCCGGGAATTCCGGGCGGCTCGGCGCCACCCCGCCCCCGCCCACGCCCACGCCCAAGCTCTCGCTTTCGCCCTCGCGCTTGCTTTCGCTCACGCCCACGCTCTCGCCTTTGTCCTTGCCCTTGCCCTTGCCGTCGCCCTCGCCCTTGCCCTCGCTTATGCTCGCCCTTGCCCTTATGCTCTCGCCTATGTCCTTGCCCTTGCCTACGCTCTCGCTCTTGCCCTCTTACGTTCTCGTCCTCGTTCTTGCTCACGCCCTCGCCCAACCGCAGTGGGGTTGCTTGCCGACCAGGCGGCTGCTGTCCACTGAAGAGATTCCTTCGGCGTGCGAGAGCAAGGGGGAATCAAACCACCTAGCCCTCGCAGGGGGGAAGGCTGAGAGTCATATCCTGCACGAGACAGATTCCGCTAGTGCATCACGGACAATAACAAAATCGGCTAGATCACAGTCCAGCATAACAAGTTTTTATCCACTTTCATATCTCAAGCGAAAATGGGACTGACAAGGTCTGGAACTTGTGCACAGAATGGTGGGAACAAAGCCGTTCACAGTAGACTGGCGGAAATGGCGGGAGTGTTTTGTATCTCTACTGCAAATTAAGCAAGTGAACGAAACTAAGTGCGGCCGATAAATCAATTTTTAGGAGCAATATTGATTCAGAAAGAATTAGACATTCTTCTATTAGTTTCGAAAAACATAAATTAATTTATTTCCGTGAACTTCAGTTAGCCATTATGTAGTCAAAACGGCTGTATAAAATAGAACATGAGTCTGAAAACGTTCCCCATGTAAATTGCATACTAGGTTTTCCAACGCTGCCGGACATCGCGTATCACAATCTCCTACCTCAAGAGAAGTGAAGCCGTCAGGGCGCTGTGAAGCAACAAAGCCACCCACCGCGGGCGCGAGGGAGCTTGGGGCGCTCGAACTCCCGGGCGAAACGCTCGAGCGTGTGTGAGCGAGCGTACGGAACGCTTTTGTGTACTATACTGAGGGAATCTCGTGTAAGCTTTGGGAGAGATGGTAAAGGAGAGTTAAATGAATGAAAGATCTGTCGATTAGACACAAATCTTGAAATGTCGTTAATCGGGAAGCCCTCCCCTTTCTTTTAGAGGATTTTACACCTTTTTATGTAATTGTTTTGCAAACGAATTTTCACGTACCACAGTCATACATAATTTACTTTAGAAATTGCCTTTTTATTAATTTGAAGAATTAAAGAAGTCGAAATATAGGGTATATAAATGTTTGCATTGGGGATTTATAATAGAATATTGTGCTTCTTTCTGAGGCATAATACCAGAATTCATTTCATTTTTATGTAAGATTGCCACACAATATATTGCAGAAGGTTTTCTTCATAGGTAATTTAATGATTTTTTTGTCGTGTATGTGCAGGTCTTGAGAATCATGACTCCGGAGTTGGTGTGTATGCTCCTGATGCTGAGGCCTACAACACCTTTGCTGATCTGTTCGACCCCATAATTGAGGAATACCATGGTGGATTCAAGAAGACTGACAAGCACCCCCCCAAGGATTGGGGCGATGTGGACACCCTTGGCAACCTGGACCCCAACGTGAGTGTTCATTGCTCGTTTTGTTGATCAAATGCACACACTGCAAAGGGGAGAAACATTTTGTTTAAGGAGCCAAATTAAGACTCTTGTGCCAATTTTTGATTCACTTAAAATGTGGAATGAATTTTTTTAGGGTGACTACGTCATCTCTACCCGTGTGCGCTGTGGTCGCTCCATGCAAGGCTACCCATTCAACCCTTGCTTGACTGAGGCTCAGTACAAGGAGATGGAGGAGAAGGTCTCCAGCACCCTGTCTGGTCTGAGTGGTGAACTGAAGGGTCAGTTCTACCCTCTGACTGGCATGACCAAGGAAGTGCAGCAGAAGCTCATTGATGACCACTTCCTCTTCAAGGAGGGTGACAGGTTCTTGCAGGTGAGGAAAAAGAACATGTACAGCTTAAGAACCCATTTGTTTCAACTCTTTCATGACAAAGGTTTTCTAAATGTCTCGCAGCCTGAGACAAGAACTTCGAGAACAGCTTTAAAACTAAAAATATTAAGATCAAGAAATTATAGTAAATGTAATTCCTAGAATTCTGGCCTTTCCTTTTACTTTGAAACGAAAATACCAAAGAAGTTTTACTCTTAAAATGTGGTCAAAAAATTTTCCTTGACATAATACTAGTCCCAAAAAATAAGTCACTATACGTATAGATTTGAGTTCATTAAAGAATTGTCTTAAACTAAAATTATCGATCTGTATCTTGAGATAAACTTTCAAAATCTTAGAAACTGCGCTTATTTCCTGAAGAGGCTTTTGTAATAGTGTTGATCGCAACACACTGAATGTAATGTTGTTTTCCTTAACTTTCAGGCTGCTAATGCTTGCCGCTTCTGGCCTACTGGCCGTGGCATCTACCACAACGATGCTAAGACTTTCTTGATCTGGTGCAATGAGGAGGATCACCTCCGAATCATCTCCATGCAGATGGGTGGTGATCTTGGCCAGGTGAGAACAATACATTTCCTTCAATATTCAATCAGGAAAAAAAAACATAAAATCGTAATTTGCATAAAGGATATTTAAGTCGATGGTTCGAATTTTCCAACAATTCTATTAAATTTTTTAGGTCTACCGCCGTCTGGTGACTGCTGTCAATGACATTGAGAAGCGCATCCCCTTCTCCCACGATGACCGCCTTGGTTTCCTCACTTTCTGCCCCACCAACTTGGGCACCACTGTGCGTGCCTCTGTGCACATCAAGGTCCCCAAGCTGGCTGCTAACCGTGCTAAGCTGGAGGAAGTTGCTGGCAAGTACAACCTGCAGGTATGTATTTTGGTTCATTGCACATTTCTCTTCTTCAAATATGAATTTGCTAAATTAGACTGAAGTAGATGGTGTTAAATATGAAATCCTGTAAAGTTCTAAAGTATTTTCTTGAGGGTGTTGATTAAGTTTGGGTAATTTCTGGTGACGGGAAACTTAAGATTGGTTCTTTCCTATTACAGGTCCGTGGCACCCGCGGTGAGCACACAGAAGCTGAGGGTGGAGTGTATGATATCTCCAACAGGAGGCGTATGGGTCTGACTGAATACCAGGCTGTCAAGGAAATGAATGATGGCATTGCTGAGCTGATCAAGATTGAGAGCTCTCTCTAAAAAGTGGACCAACCAATTTTCAAAAAATATCCAATCTGCTTCCCATATCCTTATCTTGAAATTCTGTTTCTTTTCCTTGAGCCTTTTGTTCAGTACTGACTGAGCCCTATTGATTTCCCCACACTGGATATCAAGTGAAGACCATGGGGAGTAGAAATGTTGATCAGTATTTTGTAAATTGTTGGTATTATTTATCTTTGCTGCTGGTTAGTTGAAATATTCGATATTGGCAGTTTAGAATGATACTCATTTCATGCTTACTTTTCATTATCGAAAAGGAAAGTCATTAGCTGAACATGCATTACGACACTTGCACAACTGAGAGATATTTTCCTATGATTACAGTAGATGGCAGGTGTGCATTTCACTTGTATGAAAGGAAGACTTAGATGGGAACAATCAAGAGTAGAGTGAATACACTTGACCAATGTTGCTTGTGTGTAGCTGAGGATTTGGTGATACTCAAAACCTGAGGAATGATTGATCTTGGGGTAAATGTTTTTCCTTGCTCATTGAAACACTCGAGATAAAAATATGTGAATAACACTCCCATTACACTGATCACATAAAATGCATAACATGTGAAATGTAACTTGTATGAATGCTTTTGAAGTTCAGCTAATTGCAGTGCTTCTAGTCCTGATTATACAAAGTTATATATTTTTGCCAGTTCAGCAAAATTTAAAAACAATAGGTCAAATTTGCACAAAACCATTCCCAAGCAAAAACAGTTGGTATGGATTCCACTGTTCCATTAAATAAAGTGAATAAAACAATGTTGCTACACATTCAATGTCTTTTTCTTAACCTTATGATCCCAGAGCTTGTACCATAAAAATAGAACTTCATTAATATTTAAATATTTTATTCGAATTGGATTCTTTTGAGTGCACTCTTCTTGAGATTGATGAGACAACTTGCGATTACATTGGAAGAAGACCATGATTGAAGACTAAAATTACCCCTGCGACATTACAAATTGGAATTGGCCTTTCACGGGATGCATGGTCTCTTTCGGCGAAATGGTTCCACCTAAATCTGAAGACCTGTATCCCATCAAATGTAAATTCTAATGACAAGTATTCACAAGTTCTTACATACTCGTGGGATCGTTTTCTCGCCCTACAAAATCGCACGAGGCCTCCAGATGTCTATTGGATTCACTGGCTCGTGAATTTTAATCATTTCACTGAAACTATTATTAAATTTTCATCGGAAAGGAAGACTTACCTGCAGACCTGACTATGTAGTATAGTTATTTTAATCAACCTTCGTTTGTTCTGTGTATTGAATTATATTCCGAAAATGACTTCAACTTGTAGTCGTCTATAGAGCAAGCAGTACGGAAAATAGTTGAGGAAACAAGATGCAGAATTTGCAGGATTTTTACACGCATTTTTGAAATGTATAGGTGTGAAAATGATTGAACATTTCTAATGCTCTTAGTCCCTTAGTGATACCGATGAAAAATTCATACTACCATAAGTGACAAAAAATCTGATACACAAATAAGGCATAGACGTACACAATTGCGTTCACCCCGAGATCGAATGGAAAACCTTAAGTCAATTGATATGCTGCTGAATCCTGACGCATTCAAGATGTACTTTTATAATTAGTTTCCATTATTTTAGTACTGTTAATTGAACTGATTCTCACAACATTCTGTGAATCATTTCATTATTCAAATTGATACAACACGCCTGAATTATAGTCGTGATTGCCAGTGATAAATTTACATCAACGTACCATTTGTACCCACATGATCATTTATTTATTGTAAGTGTGTAGTACGGTGCACGAGGGGGAAAATAGTCTGTCCTGAGAATACTTCGTAAATGTAACGTGCAAATTCAATCTTAAATGAATAGTATATGTAGAACTTGAACATAGCTTTTAGCCCACAAAAACATTCGAAACCAAACGATTCAATATTGAGGACATCAAATATCAGCAAATACCATGTGAAAATAATACGTGTTATTTGGTTTCCTATGTGCATTGTTATTGCGTCTAGCATGATCGTAATAATGGGTTTTATTGGGTATTTTAAGGTCATAGATCGATGATCCTCTAAACTAGTGATTTCAAAAGGGGAACTATGTTGTAATGAAAACCTGACGCAGAACCCCATGTTAAATAACTCTACACAAATACACAATGGCAAAATTATACACATACTTTGTGGTTCTGAAGATAATAGACTGTTAATGGGTGAACCTGATGAGACATGAGATAGTGTACGTTAATCTCCATGTTTTGAATAACAATAGTTATCATGAAAATGGATTACAATAATTTTATTTTTTATCAAAACTTTCAAGGAACATTCGACGTTGTTCACGCTTGCTAAACTAATTGTAGTTTTCCACCGACCTCCATCAGCGGTTCCAAGCGACCCAATGGGTTCATAGAAACCAATTTAGGAATCTTAGGCTGTGAGTTTGAATCATAAATGATCCTGTGCGCCGTTAATAGTCCATTAATCATGCCTGCCTAGAAACGAGTTTAATTTTGAATGGATGCAAGCGGAAAATGAAGGAAATCAAATATCTGAGGCAGATATACGGAGATATTCCTACAAGGCATTTAATTTAACGCAACCCTTCGTACTCAGATGAAACCAGGGTTGCCTATAGTTTTGAATGCAGGTTACAGATTTGGCAGTTATACAAGGGACAATTTTCGCATAACCTGATATGCGTGTCTAAAGGTTTTTGGATTGATAAATTTAAACCTGAAATAAAAACTTCCTATCATGCAGTGTTTTTGAGTTATTAAATTTATTTAAATCTTTGGTTATTATATTGGGTATGCAACATGGCTACACCAAGTATAGATGTTTTCTGTGTGAGTACGATACTTGCGTCAAAAATTTCCATTCCAAAAGAAAGATTAGGCCTCAACATGAATGGAAAATGGGAGAAAAAATGTTTAGAAAGACAATAAATTGGTAGCCAGTGATGAAGTCCTTCTTTCTCCACTTCACATCAAGTTGGGTCTTATGAAACAGTTTGTCAAAGTCTTGAATACATCTAGAAGAGGGTTTATTTATCTTTCACAAACATTTCCTCGTCTTTCGGCTGCAAAAATAAAGGAAGATGTGTTTGTAGATCCCCAAATTAGAGAATTTCTGAAAGATACACCTTTTGAGCAATGCCCAACCACAAAAACGAAAAACACACGGACATTTTTCAAGGAAGTAACGCAAAACTTTCACGAAGAAAAGAGCTAACAACTATAAAGGACTAGGAGCAATCCCTATACTAGCACATGGATATTTAAGATGCAACGTGACGTTAAATTGCATTTTCTTGATTCAAATTTGCGTTATTTTCTTGAGAACTGCAGTGATGTTTCCGATGAACATGGTAAAAGATTTCATAAAAACATAATGGCCATGGACAAGCAGTACAAATGGATGCCTTCAATGCTTGAAGACCACCGGTGGAACATTATACGAGAGTGCTAAAGCGATTAAAAGTGAAAAAAATAAGCTTTCGAAATTCTCAGGGGAGAGATGATTTTGCTGTTACATAGTATCTATATATATAAGATTTTTCGTACAATACATTGAATTGATAGGTATATACTTGCTTTAGTTAGATTCTAATTGGAATGTTTCTTTAAAATATGTAAAAATCTAGGATAGTATTTGTTACACATTTTGTGAATAAAGAGAGTGGGGAAAATTGTCTAGATCTTACAAACAGTACCTGAGAGAAAGAAACTGATTACAGTTATGAATTCAGGAGTAATATTTATGTATAAATCACGTCTGTTTCCCTCAGAAACGTTATTTTAATTTTTTGGAGAACAGTGTAATTCATGTCAGAGTATTTTTATTGGAAAGGATCTATAAAAACCATCTGAATTTCAATCATAAGTAGGCATATTTTATACTGTGTTTGAAGATATATTGTTTGAAAAAGTAAGAACCATGCATTATTAATTTTTAAAAAATATAAAAAAACAGAACGTATCAAATTGAAAACTCTGCAGTTCAAATAGCATAAAGAGAAACTCGAAGGGTTTTTGTAAATGTTCACCACTGATAGTGGCGGCCGATACGGAATTCTATTGGTGGTGCGAGTTAGTGATGTGACGTTGTTAACAAAACATCGATGTTCAAAATTGTAACATCGATGTTAATAAAACATTGATCAAATACCATCGATGTTTTAAACATCATTGCGATGTTTTAAAACTGGTTTAGTAATCTCCAAAATAAAATTCGTGAGCAGAAAATTTTAGTGACCATGTTTATTCAGTTATAATGAAGATTAAACTGAAAACTAAATAAGAACAAATAAAATACCCATACTGAAAGCCAGAGCGCCCACAGAAATCTCAAGAGGTGACAGCTTCCTGAGGTCGCAGAAGTAGGGTACGGGAAGAAGAGAGGAAGCCTTGCGTCCACGGCATACGCCGCCTCTCCATGCGCGAAACACAAGGAACGACGTACGAAATAGCAGGGCATCGGGGTCATCCTGAGCGAGAGATAGTCTGCACCATGGAGATAGTGCTGTTAGTGCACTCTGTGGAGGAGAACGTGAACTTCTGTGCCACTTCGCTTGTAGCACCATCCCGTCCATAAGAGACACATACTAACCTACACAGAGTTCATACAGCGTTAAATGATCATACACGGTGACAACCCGTAGGTGGTTCAGAGGTTTGAAGGAGGCTGACAGATGGCACTGCGGTCTATGCGTTTGAAGAGGGTATTGATAGACCATCGAAGGACGAAGTGCTCGTTCAAATGAATTATTATAAAGAAAAATATTTTGAAGAAACAATATTTTATACGCAATTGTGATGAAAATTGTATTTTCCTTCCTTTCTGTTGATGGTGCCAAGGCACACTGACACTATCCTACAAGCCGCCACTGACCATCAAGGTGAAAATAGATCTACGTTACGGAAATATAATTCTCATCTATTTTTCATTAATTTCTGAGTTTTGGAAGGAAAGGTTAGCAGGAAATGTCTCATCAGAGACGACGGACATCAATCAAAGAATCGCCTTTTCATACATCATTATAAGCAGGGTTTTTGTCTATGAGATATTGTGAAATTGTGAGCGAGTTATATTCAATTCTTGGAAAATTACCATTTGATGGAAAATATAAATTAAAAAGAATCTAAATACGATATTCTTTCTAAATGTGAGGGAAGATGGATTCTGCAGCAAATTACAATAACGAATCTAGTGGATAAAGAAAGGTTGTAATTGTTCTAGTAGTATTCAAGAAAATATAAGTTCGAAATTTCTTATTTACTACGAGTGCATTTTTACCCGTTTGTCCACGTGTTAAATTCAATTTTTTTTCGTTTCCAATATCAAAATAATTTTAATTTTGAATTATATGAGCATATCTTTACCATTCGAGGAATACATCTGATGACGTCATTTTAGATCTGCAATTCTTCTAAAAGAAGAATTTAATTTTTCTATAAGAAGAAGCCCCGTCAACTTCGGTGCGGACCAACTACCGTTTGCTTCACACCTGCCTCTCTCTCCGACTTAACGCAAAGGCACATAGCAGCTAAACACCGTTTTAGATGAAGATTGAAGAAGAAGTAGATAAAAGCTGGGTTGAGGGTGGTGAAAAGCCGAAAAGATATACCGGACTAAAGAAAAATATTACTAAGCTGTTCTAAAAGTCTATACCATTCTGCAGCACTACCAGTTTATTTTCTCGCATAATGCTTACGCAGAATAGAGAAATTATTGCAATGCTGCGCGGAAAACGGCGATTTTTCCACAGCAAAACTTTTATTGCTGGGCCCTGGTAACGAATAAATGAATGTATCTAGTTTCCATATGCAGCAAATTACTTCCTTTAACACGTGTGCACTGGCAAAAGTGACTTAGAGCATTTTGACCGGGAGGTCAAACCCTTTGACCGGGAGGTTGAACCCTTTGACTGAGTGGTCCTAGGGTTCGATTCCCTTGAGATTCTATTCCTTCTTCGGGAAATTACTCTCTGAAAATCGAACTTGGTTCATTCGCGTTCCATAGATTTGATCGCAAATATTTCTCAAATAAAAACATAGAAGGTAGGTAAATAATATCTCGATTTATTGGCCAGAATGTACTGAATGCAATGCGTTCTAGAATGCTGGAACAACCGAGAGCTGAATAATTTTGAAAAGAATAACTGTCTACAAATGCAAAAAATGGCGCATGGCATAAAACAAAAATGGCCGCCATTTGTAAACCAGTGATAATAAAAATAAATCAAAGATATTTTTGAACAACCAAAACATAAGGAATTTTATGTTCAAAATATGATTTTTTTTCGAGGTGGTCGAGCGACCAGTTTATTAAATTCTGGACCATTTAAAATGGACTGACCCTTTCGAAATAACTAACCCCTTACAATTTTTTAAAGTTTATAAATGCAAATGGCGTTAATATTCATTGGTATCACGTATTGGAAAAAGAAGCATACCACGGGCGTTAAACAGCATTTCGCCTCAACTTACAGCTCAAAACCTTTACACCGCTATTAAAAACTAGTGGTGTTACAGAATGACACAGACTTTCTCGTACTAGTTACTTTTCTCATTTCTTTGGTCAGAGCTAGCTAATCGGACTTGCCACATACTATTGCCAGTTGCCATCTCTGTCGCAGTCCTTAGATACATTTTTTTTTTTAATTTTCTCAATTTTTAGGTTTTCAGGTTTTCGGTAGAACTAGAATATTCCTTTAAGAATATTAAAAAAGAGTAAAACCTCGTTCTAAGAGGAAATTTTCGTTGAAAAAATTGGAGACGTTTTTAAGAAAATGGTATTCAAGCGTTAATGTAAATGCGAAATTTGAAATTCTATTTCGCAGAAAACTTTTGGGTTATCGAAAAACTTAATTGGAAGTCAGTTGAAGCACTTTCACTCATAAATGCAATAATTTTTACAAATCGCTGAAAATGTGCATATTAAAGGAGTGAGAAATATTTAAAAAAATACATTGTGTAATTATTGAAAAAAAAATTGTACAGAAAAATTAATTTTACATCATCTTAAACCATGCAGTTAGTATTATCCGTTCGAAAAGTTTGAAGAAAAAAAAATGGAGCTGTTTTTGAGAAAACGGCGTTTAAACATTCATGAAAACGCGGAATTTTGAGCTTATTTTTACACCAAAGAAAAATGACGTAAAAAATCTTAACAAAACCAGTTCGGATGAACAACTCAAGCTGATGGATATGTTACTGACGTGATCGAGGCTTCTTCCATTCGTTCGAGTGAACTCAGCTTGTAAACTTTTGGTTTGGACTGTTCTTCACCAGGAAGTCTCTGACTTTAGTTATCCCGAAATCGGCCGAACCGGCAATGCCACTGATATACGTCACAAGAATTATATATTCACAATGGCTGTCAAAACGACTTCTGTGCGAACAAATCGAATAGGCTACTGTGTAATTCTGTGAAGAACTATTGTTGCATCTCATAAATATTATTTGAAGCAAGTACCATTAAAATCGACGAAAACAAAAAAATGCATAAAAAATGACGGGAAAGGGTAAAACATGACATATTAGTCGAAATCGACAAAAAATTCAAAATAATGACCTATAAAAATGTGCCATTTCCTTTTGTCATGACATAAAATGAATTTCTATACTAAACGGCATTGTTCTAAATTGAAAAGAAAAAATTAAATTTCATTAAAATCCGCCCCCTAGTCATAAGAAATCACAAAGAAATATTAATTTTAAAGGGTGCCACTATTTCAGTGCAATATATAAAATTCAAGCCAACTACATGCAGTTGACAAAAGGCCAAGGCTCTTGTTCGCTTATTAACAGTAGAGTAATAATGAGTCTTGAGTACCGAACGAAATATTTAAAATTCCTTTGACGACAAAATAAGTCGGGCCCTCGGGAAAAATGTCACTGCAGCGCCTCTGACCGGGAGGTCCTAGGTTCGAGTCCTGACGGCGGCAGGATTTTCGACACGAGCTTTTCAGCTAGGTCGAATTCAGTTGCCGTCTGGAGGAGAATTCTAGCGGCCGGCTGCTCTGATCGGTAGTTTTCGGTGGTTTCTCCGATCAACACCAGGCGAATGCCGGAGCAGTACCCTACCAAACGGGCCACGGACCGCGCGCGATCTGTCCTTCCTCTTCCTATCTTCTCCATTTACACGCACACTTACACTAACATGCACTACACTACCACATATTCCGGGAGACCGGTCGGGAGCTTAGAGCTTGTCCCGGCTGGAGCGGTGCCCCGCTGGTGGGAGAGTCTTGGTTAGGGGGAAACCCCACTAGCCGACGGTAGGTCGGCGCCGGATCTCGCCATCCAGCGGGGGAAGATCACCGCCATCTCCCGAGAAAAAAACAAGCACAACACTAACGGGACTAATGCCCACAGTAGTTGATGCGCCCGGAAACATGAAAAAATCAATCAAAAACCTCGGGGGGAAAAAAGATCAGATTCACGAGAATAGAGCTTCCTCGCGCCGCAACAGCGAACAGTCATCTCCCGGAAGGCATTGAGTATATGAATCCCGTTCGAAAATATTCACTTCATAACACTCATTCACCAGAAAAGTAATTGTGAACTTCTCAAATGGAATTTTTTTGAATCTCTCAAGCCGTTAAAATGCACGTTTCCAGCGATTTGTATACACTATTGCATTTGAGAGTGGAAGTGCTTCAAAAGACTTCCAATTAAGTTTCTCGAAAACTCAAAAGTTTTCTATGTAAAAGAGCTTCAAATTTCGCATTTGCCTTAACGTTTAAAAAGCTGTTTTCTTAAAAACGGCTCCAATTTTTTTCAAGGAAAATTTCCAAACGGAACGAAGTTTTACTTTTCTGTAATATTCTTAAAGTAACATTTCGGTTCTACCATTAGGAAACCGAAAAATTGAGATAATTGTTAAAAAATGTAGTTTGGGCGGTGCTAGATGGCAGCTAGAGAGAGGATGGGGCATGACCGTAAAGGTAGCCCAAAACTGCTGTTCTACATGTTGCCAGTAAACAGTCCCAGAGCTTCATGTACCGCCCAAAATTAGAATATATTATCAAATTCAAGGAGCCGCCACATCAGCCAGGTCGGTTGGGAAATATCAATTTTGGCGAAAGTCGGCTGAACGAGCTAGAATATAGTGATTGACCCTTTGGTTTCAGCGCTCTTGGTGGACGCTCGACGAAATAGGGGCCTCCAAGGTTTTTAGCAGTCAAAACATTATTGATATTAAACCGCACGTTTTCCTGAACCTCAGAATACCTATCCCCACTCCTTTGCAAACACTAGTTCAAGTAAGAATAAATGAGCAACGAGCGTTGTAGAAAAGTCTGATAACCACAAATGTTTGCCCCCGTGAAATAGAAACTATTTTGCACCAAAAAACGAACTACAGAATTGATATAAAATTGCTTTTGTCAAAACAAAATAACCAGTCCCCACGCCTCGCAACTATCGAAGTGAGGGCTCAAGAAAACGGGCGTGAATGATGATGACGTGTAAAACCGTTGTACTGAATCGACGTGTATGTTGTTTGTATCAGATATTATTTCTGTATTGTTCTCTTTTCGTTTATCTGTATTTAAATTATATTAGTGGTTAGAATAATAATCTTCACAATGCCTTCAGTATGTTAGGCATTTAACTGTAAAAATAGAAGTCATCGAACCACAAATATATCATTTTTCTTAAGTTTGCCGCCTTATTTGGTTCTTATTGCGATAACATTCATTTCCAGGCGTTATGCTAACTACAATAACATTTTAACAGCTTCCATTCTTATGACAATAACCGATGCAGAAAGCAACAACTTTTTTTCGTTTCTCAATTCGTTCTTCTTATATATTGTGATTTCGTTTTTAAATAATTGATTTTTGGTCGTGGAACACAGAGTGAGAGGATTTATATTACTGTTTCTATACAAATAGAGACTATACTGAGCATCACAAGAAAAGTAACATTAATTTTAACAATGATACATAATGAATTATTTACCATTTGAACTGTATGAATGTGTATAAACAACCTGTAACAACTATAGTACTACAGCCTCCGGGTCAATGACCCCCATCTCGATCAGGTTTTTCATCCAGTTTCCCTGATCCATTGAGCAAATGCTGAGATGGCCCCTTGTTTTGCTTCTGGACATAAATGTAACATCATTTTCTGTGCACGTCTTCTAGAATTCAGTGCGAAATACAATAATAATTGTATTTATGTAATTATCGTTTCCATGTTGTCGCGGCAGGAAGTATTATTCCGAAGGACAACGTGGATAAGAGCCCAAAATTTATTGCTTATTTATCCTTAAAAATAGATTTTATTACATGGGAGCACTTTTTTAAAATTTAAATAGTATATGACTTAGTGTAGGGATCACAGAATTTTGAAAATGTGCACACAATTTCCCCATAACACGTCATACGCAGTTTTATCTGTTTTTTTTTACGTTAAATAAATAAATATTACGCGCGGCCCGTGCCCACCGGGTGGTAACCAGCGCCAAACGGAATCCTAGAATACTCTTTTTCTCCCGAAGGAGCTACTTTGACTGCAAAAAACGGCTTCAATTTGCTGCAAAGACGATGGCGCTTCAGCCACTCTGTAGTATATTCTAGCTCCGAGGTGTCCAACTTCCAAGGCCTCAAAGAGCCAGGACTAAGGGGCTGTTCATAAATTACGTATCGCAAATTTGGAGTGTTTTGAATACCCCCTCTCCCCCTAGTAACGCACCTGTAACGCGCGCTTGAAACCCCCTAAATAATTACGTAACGCTTGTGGCAAGACCCCTCCCCTTTACGGTAAGTAAAATGTATACTGTATAACAAAAAATATTTGTATTATATATTAACATTTATGATAATTAAAGTTAGAATTAGTCCATGATGCTGACCGCACCTAACAATAAGATTACACAATATTTGAGTGAAGGAAGCATGTAGAGCCGAGACAATTTCTGACAAGTCGCGCACGCATCGTCGTGGATGAAGCATGGACGAGATACTATTGTGTCGATTTAATTGAATTGTAGAATACACTACAGATCAGTTTTGAATGTTTTCTTCGTAATCTAACAGATTCAATCAATATACCACTGATGAAAAAATATTTCCAAATATTCCATCATCACAATTTCTTCAATTTAAAGAAACTAATTTGTTTGTATCTTTATGAATTTGTATGAGATTGAATAAAAGGAGTTATTTCAACAAAAGTTGAAAATATAAAAAGAAATAAACATTAACGTTACGCATCACTAAACTAATGTCCCCTACCCCTACGTAACGCAGCGTAACACTGCCTCAAACCCCTCCTCGCCTCTTTAACGTTACGTGATTTATGAACGACCCCTAAGACTTTTAATATGGTTACGGGTCATATTTTCATTACTCAGGCGATCCACATCTTACTTTCCCGTATTGTTGTCAGGGTTAGACAAAATACTTTAAATTTAGTATATAAATACTTTGCAAAAATACTTTATAAATAAGTGTTTAAATACATACACAAAATACATTAAGACTTGATGTGCTAAATACATACGTATTTAAAATACTTCAAAAACTCAAAATACTATAATAATTTTGTATTGTATATTTTTATTACAACAATGTTGCAATTGTCAATTACAGTAACCAGTTGAATGTGGGGTCACCGACGCGTAAACTGTTTTAAAAATATTTTCATGTGTTGAAAATTTCATTTCTTTCATGCGTAGCTTTGTTCAATTATGTTCTTACAGTATCTGGCATTGGACTTAACAATGAATCGTAGTAGCTGATAATGTTACACTCCCCGGGGACACGGAATCGATTTTGGTTGAAAAATCCAATTTTATTTTTATTTTATATTCTTAATGTTTGGAGTTTTATCTTTTAAACGGTATATTTCTCAACGCTCTTTGACAATTTTAACTGTATGAAATATTAATTTTTATGAAAAGGGACGTGCCACGCCCCCTCGCCTCCCATCTGTCATAGACGCCCTAAGTACTGTCAGTTCTCTATGCACAAATTCTATTCAAATTCCCGTTCAAGTTGCACGTTTCCAATTTGGATCTGCAGTTGAAGATGTTGCTCAAACATCAATGCAAGATGCTGTGGAGGAAGCTGTGAGAGAAAACAGTGACAGTCGTGACCTCACGGTTGCATTGGAAGGGACTTGACATAAGAGAGGTCACACTTCAAATAATGGTGTTGTCACAGCAACTAGTGTTGACACAGGAAAGGTGCTTGATGTCTCAGTGATGTCCAAGTATTGTAGATGTTCAAGAAGATTAAAAAATGAACACTCCAGTGATTGCATTGCCAATTACAGTGGTTCAAGTGGGGGCATGGAGGCAGCAGGAGCAAAAATATTTCACCGGTCGAGACAATGATATAACGTACGCTATTTACAATATTTAGGAGATGGGGATTCCAAGGCATTCAAAGAAGTTTTAGAAAGTGAGCCTTATGGAGGTGATGTTACAATTAATAAACTTTGAGTGTGTCGGCCATGTACAAAAGAGGATGGGTGCTCGATTGAGGAGATTAAAATTAACAATGAAGGGGAGGATGCTTCGTGACGGAAAGACATTAGATGGAAAAGGAAGGTTGACAGATGCCATGATTGATCATTTGCCAAACTGTTATGGTTTAGCAATTAGGCCAAATACTACAAATGTAGAAGAAATGAAAAGAGCTGTTTGGGCCTTGTTCTTTCATACTGCATCTACCGATGAATTTCCTCATCACAATTTATGTCCTAAAGGTGAACAGAGCTGGTGTAAATTCAACTGTACAAAGATATCTCATGAGCCCTTTAAACACCAACATAGTTTACCACCAGGCATAATAGATCAGATAAAGCCCATCTTTAGATACTTAGCTGATGGAAACCCTCTCAAGAAATGCCTTCATGGACGAACACAAAACCCAAATGAGTGTGTCAACAGTATTATTTGGAACAGACTTCCAAAAACAGTGTTTGTGACAATAAACACACTTCATTTTGGTGTCTATGATGCTGTATGAACATTTAATGAAGGCAACATAGTGAAGTGTAAAGTGTTTTAGAAGTTGGGCATTGGAGTTGAATCGCACACAGCACAGGCTATGTTGCGCATTTACCAACAAAGACTGAGATATACTGACAATGCTATTAAAATGTTGTCTAAAACAACAAGACAAGATAAAAGGAATGTGAAAAGAAGCCTTCAAGATGCATTTGAGGAAGATGAAGATTATGCTGCAGGCATGCACTGATGATATAACATTAAAACATCATTTCCCGTAAGTTTTTTTTTTTTTACATTTAAAATTCCTTTTCAGAGAATCTATTAATTCAATGTGCATGAAATTTTCAGGATATGTTGACATAAGTGTTGTTCTTATACTGAAACAAAAATTTTACAATCAGTAAATATTTGGCAAACTTATAAGATTAAATGTACTCTAAAATGTATAAAATTACAAAGAAAAAATAGTTGATAAAGAAAATAATTAATATCTAAAAAAACAAAAGGTTTTTAATAAAAACCATTGTTTCAGTATAATCACAAAACATGTATAAACAACCAGTAAAAAACTCATTAACCTAGCTTTAGTAGTTTTTGAGAAAAGGTATAATTTATAACTCATATTTTAACGTTGAGAAGATAGGCGATTCCGTGTCCCCTTAAAAAATTCCCAACATCTAATGGCCTTGTGTTACTCCATACGGGATATGAACTGGTAATATTGCAATATCAAAATTGTAATCGCTGTAAAAAAAATGCTTGGAAGGCATTAATGATGGCGATTACAGTTTAGTACAACTACATTTTTTACAATTTTTTTCTAATATGCACAATAATGCATAAAGAACTGTAAGCTGTTCTTCTGGATTATTCTCTAATCCTAATATACGATCATTCTCAATTAGTTCCAAAAATTCTGTCGCGAAATCTTCTACAACTGCATTTGATTCTTCCCCAGATTTGCTTAACTCTTCCATTTTTTCTCCCCTAGAAATTGAAACTCCACAAATTCAGTCTAATTTGGTTTACTTCCACTTCTGCAATTGCTCTATTAATAGTTTCTTATGCGAATCTAATAAAACATTAAAAACCGAATATTTTGTATGTTTATGTGAATAAGGTGTTAGTTAAGTTTAATTAGAATAAGTTCTGGGTCACATTCATTTGAAAATCGGTATTTGAACACTTAAGAACGAAAAAGTTAGAAGTCGAACTTTCCTTTATTCTCTAACATTACTCACAGCATTGTTTTCTCCGTATGCGCTTGAAATTCTTCAAATTAAGTAAGTTCCAAGGCAATACCGTTCGTAGGTTTCTGCAAATTTATTTTTAAAAATGTGGTAATAAACCTTATGGATAACTTGAAATATCCCGCGCGATTCACTCTTTTGTTCAAATTAACTTCACTTGTTTACTTAAAGATGTCATCACCAGTGTCGCCAACGTCTTGAAAGGAACTTATGGCTTATTGAGCGAAAACTGCCTTCGGGTACTGGAGTTCAATAAACGCCACCTACATAGATCTACTTAGGTGGCGTTGGTTTAATTCCCGGCTTATTCACTAAGATCGCTGCGTTAAAACACACAAAGACGCGTTTTTGAAAATTTCTTTGAATGTTCTCCCGGTTCTGAAAACAAATTATCAGTGCCCCATCAGGAAACCGAGAGGTGTCGAATGACCTCTCATATGTCTCGATTGGTTTGATTGATTGATTGATTGTTAGTGATTCCTTGCGCGTCAACTATTTTGGTCATTAGTCCCGTACGTGTAGTGCGTTTTTTTGCTGGGAGGTGGTGGTGATATTCCCCCACTGGATGGCCAGATCCGGCGCTGTCTTACCATCGGCTAACGGGTAACTAGGTACCTCCCACTAGTGGGACACCGTCCCAGCCGGGGCAAGTTCTAAGTCCCCGACCGGACTCCCGGCATGTGTGGTAGTGTGGTGCATGTTAGTGTAAGTGTGTGTGTAATGGGTGAGGATAGGACACGGAAGAGGAAGAAAAGATCGCGCGCGGTCCATGGCCCATTTGTTAGGGTACTGTTCCGGCATTCGCCTGTTGTTGATCGGAGAAACCACTGATAACTACCGCCAGAGCAGCCGGCCACTAGAATTCTCCTCCACACAGCGACTGAATATAACCTACGTGAAAAGCTAGTGTCGAAAATCCTGCCTCCGTCGGGACTCGAACCTAGGACCTCCCGGTCAAAGGCGCTGCAGGGAGGTCCTAGGTTGGGTTGACGGTTGGTGCACGGGAAGTGGTCTAACTGTGAGTGACGGAAATACGCACATCTACACACTCGAGAAGTTACTCAAATATTGTGTAGGGATTAGTTATTGTTCAGACATACAAATTTCTGAACAATAACTATTTTAACAATATGTAAAAACATTTTCTAATATAAAATGATATAAAAAATATGTCTAGCACGAAGAAATGGAATTCCCTTTTAAAACGACTATTTTTTTAAACAAATCGTCAGACAATAAACCCCTAGTTGGCGAATGTATAAAACCTACAAGGAAAATAGTCATTCAACTGGCGTGGATGAACATAAACTAGTGTTATAACAAATAAATGCTTTTTTATTGCCGGATAATTACCAGCATTTTTAATGATTTAGATTTATTTAAAAATGAAGAGAATCCAAATTCAAAAGCTGAAAGTTCTTATTTTGCTTCAAATGAGGTGCATTCCCTAGCAAAATCAAATAAAAAGAAACTATCAATGTTCTAAACTATCTTATTTTCGTCTGTATTTGAAGTATTCCTTTTTTTAAATACGCCCACTTTATGTATTTAAATACATTTCTAAAATACATGCCCAATAATACAGTTTTTCAAATACAAAATGTATTTATAATATGTGTTTCAAATACAAGTATTTAAATATTGCCCAACCCTGATTGTTACTCTCGGTACTTAGCCCAGCTGCTCTGAAAGGGGGGAGAGGGGAATGGAACCATGCGTGATATCAAACCGTACCATGCGAAACGCATTGGTATGATTTTGAATTTCTGAATTTTCTAAAAAAAAAATCCTTAGATCTACACTTGAACCTATTTTTATATTAAGGGGATGTTGACTCAAACAGGGTGCGTGTGCTCGGCGCGCTGTTCTCGCTTGAAATGGATGCAAAGGTCTTTAACTTGTGACTGAAAACCCCTTGCGGGCCAAAATGGAACCGTGGGCCGTCAGTTCAACCCAGTTCTAGCTCGTTGCTTTAGCTGCTAGCGTTGTTCACAGAAGGAAAGACGTTTTGCCGCCAAAATATTTTTTCAGAAAATGCCGAAGTCTACTACTATAATACTCGACGTAGAAATCATATTCATCAGGTGACAGTATCAACAGCTCATTACAAAAAATTCACATACAATACATGTACATTATTTTACAACACTTTGCCAGATGACATTAAACGATTAAATTCAATAGAAAAGTTTAAATCACAAGTGAAATCGTTTCTGCTGCATAACTGCTTCTATACAATTAGAGACTATACTGAGCATCACAAGAAAAGTAACATTATTTTTAACAATGATACATAATGCATTATTTACCATTTGGACTGTATAAATGAGTATAAACAACCTGTAACAACTATTGTACTACAGCTTCCGGGTCAATGACCCCCATCTCGATCAGGTTTTTCGTCCAGTTTCCCTGATCCATTGAGCAAATGCTGAGATGGCCCCGTGTTTTGCTTCTGGACATAAATGTAACTTCATTTTCTGTGCACGTCTTCTAGAATTCAGTGAGAAATACAATTATTCAAATTATCGTTTCCATGTTGTCGCGGCAGGAAGTAATAAGACCCAAAATTTATTGCTTATTTATCTTTGAAAATAGATTTTATTACATGGCAGTTTTTTTGTTGTTTTTTTCTCCCTTTCAAAATTCAAAATTTATTGCTTGTTTATCCTTGAAAATAGATTTTATTACATGGGAGTTTTTTTCTTTCTTTTTTTCTCCCTTTCAAAAATTCAAAATTTAAGTAGTATATGACTACTTAAATAGTAGGGATCACAGAATTTTGAAAATGTGCACACAATTCACTTTTCCCCATAGCACGTCATACGCAGTTTTTAACTGTTTTTTTTTGACGTAAAATAAATTTAAAAAAAATAAATAAACAATCGATTTTTTGGTATGGAGGACACACAAAACATGGATTCTGGCTTCATCACGTTTAGAGGATTTGTTTTCATATATGGCAACTGGATTTATCCACTTTTTCGTTACCGGGGTCCGGCAATAAGGTGTTTTTTTGTTTTGTTTTTTGTTTTTTTTTCTTCAAAATTCGCCGTTTTCTGGTGCACGATTACATCCCTTTTTCTCCACAAGATTTTCTCAAAGCGGCTCCAATTTGGTTTTTTTAAACTTTCGATAGGGGTAGTGTTAAATGTGCTGTAACAGATAACAGAAACGCCATTTTGCTCCATTCTTTAGTTTTTCAAAAGTTACACAAATGTAAATTTTTTACCGTGTCTCACGTCGCGTCGTTACAATAGTGGCGATTTGTTATGAATTATATCATTTGTGAGTACATGATCTCTATAGATTCTTGAAAACTCAAAATTTTTCTGTGAAAATGAACTCAAAATTCTACAATTTCAGAAACATTCAAACGCAATTTACTCTAATACGGCTCCTAATTTTTCTTGAAATTGTTTGAAAGAATAGTGCTCGTTGGACTAAAGAACATGACATGAATGCCACTATTCTTTTGTATTTCAATAAAACTATGCAAAGTATTTCTTTTGAAATATCTCTCAAGATGTTACTATGTACATTATCAACAATTTGTTTATATTATTGTATTTATGTGTATAATTACTTTACTTTCTTATTCATCTTCTTAAAATCTCAAAAGTTTTAGATTAAATTGAGCTTCAAAATGCACATTTTCATAAACTTTCAAATGACATTTTCTCAAAAACGGCTCCAAACATTTCAACGAAAATTTCCATACGGAACGGGGTTTTAGTCTTCTACAATATTCTTATAGTGATGTTTCCGTTCTACCATTTCAGTTTTTCTACTAAAAATTGACAAAATGTACTTTGGGTGGCGAAAGACGGCATCCGGGAAGATGGTGAGGTAAAACCAAAAAACCTAACCCAAACCAAAGAAATTAGAAAACTAATACAAGAAAGCCTGTGCCATTTTGTAGCACCACTAATTTAAGTATTGAGTCATTAATCTAAAGAAAAGAACGGTTGATTCAAATGGTGAACATCTAGCAACCCCAGGATAATTTTATATGTGAGGAAAATAGTTTTGGGTTTACAACTGCTATTTTTTTGATTAGTCAGAATTCCCCCACCACCACAACCACCAATTTACCTCTGAAATGGAATAAACCTTCAAATTAACTCATGTAACCAGGCAAAACTGGAGAAAGGATTCCTGCCATTTGGAGAATGATAACAGATATCAGTTGCTTTTAATTTTGAGCAATCCACAAAAAAATTAGAGAATGAAAATTTTATTTATATGAGAAATTTTTCTTTTGAAAACATTGATGTTTTGGGAAAAATATATACATCTGAGGGAACCGTTGATGTTAATATCATGATGATTCGAGTGAAAAATATGGATGTTTTAAAAACATTTTTTTTGCCGTCTGTAGGAAGAAATGCCAAGTATACAACAGCCTTAACAGTAAATGTGTTACTGCTACCTTACATTGAATATATTGCCATTAATTCATTTACTTCCATTCACATAAGCACTATTATTGTTTTATTCAATTAAGACACTTTTTGTATTTACATTTGAAAAATTATCATACAAAAATTAAAACATTTTTATTCTTTGTCAAACAGCAGTACATCTTAATTGTATTTTATATACCTATAGTTATGAACAATAAATATACATTTATAATTTTACATCAAGTATCTGATAAGTCACTCCCTATTTTTGGGTAGTTGTTATTTCTTGATTTATGAGCCAATTCTTTTAAAACTAGTTTTGTTAGAAACAGTGATTCTTTAGGTTTAGTTTAACACTTTTTTAAATCTTCATATGAGCTCCAGAATTCTCAATGCATTTTTTAAAACAAACCGGTTCGTTTGATGCTGCTGCTCACATATGGTTCATGGAACATTGGTTAACACACAAGATATTATTGCATCAAATTCATTCATGTTCTTAGGTTTTCTCTTGTAAACGCTCTCCTTAGCCCACCCCCAGGGAAAAAATCGCAAGGCATTAAATCAGGGCTGCCAGCAGCCCATTCAAGTACACCACGTCTACCAATCCAACCACGTGGGAAATGATCAAGCAGACATTCACGGACATCATTTGCAAAATGTGCAGGAGCTCCGTCCTGCAAGAAGTGAAGCTGTGGGTTGTTTCAGAGTAAAATTACAGGCCATACAGTGATTACTTAGGGCTTCACAACATTTCATGAACTCTGTTAACTTTTTCTTCTTTCCTTGAACTTGATGGTATTTCTGATATCCTTTCATTGGCGATACTCCCTGTTGTTAGTATTTTGGAATGGCAGTTTTTAATTGTGTTTGCATCCAGTGTTGCATGGATCCCTCGTTCATCCCCACTCCCACCCCAACCTTTGTACTTGCACCGCAGATCCCCAGACAACATAAGGAGTTGCTATTCTGGCCTGCTCTTTGACACTCAACACAAGCAGCATTTTTCAACTCAAATATAAGAATACACATGTTAAACAAAATTTCAAGGACTACTCTTTCTAGCAGATTTGGTTATAAATGTGGTTCACTACTTATACATTGGCTCATAAATGAAGAAATTGTAACTATTCTAAAATAGGGAGTGACCTATCAGACACCTGTATATTAAAACTAAATGAAGGGTTGACACAATGCTACAGTGTGATCTACACCACATTTGACTTTCTGTACATTAGCACCAATGGAAACCTGAAATAGAATTAATCTATTAGTATAAAAAAGCAATAAATTAATTTTCAGAAATACAGCACAATGTTAAATATTCTATTTAAAAAGCCATTATACTAAGGTGTTTATTTAAAACTCAATAATTTTATCCATCATCACTCAGTAAATTATTTAGTTCATTGTTCTTAGCAAAATCAACAACTCTTCTAGCCTCTAAAGAAATACAAAACCTTATTCACGTTTAATATAATTTACATTTGTCAAAATTAGTCCATTTGTTTATTTTTCCTCCACAACTATCATTTTAAAACAATGAAATGGTGGATTGCACAATATTGCTTACACACAATACATTGGAACATTCTTGCATTTTTTTATACAGGGATAATGGACAAATTCATCTACACTAGAACTCCAATTATTGATACTAAGGATCAGGATGGTTCAGATTTTTGGAATTTGTATGATTGGATAAAACTCAGAAATGAAATAAGACAATCATAAGATAAATTGAACTTAATTTCAAGATTTTCAATTTAACTAAGGTGTAGAAAGCTAATTATTGTATGATACACATAAAAAACACCAATTATATTGTTTATTAATTTTTTCTTCCAAACTCGTTAGAATATTTGGAATTTCAAATTGGGTTTGGATCATTGGAGTTCTACTGTACAACACTCTCAGAGAACAAAGTTTAACAAATTTTCAGCCAATAAAATCATAACTTACTTTGCTGTTCTTTACAACATTAACTATTTTATCCTCAAGTAAATTATAAAATTTTAATTCACTGCTTATACAATTTACAAATATTGAAATGCATACGTTTATGTCTCCTCAACAACAGTGTAATGAAAATAATGAAAGATGTGTTTTTTTAGCGTACATTTAATATTTTAGATTATATTTCATTTGAAGTTTCTTGCTTTCTTTTGTTTGCTTGTAGTATGTGGAGAAAATAATGTACAGCACTGAATAAATAGGATTAATTCACTCTCAAATTAACTCCCCCTGCTTCCATCACTGCCTAGAGAGTTTAACTTTTTCATGTATTACATAAGTCTATTACCTATACATTACTACTAATGCTTATTAACTCACATCTATTTTATTATAAATTGGAGTACCTCACTTTACATCCACATATTTTCAAAACTTAAGAGAAACTTGTTTTATATAACCAATTTTATCTTGAAACTTACTCTTAGTGGGAAAAATTGGTCATCCAGATGTCCTAAGCCTAAGCATCCAGATCTGTTGTGACCCCACATGTAAAGATTTCCGGAATTTGTAATAGCAGCCACATGTCCAATTCCTGCTTCAATCCCCACCACTTTCGAATGTGGTTCAAATTCATTTTGACCAAGCAACGTGCTGGGAATGTTAGTGGGTTCAAGTGAATGATCTACTTTTGGACCTTTTCCTAATATTCCAAAGCCCCAAGCAAATAATGCACCTTCTTCTGTAAAGAAAAAAACCACACACAGCATGTATAAAAGAAAATCAATCTCCTAACATCTGTCACATTTTTTAAAAAGCTTCATGGAATGAAGAACATTTTCTATAAATTAGTAAAAGTTTTCAATGTATGAACTTACAATATTTGAGATCTTAATCATATTCTAGTCAATTATGTACATTCTAATAATAACTTTTATCTTATTTGTTTACATTTACATGTTGTGTACTTATGTGTTCGGAGTACATTGAAAGGCTTATTGTCATACCTGAAGCAATAAATGTAATATAATACTACTACAAATCATTTAGGTATATAGTTAGAAAATATGAAAACAATTTAAAAAGGCAATTAGATTATATAAAACGTACTGTATCGTACATGCTAAAAGACAAGTATATGCTTCTTAGTTATTATTTAGATATGCTACTCCACTTGTGAATAATCAATTAACTTGCACATTATGGTCTCTTTTTGCCATTTTTAAGATCATTAATTATAATTACACATGAGCAAATATTATTTGTTGTCACAATATTTTTGTATTATTGTCACTTGCATGTTTGATAAAAATCTGCAAACTGATTTAGAAGCCCATTTCAATGAAATGGTTTTACAATTTTGTTTGATCACTTCATTATACAGATTTTTGTTTACAGAAGCATGAAGGCATTATTTTCTTTACTCTTAAAATTAATCTTAATCTTACCATTAACAGCCATACAGAAGGAACCTCCAGCAGCAATATCTACAATTTTACCAAGTGAGCGACATTTCTCCAAGTATACAGATGCATTTAACTGGACTTTTTCTTCAGGAGAGACTAGCTGTCCATATTCAGAATTTCCCCAACCAAAAATTTCTCCTTTGTCTATGAAAAGAAAATCACAATAAATTACTTAAAGCCTTTTTACATTACCATAAAAGAATGATATTGAGTTCACAGCATTGTTAGTGAATTTGATCTTCCAGATATCTCCTCACCAATAGTCTTTCTAATTTACAATATTGTTTTTCAGAAAGAACCCGCTATTGTTAATGATTTCTTCCACAACTATGCCATGCATTAATTTCAAATTTAATGAGGTGTTTCAAAAACAACACAAATGTGTGTGCTTCATTAATGTAAACCCTTGAAAGTAATTTTGTAAATCTTGTCCAATTCAAACATCACTGGAAGTACAAGAATGACAGAAAAATCAAAAAACAATCAAATGTACATCAAATAGTGAAAATTTTCATAAATTCTGTAATCCTAATTCATTCATTTGTTCCAAATACAAAAATCCTCATTTGGATTATCTCATCATTGCTCTAAATTTTAGTGGCAAATGTATTATGTATGCAAAAACCCTGAACCCATGGGAAGAGATTTTCAATGAAGCAAGGTGAACAATCCCCCAAATGACGTTTTATTATATGAACTGTTTCCAGGGGTGTAGCTGGTGCAACCAGCACACAGTACCGCGGCCCCCATTTAGAACACCTGCCAACCCCAATAAAGATGGCAATGACAAGTGATGGGCCTGCTTTGGCCTTTCTGCACTTGCGTGTCCGAGAACCTATGCCTCTAACAGTTTCATATACCTAAAGCTCGAAATTTTAGGCACCAAAAAACAATGTTTTAGACACCTAAAATAGGTAACAAAATTATGAAATTACGCATTATTAGGCATGAAAAGCGACTTTTAGCACTTAAAATGTGTTATAAAATGATTAAACCAGACATATATCAAACATTAGACAGGAAAAGTTATGTTTATGACATTTCAAATTGATAACAAAAGGATTAAATTAGGCTCTTTTTATTATTTATAAAAGTATAGAAGTTTAACATTTATGAAAGTGACTACAAGCATATTATTTTATTCACTTTCAATTCTTTTCATTTTATTCATTCTTTCACTCTTTTTGTTCTCAACCTGACAACAATGCAGCTGCACTGTGAATGGGTGCAATTGCCCAAGGGGATGATGATACGAGACGAGCATGAAACATCCTCTTTATATTCATTTCGGTGTGTGGTTGATTGCATATTTGATCAGGGAATATTTGCATATTGGGAAATTCGGAAAAATATTTGTATTTCAGTATAACAAACTTTAAAAAATGAGTAATTAAAATATGACAATTCTTCAAAAATTACTTGTTTTAGGTAATTAGACAATAAAAAAGGCATCAACACTTTTAGGACATTTTAGACATTATTAGATGCGTTCATTAGATCTACTTTTTCATGAATCATAAACATCTGCAATTACTTTCCACATTCTCCCAAAGGAACTAAATAGGCATTTGTCCTAAAATCCGAGGTCTACATACAACTTATCAAAGAATTTGTTGGTTTTCATTAAATTTTCATTCACAGTCCAAGGTTTATTGACATTCTTCGAAACTGATGCCAAACATAAAAGATACCTCAATTGAAAGTTTCTTTAGATTTATCAGACACAGCCATAAAATAAAATACAGAGAATTAGTACAATTTCAAGCCCAAATTAAAATTTCAAAGTTAATGTTCAAATTATAAGTAAATGTTAATAATCAAAGATATACTGCTTACTATTAAGTGCTAAAACACAATCAACAGAGCAGGCAACTTTAGTAATAATTTCTCCTTCAATATCTCCTTTCACTTGCGAAGGATGGTATGAATTTCCATAATGACCAGACCCTGTCTGACCATCAGCACCCCAGCCACAGGTGTAGACTTTTCCAGTTTCAGTAATGAATAAGCTGGAAATGTTAATTTACATTCAATTTTAAAACAAATTCATCATTAATTCAGAGTAAAAAAAGAGAGAGAAAAAAAAGGAGAAATGTACTTGTATTTTACCTGTGGTCTTGACCACATTCAATTTGATTAATTTTATCCCCTTCCAGATGGGTAATGTTATTAATTATAGGATGACCACTATAATCTTCATTTTCTATAATTTTTCTTCCACACTGACCGTATGCATTATTCCCTAATAAATAAACACCTTCAGTTTCTGTTAGAACAAGAAGATGAGCCCTTCCAGCAGCAACTTGTTTTATTCTTACTGTATTCGGAGAAACAAAAGGTATATCCACAGGAAGTGGGTTTAATATTATACCAAGAGGGTGGTTTCGCCGAACTGCATGATAACCTACAATACACACAATGAAAATCAATAATTACACAAGAAAAGAGTTATAGACAATGATATCACTTCAATTTAAATATTCCAACAAATTATAAAATTACATATTCCATTTCATACCTATCTGAGAATCTGTGTTAATTCCACAGCCAAACACTTTATGTGTACCTTTGGACTGAACTGCAAATGCAGTAAAGCCATACCCACAGGCAAAATCAACCACCTTCACACATAAAAAACATTTTAAAGCAATGTATTCACAATAAAACTAGAATATTAAAGGAATTATGTAATAAAATTAAAGTACAATTTACATTACTTTATGCAATTCTCCAAACTGCAATCTGACAGGCAGAAAAAAATGTCTCTTAATAACTTTTGATTTCCTATTTTGATCATGATTGCCTAGAGCTCCATGCTCTGCCAAACCCCAAACATAAATGCGTTTATCTGTTGGATCTGCTACTGGATACTGGAACACTAAACAATTATTTAAATAATCAAGAAAGACAAACTAACATTGAGTCACAGCATTGCATGAATACAACAATATTAAATGTTTATTAATATGAAGTCAGAGGTACCTGGTAAATCCTCTGCCTTTTCTGGTAAGATAGGATATTTTCTTTTAACATGTAAAATTGAACTTGAAGACAAAAATTTACAAGACACACAAAGCTTGTTTGGATTGGGGTATTTTAATCTGCACGAGGTGAATCTCCTAAATATATGTTTAATCATAGTACACAAAAATAATGTTAAATTCCACAGAATACTCAATCAGAAAATGAGCAAGTGATGTGTTGCGATGACTTCGAGTTTGGTTGTGACGAACACATAAACTATATTACAGCATATGCTGTTAAACAAAACGTTGATGTTCTCTTTAAAATATTTCAATTTGAATAAAATCATGTAAATTGTTTTGCAATCATCACCAATTCATTAACAACCTTTTGGTCCTGACATCACATAACCTTAGAATATGGTTGGCAACACACAATTCAAGAAACGCGCTGCCCAGACTACTTCCGGTGTTGGAGCTTTTCAATAAAAATTTCTCATTAAACCTTCTGAAAACACTATATTTCTAAAAAATAAGATGTAATTAATAATAAATGTATGAGTTTGAATAATTGTCAAGAAACGTTGTGAACAAATATTACAGTTCGGCTTTGAGTAGGAGTTCAATGAATTTCACATCCGGTTAAATTTCTCGAGTGAACGAGGACGATTCCTCTCGTTACTCTGATAGTGCGTTGCACTTTGTTGAGTGTTTGTGGGCTTCGTGAAAGTATTTTTTTCCGTACACTTCTAATCTTATTTAATGTAAGTATAATGCAGTAGCTACAACTGGTATCCATGCAGTTTCGTTGTATTGATACTTTTTTGCAATCATGGGCTATGTAGGGCGAGACCACAACAAAAGATACAGCGTAGCTCAGAGTGTACTGCTTGTGTTGATTTGCGCTATTACTGTCGTTGCAAATTAGAGGTTTGCCAGGAATGGGGAAATGAGGAAAAAATCGAGTATTCATTGGGATAAGGAATTCATGGTACTTGTTCCTCGGAATAAATTGTACTCCTAGTATATTTTTATATTCGCATGTTACCTTTTCTGACGTTAGTCGTAACGATGTCACGAGATGAACGTGGCATCCAGGATGAAAGTAGCTACTGCAATTCCCTTTCACTTGCGCGATATTTATGTTACTGTGTTGCATGTTAATAAATTCATTTTCTAATTACCCCTTTTGTTATTTTTTGTTTAAATAAGCATGGCTCGGGGGCAGCAGAAACTTCAGTCGCAGCAGAAGGCTGCTGAAAAGCAGGCCAAAATGAAGAAACAACAAGGACACAATGCTAATGACCAGAGAAAAGCCGCACAAGCAGCCCTTGTTCATGTCTGTGCAGTATGTAAGGTATGTTGCAGTTATTGGTACAAGGTTGTGCAATGTCTTTGTAGAAAAGGTTGTACCATTTTTTGAAAGTTACCAGAAATTTTGAAAAGGTAGGCGTAATGGTGAAGTTAAAGTAAGTTGTTGTTGGATAATTGTTGCATGGAAAATAGAAAATAACTATTTTTGTACGTAAATTCATACATTGGTATCTTTGTTGTGTGTGGTGGGATTTTGGATTTGGGCATGGACTTCTTCTTGAAATCCATTAGATTTGGGGTAAACATTTCATTTCATTACAGTATCAAAATTAGCACAGTTGCTGCTTGATTGTGTTCGCTTCAGCTGTTATATATTCACCTTTCACTTTTTTTTCTTTCAGTATCAGTAGTATCAGTTTAGTTTTGGAAGTGGTGCAGTTTAAAAGTTTAACAATAAAATTTTTAAATTGTTTTGGAAGGATATTGGAAACTAATTACACAATATTGTGTGTTCCCGGCATTACTTAATTCTTGGAAAGGGGTAAACGATATGGAGTAAAAATATATTTCTTATTATATGAAAAGAAATTGAAGGGCAACATTCGTTCTCGCATTAAGATATTATAGTCTAGGATTTCAAGAAGTGTTGGGAAATGGCTGGTAACAATGAAAATGTCAGATTTCTCTTTTTTTTTTTTGTGTGTGTGAGCAGGAAAGTATATATTTTACTAAATGTCAACTGCAACCTTGTTTTAAATTTCTCTTGACAACTGTGGCAGTTGAAATCCTTTATTTTAAAAAAATGTTAACTCCATGTTTTCAATGAATTACCATGTCAAGATAGATGATTATTATTAATCTTTTACTGTGTTGCATTGCTACTCGTTTATAAAAATTATACATTTTTTTAGGCGCAGATGCCTGATCCGAAGACCTACAAACAGCATTTTGAAAATAAGCATCCCAAAAATGAACTTCCAAGTGATTTGAAGGATGTAGCACTATGATATCATCAAGCTCGGTACCTTTGGCTGTTTATGTTTACTTTTTCTACTGAAAACATTAAATTGTGTGGGACTTCATATTGTGACAATGATCATTTGTCTTGATAGCAAATCCATCTGCATTTGTCACTGTTGAAAAGGGGCTATGCAAATTTATGGTGTTTTTGGTGATTTCTTAACATTCTTCCATTTATCTCTATTTTATGTTCTAAAATGTCTGTAAGATTTCAGAAATATACGTGATTCCAAGGTTGTTTTCTGAGAACCATCTAATTCTGAGATAAATATTTGCATTATTTGTTTTGAGTTAGGAAATTTAAAAAGTTTATCATCAGAATGAAGTTTGTGAAACTACAAGAATGTATTTAGATAGCAGTGGATATGTAATATAAAAATTGTTGTAATATTAGATGCGAAGTAGCCTGAGTCCTTTTTAAGTTTTCTATTTGTAATTTATTAAAGTACTGTAATTACAGTTACTGCACATATGGAAATATTTGCATCTATTGTGCTTTGTTTTAAGCTTCTTGTCTTGGAAGATTAACAATAAACCATTCGTGCTAATATAGTGTCAGGTCTCCATAGACCACTGTACAATCTCTTTTGACCTTTTAGTCTTGCCATTGACTCACAAATGGTTTGTCCAATAGTGTATAGCCATTCATTCCTCAATGGTGAATAGATATTGAGATTCTAAATCAAGATTATTACATTAGGTAAAGAATTATACAGTTGGGAGTGGTGTTGTGTAATGAAGGTGGTGCCTCTGTTGAAGGAATGGTAATTGACAACTTACTTTCATAGGGACTATGGTTAGTTAGAAAGGTGGTGTAGAAAGTCCCAGACTTCAGTGCATTAAATTATACATTTTGGTTGAAATTACATTAAATTTATCAAAATATTTTTTAAATTTTTGTTGTTTTAATTTTTGCGCAGGATAATTTAATCCTGTGTGACAGCAGCAATTAATAAAAAAATACTGGTGATGTGTCTGCACCTGAGCTTTAAATTTTAAGAAAAATGACTGAATTTTGAACAGTTCATAACAGTTGTAGAATATTGGGTTGTGTACTTTAGAAAATTGTAAATTTTCCAAGGTACACAAAAATTGTGACTTGAAATTTAACATTGTTTGATCTATGATAATGATGAGTTTTTGTTGTAAAGAGTTGGGTGTGTGCAGTGTACGGGTTCAAAATGTATTTGCATTTTTTATATTAACATGTACTCATTGGTCTCTATAAATGTTTCATTATTTTCTGAAACATTTACTTTTCATTTTCTCATACACAGGTAAAGAAACAATTTCAGTTTTGTATATTGAATAAAGATTGAGAGACCTTTCTGTCATGTCTTTTAGATAAAAGATTATTTCTTACCTATATAAATAGTTTTCAAAATAAATAATATCTCTTCAAATAACATTCTCTTTGTTGAAATTTATAGATGTTATATTAATGGGCGTTCATTAAGTCCTTAGAAAAGGTAGAAAAACACATTACTTTGTGTAGATTTTTATTTATTTTTCAACATAATCTCCTTTTACCTTAATTCATATTTTCAAGTGTTTCTCCAACTGTTTAAACCATCCAAAAAGTAGGATTTCAGAAGGTCCTGAAAATGGGTATCTGTTTGGGTGATGACCTCATCAATCGACGTAAACCGTAGTTCACTGAGCCATTTTTTTCCGGATTGGAAATAAAAAGAAATCGCTAGGGGCCAAATACGGTGGATGTTGTAATAATTAAAACTAATTTCATATTTTTTTGGCCATGGAATCGTGTCCAAACATGCAGGTTCTTGCATTATCTTGATGGAAGAGGATTATTTTCTTCAAAAGAGGATGTTTTATCTTGATTTCTTCGCTCAACCAGTGCAATAACACACAATATTCACCAGTTACTGTTTGTACTTTTGTCAAGTAATGATTGTACATTATTTCCTGTACATCCCCAAAAAATATGGAATTACAGTTTGAATCCTTGCAGGCTGATCCCATCACCTTGCAGGCTGATTTCACTATCTTCGCTTTTTTGGAGGACTGAAAGTGTCAAAACAGTCTGTCTACCGCACAATTGCGTTTATTCTTCACTGAGCACCCTTCTTGAGATTTGTGGTTGTGTGGCCACATTTAAACTCCTTTACTTGATCACAGAAGCAGATGTGCCACGAACTTCAAATGAGGTTTTATCTCTTGCGGTGTTAAACATTTAAATATAAGATATTAATCACCACTCCAAAACCACTCCCCCCCCTCCCTGGTCTCCAATTTTTCTAAATAAACAGACTTATAGCTAAAATGACTATAACAAGTAAACTATGATGGATACAGCTGCAACTTTAACTGCACTGCAGGGACAGATGCACATACTGACAGAAAATAAATTTTAATTTTGCGTTCACTATCTCGTGGATTTTCTAAGGACTTATTGTTCACTCTTTGTAATTATTGATTCGTATTCAGGACCACAGAGGTAATATTAATTATAAAAATATAAGAAATTTAATTTGTACCTTTCGGGTTTTGCTGTGTAAGTTTTGATGCTGGAAATTGGACTGTTTTAAATGCACTACAGTAGTAATAGTTTGAAAAAGGATGGCAATTATCCACCAAAACATTCAAGTAGGTGACAAAAAATAATCCAGAACATGTAGCAAAATTTAGATTACAAGGATTTTAATAGAAATATAATGGATCTAAAATGATTTTATTTTTTGCTGCTCTAACCAAAAATTTAAATTAATAGGTAAATTTTTCATTTTTGAGTAATTATCTTGTGAGGTTTGTTATTTGTGCATGTAAAAAAACTAAAGTAACATCTGAAAAATAGAATAATCAAAAATTTTCAAATGTGTTAAAAGGCAAAACAAAAGTCTATTATGAAGTTAAATTTAAGTGTGTTGTCCTACAGTCGAATATTCACCCTTTTTCCGCTTAGTAGTGAAAGTGAATGGGTGAGAAAGGGCTTATTGATCCATGTTTCATATAACTTTTTTAAATTTTGAATCTTAATATCCGGATTTTGAATTGATTTGTGCAGAGTTGGAAGGTGTAAGTCATTGCACTTGTTTTGCTGGTAATGTCAAGTGACAATTGAGTGTTGCTGGTTGTATTGAGTCATAGCAATTATCTTTTTGTGTCAGTGCAGAAGCATCCAGTATAGTAACTGTGAGGGAGAGGAGATAAATTAGTGAAAGGCAATGACATTTATTACCATGACCCATGACAGTTAATATCTCACAGAAATAACCAAGGTATGAATCAGAGATTCAAAATAATTATTGAATTAAAGCTTTAAAATAATTTTGTGTTTTATACAAATTTACTGATACAATGTAGACAAACTTGTGTGACAAATTTTTGATGTATTTCTTGTTACTCGAAAACACTCTTTTAGCCTAAATAATTCAACACCGGTGTAGTTTTAAATGGGAGCTAGTATGACCAGTATTTTCTAATTAAGAAGATTAAGATCACTTATTGCAAAATTAACCTAGAATAACTAACACGAACGATAGCAAGGGTCAAAACAACACACCTCTGTTGTTTCTTCAACGATGAATTCAGTTTTTTAGTGTTTTCTTTCAAACATTGTGACTTTTACTCATTCTTTTTTCTCACTGCAATGAAATTGCAAACTATAAAATATATTTTCATTTTTACTTTCTCCCCCTTACATAAGAGAAGAAAGTCTTGTAAACGTGCACTGGTAAACTACGAATTTTCGGTGCAAAAACTATTGCCTATTTTTAGAGCCGAAAGTATCAAAAAAGTGGATAAATCTTATTTATATAAAATTACTTTAACACGTTGTGTAGTCAGAATCAATGTTTTGTGGGACCTTAATACCGAAAAATTCGATTGATGGCCAAACGTGTGTGTCTGAACAACGCTAGCGGCTAAACGAAAAGCAGGATTTTCACCAAAATTGATGTTCTCCAATAGACCTGACTGATGGCGCCGCCCCGTGAATTTGAAACGGGTGTTTTAGTTGTTTTTTTTGGGGGGGGGGTACTTTTTCATGAAGCTGTATATTTTAAAAAAAAGCTCCAAATTTTTATATTACATTTTTTTCTCGTTTGGCGTAAGCGACGCCTAAGAGAATGACGCAGGTCTCCTTTTCGTTGAAATCCCTGATTTTTTGCAAATTGCAAAAGTTCTCATTTTTCGGCGTCTTCCTACCATACAATATTGATCATAGAAATCTTTTCAATTGAAATTTGTTTTTCCATAACTAGTTCTCTCATTAACACCATGTACATTTTTTTGTTGAACATTTTAGTAGTTTCCTCGCAAATTTGAGTGAAATATGAGGAATAAAAAATATCAAAACAAATTCTGATGACCTGAGATAAAACGACCATATATTTAAAAAAAAGTTCTGTTGTTTTTTAAAACATGAATTTATTATTTTGCAGTCGTTAATATTTACATTAACGGCAATTTGTATGCATGATTGATTTTGTTCAATTAAGTATTTTAAACTATGCCTTACTAAGTTTCCGAAAATGAGCTCAAATTCCCTATTTTTAGAAACGCCCAAACGGCTTCAAATTTGACTTCAAAATGTTTGAAGGGATATTCCTTAATGAATTTGACTAATATGACAAATTCCAGTTTGGTGTATTCTCTTGGTTAAAAATACACTAATGTAATATTTAAAAAAATGTATTTTACGCCGTTTATATTTACATTGGCAGCGTTTTGTACACATTGCATTTGTGAGTAGAAGTGCTTCAAATGATTTCCAATGAAATTTTTTCACATCTCGGAAATTTTCTGTAAAAATGATCTTCAAATTTCGCATTTACGGTATTTCTAAAAAACATTACTCAAAACCCGACTCCAAATTCTTCAACTTAAATTTCCTTACTGAGTTTTATTCTTCTATAACAATCTTAGTCATGTTTTCGTTCTACCACTAGGGAACCGAAAAAATAGTTCGGACGGCGCTATATTACAGCTGGGAAGAGAGTGAGACAAAACCGAAAAGCTAGCCCAGACCAAAGAAATTAAAAACGATTAGTACGGGAAAGTCTGACATTCTATGGCACAGAGGTCAAAAGTTGAAATTGAAATTGTGTGTGAAATTTGCAAAAATTTCAACTTTTCTGCATCTTCCTGCCATTACAATAATGAAGATAAGATTTTTTTGCTGTATTAAATCTGTTCATAAAGAGATCAAGTAAGGCCATATTGCGGGTTCGTTGGTGTAACGGTTAGCGTATCTGTTAAAAGTTCGCGGGTTCAAACCCGATCGAAGCCGTGGAGTTTCCAAGGGCGAAAAAATTCTTCATACGCCTTCCTTCGGAGGGAAGTAGAGCCGTCTGTCCCGTGTTGTGGATTTACTGCATCTAAAAGACCCTCAAACCTAAACAAACAAGCAAGCAAAACGCCTGTTTCATCGCCCGAGTGATACCTCCTTTCTATGCCAGACTGGAAAACGCGCAGCGGAATTTGCGTGGTCAGTCGGAAGAGCAAGCCTCAAGGCCTGGGCCACCTCACGGTAAATAACACATCAGTGAATTGAATATTCAATTGTTGAGTAGTTTTTGTTGAATCCAAATCGGGGAAGTACTGTGGCGATATAATCTCCGTGCACCCATGGTTGCTCAGCAATGCCCGTTGCTTTGTGACTTCCATTCTTTGTTTATAAGTATTACTTGTTTTGCCCAGTGAATCTTATTGATGTATGAGTATTAGGCGAATATACATAGTCCAGTCACATTAATGTGACCACTCGTCAAAATCCCGAAAAACAAACAAACCTTTTGCAGCGCTGACTACTGCAAGACGAGCAGGGAGAGAGTCAAGTAGGTTCTGGATGGTAGGACGGACAGGAGCTACGCCGACTCCAGTGCCTGCGCTAGGTTCCTCTGTTGATGATCCTCGGCGCGAACAGCCCGATCGAGATGGTCCCACAGAGTCTCGATTGGGTTTAAATCGGGGGAGTTTGGTGGCCAGGGGAGTTCTGTAAACTCATCCTGGAGCTCTTCGAACCACGCACGTATACTGCGAGCTGTGACACGTTGCGTTGTCCTGTTTGTAGGTGTCTTGCTGAGGAAAAACTATCTACATGTAGGAATGGACATGGTTCCTAAAGATGGCTGCATATTCTGTTGATCCATTGAGCCTTCCAGAATTACGAGATCACCCAAGGAATGCCATGAATACGTTCTCCACACCATCATGCTTCCTCCTCCACCTTGCACCCGTTCGGCAATTGTTGCAGGATGTGTGCGTGCAGACGTTTCATGCTGTATTCGCCAACGACCATCTATCTGTTCGGTGGAGTAGGAAAAGGCCACTTAACGTCATTCAGTGGACGTTCGGCGTGGTATTGGCGTGCAAGTCCCAGCCTTCGTCGTTTATGTACAGCAGTCAGCTTGGGTGCATGAACCAAGCTCCTGCTGCGGAGGCCCATACGAAGCAACATTTGCTGAACCAGAGCCAAGAGCCAAGCAACATTTGCTGAACCAGAACCAAGAGCCAAAATTTATTGTTTATTTATCCTTGAAAATAGATTTTATTACATGGGAGTTTTTTTTTTTTCAAAATTTAAGTAGTATATGACTTGTAGGGATCACAGAATTTTGAAAATGTGCACACAATTCACTTTTCCCCATAGCACGTCATACGCAGTTTTAACTGTTTATTGACGTAAAATAAATATATAAAAAAAATATGAACGGTTGAGGAGACCCTGTTGATAATCCCTGGGTTCATCTAGATAGTTGCGTGTCTACTCGCTCGTACACATCTCCGCAGTCGTCGTTCTCCCGTCTATGGATCGTGGTGCGCCACAGTTGCTTCGGCGCCTGTTTTGGATATCGCCATTTTACCTTGCATGATATACTTAAATCACGGCGGCACGCGAACACTTCACTAACTTAGCCGTTTCGGAAATGCTTTCGCCCTTGACCCGAAAGCCAATGTTCATGCTAATAATTCTAATGTGAAAAGCAGATGAAAGATAATTATTTTCTAGAAATATTGTTTCATACTTACGCTCTAATTTAATCTCTGAGTAAGATTACGAATAAAGGTCAATATTTTCCATTCAGAAAGAAAAGCTGAAGATTTTTATAGCCGTGGAGAATTGTTATTGACTGCTTATCGAATAAATTATTTATATTACTTTTTTGAAAATTAGGATAATAAGATTATAGCTGTACCCAGTGGCAATCTTCGTGCATAATAAATGACTGTTAATCCCGTATTTCACGTACGAGTGAAACATATGGATGTACGTAATCATTCTATCTGAGAAGTAATGGAATCCGGATCAATTGATTTGGTGCATCTTGCGTCAGCGGAAATGCCAGCTGAAATCTTATCCTAAGGACTGTTTAAACACAAACAGGAGAATTGTGTTAAGCTGTTGGGACTGACAATATTATCGATGTAGAGATAATCTCGAGGTGAAGTGTTAAATCCCAATCGGAATAGTAGTACGGCGATAAAATCTCCGTGAACTCATGGTTGCTCAGCAATACCCGTTGCTTTGTGAAGTCCATATTTTTTAAATTAATTACATTTGTCCAATGTGTCTCGATGTACGAGTTATTAGATGAATGATTCAATCATTCACGGAAACTTCAACACTTATTTTACTAGAACTTAGATAACAGATTTAGCGTATTTTTGCGTGAAATATAAACAATTTCGAACAATTATTTTCTTAAAAATGATTCCATATTTTCCATTAATTTTTCCCGTGTCTGTAGCAAGAAAGGTAAAGCTATTGAGACTGGTCCCATTTCCGGTGAACTCTTGAGTATTTCTGGAAATTACAAACAACAAAACATTAACATTGCAAAAGTACAATTTTGATGACGATGAGTTTTTTGTTTTGTTTTGTTTCGTGAAATGAAATCTGTTCTAAAATCAGTTCGTTAAAAAGATAATGAACACATTAAAAAATATGAATAGTTAGGCGTAATTTTGCAAATTCTAATTCCTGGCGCCACATTTGCTAGTCTTCAGGAAATATCATATTAGAATACGACAATAGCATTCTGCGCCGCGAGACGGTAGTTCGAAATTTCGTGTCTATTGGGACATATATAGTTGTATGAAACGTAATTTTAATTGTCAAATTTGTACTGATATTTGCTTTAAAACAATTAGTTTTCGTACTTAAAGTTCTAAGATTTTTAATGCGTAGAGACAGGACTTCCATACACCTGCAAGTTTTTCTTTCAGCTTCGTAGAGCTTCCAAACTTTGTACTTATATCTTTCTCGGCAAACGTTTTTTAGAAATTAATGCCTAATGCATGTTTGGACAATTTTTCAAATCACAGTTAAAACTGTGCGATGTACTATGGACAGAAGTGTATTCCGTACACTTCTTAATTTAAGGGATTGCAACCATAACCGATAATCAAATTGTATTTTGAATGCATACGGAATGAGTATTTTGGGTAAGAATTGATAAGAAAATATTCACCGTACGTATATTCCGAATAAATCGCCAATTGTTCCTCTGACAACAATGGTGGCTGACATAGCGACAGCCGCCGCCGTCGCCAGGTGCGTCAAGCTGGAACAGCCATGTCAGCTCATCGGAATGAAACATGCCAAGTTTTTTTATTGCTAATTAATTGCCACAATTTGGATTTAATTGCCACGTATTTTCGGGGCAATTGACATCTCAAGCAAGCACATACAAGTTAAATTTGGGTTGTAGCTCGACGGAAACCCTGAAATGATTTATTGCTATTTAATTGCTACACAATTGCCACAATTTGGAATTAATTACCACGTATTTTCTGGGCGAACTCGGGTGTGAGCTAGGTGTCAGCACACACATAAGTTAAATTCAGGTCGTAGCTTGTCGGAAACCCTCAAATAATTTATTTATTGCTAATTAAATGCCACCATTTTCGGGGTGAAAACTGGTGTGAACTGGCTTGACGTGTCAAGCCAGCACACTTATAAGTTAAATTAGGGTCGTAGATCGACGGAAGACCTGCAATGATTTATTGCTAATTAATTGCCACGTTTTTTTGAGGCGTGTCTTTTTGAGTTTTCGTCATTAGGGAAGATTCTATATATAGCTGATCTTCAGCCCAATTCTTCAAAGCTCTCACCCCATAAACTGTATTCGAAGCCTCACCATTGGCGCAGAAACCCGGGATAATTAACTTATACTGATGTGTCGCTATAAAAATCTTGTCTTCTTAATTACATCTATGTTGACGTGTGAAGAGTAACATGAAGTTATAGTGTGTCAGTTCGTTCTCAAAAAAGCCACAAACCTTCTTTGTGTTAACATAAGAAATAGCCTAAGCATTTCATAAATTGGCCTCTCAAAATAAGTATAAATATTTGAAAAACAATTCCTCGTAAAAAACAGGTCTTGTTAAAGTAGAAGTGGTTAGATTCAGGGTTAGATTAAGTAGAATTGAAGAGAATCTGAAATCCTTCTCAGATCTTAAGAGATCAAACAGAATATTCAATTGAAAGAAACAATGAAGTGGGAAGAGATATTAGATTAACAATTGATGCTATAAAACAGTAAGGGTTAGACGAGTTGAACCCCTCGTTTGAGAACATTAAAAGCAGTTACATGAACTTTAGGAGCAAATGCCTCTCTGCATTAGCTATTTTAATTTAAAAACTACGTGTCAACAAAGTGAATGCTATGGGCAACTTACTATACGTTAAGTTATCCACATTCACGGCTCGTATGTACATTTTACACAATTCTATGATATCTTCATAACTGCAATAGAGCAGAATGACACACTTACCGAAAAGTGTATGCATCTGCTTTCACACTTGAAAGGGGAATCCTACAATTTAATAAGCACTTTGATCGTGTCAGGAGATAACTTCGAAAGGGCTTGGGAATTATTAGTTGAAAGATATTCAAATAAAACAAAGCTAATAGACACCCATATCAAAGCCTTTGCTCAATTTGCCGCCAGTTAAGGGTGCATCTCTTAAACCGTTCATTGCTCAAATTGCTACTAATTGGAGTGGATTGAACTCTATGCCATCAGATGTTGATTTGAGCTAAATAATCTTATAGCATTTAATACTCTGTAAACTAGACTTCAAAACTAGAGAATCGTGATACTTTAGCAACAACTCGGCAAAGAGGATGCCAGGCGTACAAGAGTCATTGGATTTTCTAAACCATAGGAATTCAATTAGAGGAAATTTTAAAAAAATCGAATTCTGTTGCAGTTGGAAAGCTTCATCAGGATGAAATGCGCCCAAAGGTGTTTGCTATTAATGTATCTGATTCTAGTGAGTCCTGAGTCAGAACTACCACTCTCTCTATAAGTGTATACAGTTTCAGCAAATGACAGTGAATGATAGACTCCAGGCGTGTCGAAATAACTCTGTGCATGAATTATTTATTTAAAGCAGTCACAGATCATCCCTAGAGTAAAAAGAACAGCAGGATATGCAATCGGAACCATTATTGACTTTTGCATTATGAAATGCAAATTATGGAAAAAAGGTACTTGGGCACTTAGCCAGTGAGTTCTAACCTAACTTCAAAATCGAATGTAGTATACACAAAGTTGCATATAAACAAGAAACTCCTATGACGGATTTTAAAATGGGACATTTGAGACCGTGTTGATGTGATACCAAAATTTTTACTCTTTTTAGTATAGTAAAGTAACGGTGGTGGGTTAAACACCCCTTCTAAAGTGTTTAAGGACACATCTCCAAACACTTGCTCTAAAGCGCGGATTAGAATGGGTGATGTAACCAAGCAACGGTCCAGACACAGCTCCTGGTAACAATGGAAGTCGAGGTCGCCCCCGAAGGCGTGTCCCAGGAAACGGGCACAGCAGGCGATCCAGTCATTCTGACGACAGGCGGCAAGCGGGCTCCGATCAATTCGGTGTAAGCTGCACGCAAAGCGAACTTCATTCACAATCAGAGCAAGGAGCAACGGCAGAGAACTGCTTCCGCAAATTGTGGACCATTCCTCAACAGAGGAAGTGGAAGCTCGCGAAAGCTGTTCTTCACTTGAATGCTGCCTTTCGTACTCTCGGCGCTGAGGACTTCCTTTGCAATGCTCTGCACATCTTTTATCAACCTCCGCCGCCTATGTGGATTCCACCGTTGGTCGGCATGCAGTGGAGCAATGACTCCCTTGGGTCATGCAATTCTGCAAAACCTGAGGGTTGTTTGAATTATTCTTTCCCCGAGACTTGGTCCGACACCTGCAGGAAGCAAAAACGACGTGCCTTCCAAACGTATATGAATGCGAAGAATTTTGCAGCGAGGCATATGAGAGAGAAACCATGAGTGTGCCCAATTTATTATTGTGTCATTAGAATTTAGAAAGTTGTTCGATATTCATTGTCTTCGCCTACGTCAAACTAATGATGATGTAAACAATGAAAGAATTACTCGCATGGCCTCATTGTAGAGCCTTCTTGATTTACACTGGCGACGACTCCAGCAACCACAGTGACAATCATGTAAGTTATGCTTTTTACTTTCGATAATACCGCGATAAAACGACGAATTTTCGGTGGATAAAAATTCATTGCCGGGCGCTGGTGTCGAAAAAGTGCATAAAAACAGTTGCTAAATTAAGAAAAAAAAAACTCTAAAACGTGGTGTAGCCAGAATCGATGTTTTGTGGGTTCTTGATGTCGAAAAACCAATTGAATACAAAACATCCGTCAGTCTGTCCGTCCGTCTACACATATGATCTTTACCAAATTGAAGAATTCCCAGTTGATCTGGCTCTAGTTGAAATTGAAATTTTGAAAAACATTCTTTAAAATTTTGGGGGTACTTTACACGAAGCCCCCCGGACATTTTCAAATTTTTCTTAAAAAAGGCTCCAAATTTTTTCTTTAAATTTCCTGTAATAATAGGGTACATTACACTTATAAAGGGGGCATAGGACTGATTTTCGCGGTTAACTCTGAATATTCGAAAATTGGAAAAGCTTGAATTTTTTTCGACGTCTTCTTACAACTATGAAATTGATGATATTTCTCCTTCAAATGAAATTTGATGTACATAAATAGTTCTTTCATCAAGGTCAAGTACATTCTTTTTTGTTGAAAATTTTAGTAGTTTTCGTGAAAAAGAGCGTGCACTGTTTGCAATTAAAAAAAAAATACAAAAAAGATTTTCGCAAAAACGGCTCAAATGTATTCTTTAAATTTTGATAAGTTGGTGCCCTATGCAACGACATAAACGCCATATTGCTCTATTCTTTTGTTTTTTTTCCAAAATTACAAAAAAATATTTTTTTGTACTTGTCTCACACGTCGGTAATATTTACATCAGAGGCGATCTCTTTACGTTACTACTTTTATGAGTACATGTGCTTTAAATAATGTTAAATAAAGTTTTTCGAAAACTCAACAGTTTGTTGTTAAAATGAGATCGTTAAAATTAAATTTTTTAAAAAGTGTACATATTTTTCACTAAGCGTAAGAATCAAGATTGCACTGGTCAACACGATTTTTGTCTCACAAGTACCAATAGGTTGTATTCATAATTCAACTTTATGTGTATGAGACCTCCCACAGGAGAATCATCACCACGGAGGCAGGATTGAAAACGACTACCGGCGGAGTGTTGTGAAAAATCACCCGGACCATGAGCTTCATGGCGGTATTCACGTCGTTAAGTTCAAAGTGAAGGCAGTGAGTAGGCGATGCTAAGTTACATGTTGCCGGGTTCGCCCGGTAACTCAGCAGTTAGACTTCTGGCGCATTGACCTTTGGGCGGGATTGGGCGAAGGGCTTCTTTGGAATGACTCGGAACCCACATATAAAAGTCCAGAGTCCACGAGCCACCTTGTCAGGTCGCCTGTAATAGGTTCCGGTGTCGTTAGCGTCGTAATAGCGGTACGTTGATAGCGTAAAAGTGATTGCAGAGAAGAGACGGGAAGGAAGCCCTAAGTCGCCCGGGCTTTAATTCGGGTGTCGCCCTATTGGGATTTTGGCTTCGTCGTAGCAGCGACCCGATACTCTGGGCATAAATGGGGGACTTGTTCTCGGCGCATTGATTCGACTCCAGACCGGCCTGGGAAACCGGTAGTTCTGATATGGCAGGTTGGCCCAACTCAGGCATTGAATGGGAAGGTTACCGAGAGGTATGTAATTGTCACCGTTTGGTGCCGGTTTTGCTCAGAAATATGTTACGCAGACGTAAAGAATACTTAATTGTGACTGGGAGCGGTAGCTCAGTGCATCAACTGATGTTACTGAAACGCCTCTGACCGCGAGGTCCTAGGTTCGAGTCCGGACGGCGGCATGATTTTCAACACTAGCTTTTCAGCTTGGTCGAATTCAGTCGCTGTCTGGAGGAGAATTCTAGCGACCGGCTGCTCTGGTGGGTAGTTTTCTGTGGTTTCTACGATCAACACCAGGAGAATGCCGGAACAGAATCCTAACAATCGGGCCACGGATCGCGCGCGATCTTTCCTTCCTCTTTCTTGTTCTATCCTCACCCCTTACACACACACTTACACTAACATGCACTACACGTATGCCGGGAGTCCGGTCGGGGACTTAGAACTCGCCCCGGCTGAGACGGTACCCCGCTGGTGGGAGATACCTGGTTAGGGAAAACCACGTTAGCCAACGGTAGGTCGGCGCCGGATCTGGCCATCCATTGGGGGAAGACCACCGCTACCTCCTGAGCAAAAAAACGCACTACACTTGCGGGACTAATGACCATAGTAGTTGTCGCGCCCGGAACCACTAATCAATCAATCACTCAAACCAAATTGTGAACTTTTTACTGAGTAACAAATAAATTTTAACAATTAAATTTGTTCAAAGAATTTTCATCCAGATCGGGATTGGAACCCGAATCTCCTGATTTACACTCAGTTGCTCTGGCTCAAGGTAAAAGTTCGTAAGTAAAAAATCTTAGATTTTCGAAAACAAGGATTAGATTATTGAGCCGTAAGCTGTATTAAGTCGATTAAGCAATATTTTCAAAAACCTTTTTTGTCGTTAAGGAGGCATCATGAATTCGGTCGATTTACTAAAATGAAATATAGATACTTAACTTGTGTTTCAGTACTTAACAAAATTTCGCAAAAATTCGACTTAAGAACTTTTACCCCATGACCACAGAATTGTTACTGAGAGGGTAAACTGCGTCCTGGCCAGATACCAACCTGTCGGCGTACTGTGGGCCGGGCCGGGGGGGGGTGTGCAGATAAAGGCTAACGCGTAGGAGCCCACCCCGGGGTGAATACCCCTTGGTAAACAAGTCATTATGTGGAGTGGTAGACCAGGTAGGTAGCTACTAGTATATATGAGAAGGTCAGACCTCCCAGAGCTCAAGAAACCGTGCATAGATTGCACTTCTCCCCGATCTACGTCCCCCAATATTTAACTTTTTATATTAAAAGTGGTTTTGAATTCGTTGTTAACTTCCAGATCACGATTACGTTATTAGGCTCTGTATCTAAATGAAGATAACGATTCTCTATCGAATTCACGGAACACAGCTTCAAAAGGATTAACCAATCTTACAGTTATCGAACTCTCATTCTCTTCTAGTTAATTCTTGTCTGATTTCACAAGACTATAACTTAATATACTACAGACACAAGATTAGTTCTTATCGTATTCAATTTGTCAAACCGTAACACATTGATAATCTCACATATCTTTTTAACTCAATCAGCAAAACTTTCAAATCTCAAACTATCTGTAAGCCTCTAGTTTCAGTATCAGCTAAAGGATTTACAAGGAGTACTTCCTACCAAAAGCCGATGTCTCTCGTTTTCACAACCAAGTGAAAATGTCACACTTAGAAATGGAACAATTCATCAAAAATAATAAAGCATTGATTTGACAGATTGAAGTGCTAAATGTTTAACATATTGTGGATTGTTGCATTACATAACTTACAATTACACTGTGAATATGTTTTATGCTACTCTGATGTTTACATTTGACGTAGGTATGTATATTTTAATATTTGTATTAGATTTGACTCATAAGTATGGAACGCATTTCCAAGCAAATACACAGTACTTGTATTTTTACATGTACAAGAAATCTCTATTCAATTTTACTTCGTGTACATACGTATATACGGAGTAATAGTAATATATTTAGTAGGTATAGAGAAAGTTATGTAATGCTGCGGGAAAACGATTTCGAGAATTCAACGGAAATACACGTTTTGGAGTTCTCTGATACTGAAAAAGTGGTTTTACTTTCTTTCCTTCTGTTTAGGAAGTATAGAGAAAGTATTGTAAATCTGCGGGGAAAACAGCAAATTTTCGACAGGATACTCTTATTCCCAGGCCCTGGTAGCGAAAGAGTAGATACATTTTGTTCCTTTACGTAGTAAATTACATCCTCTAATCCATATCAAATTTGATGGAAGCAGTGACGAGGCTACAGAAGGCGCGTTTAAAGTCCACTCAGAAGTTGGCATTACTTCACACCTACATAATGCCATATTACCTCTACCAATTCTATCGATGCCATCTATGTCGATGCTCAGGGAAGCGGACTGTCAAATCAGAGTGGCAGTCAAACAGTTCCTACATCTGCATATGAGTACTGCAGATGGCTTATTCTGCCTGGCCAAGAGAGATGGAGGACTGGGATTGCTGCGGCTCACCCAACACGTTCCTAGGATAGCGCTGAACCTAGGATTACGATTAGAAATATCTGCAGATCCCATTTGCAGATGGCTGAGCTCCTGTCCGAGTTTCTACCAACGGAAATTTAAAACCACCGAAACACTGAGACTCAACTGGCCCTATACTGAACAAGATTTAAGACCTTATGAGAAGTAATGCGCCAATGACAAGGTAGCCGCCTGGGAGAAGTTGGGATCCCAAGCGAGAGCGATTAAGGCGCATATAAACGATCCGATTGGAAATGCCTTTTTGAAAGATTATAATCTTCTGAAACCTGGTCTTTTTATCACTGTAGTCCAATTGAGATCGAATACCGCTACCAATAAAACTACTCTTAGTAAAGGAAGGCCCAGAGAGGATGTATACTGCAGGAAGTGCAATACAGCGGTAGAAACTATAAACCACATCCTCGGTCAGTGCATTTTTAGGAAACCAGCAAGAATAAAGTCTCATGACGAGATAAAGATCTTTATAGAGGGGAAAATGCTCCGAAAATCAGACACTGAGGTGTTCACGGAAGTCACTTTCTCCGTTGCCGAAGTGGGTAGACTCAAACCTGACCTGATAATAAAAAGCTGGGAGGGGGTTCACGTGGTCGATGTGACTGTCCGCCATGAGGATGCGTCTAGCCTTTAAAAGCAGGGGAGAAAAAAGTGATAAAGTACCAACCAGTCATTCCCCTGGCAGCCCAACTTCATGAGTGCCTATCGCCAGAATCCTGCCAGTGGTGGCGGGAATCTCTGGGGCTATGCCACGATCCACAGTCAGTGCCTTCAAGACGTTAGGGATCATGTCTCGAAGCGATCTACTATATCGTTAATTGCTCTCAGAAGCTCTTTTAAGCTATACACACAATTTGTAAATTACGATGGAGCAATTTAGCATTGCAGGTAGTAAGTGCAGAAAATGAGCTTCTTGGTTCCGTGGGGAAGTCTATGGAACCCAGGGGATCCTAAAATGCCTAGGATATACCTAGTTACCATGACTTTAAGTGGGAAGTGTATGCTACTTAATGTAGCATATAGAAAATTATGTAGTCAGGATGCAAGTTTGCTGCGTTCTTGATACCGAAAAACCGATTGACAGCCAAACGTGTCCGTCTGTGACCTACGCTAGTAGCTAAACCGTACGCAGGGTTTTCACCAAAATTGGTATTGCCCAATCGATCTAACTGATGTCGCAGACTTGAATTTGAAACGGTTTTTTCGATCGACATCAAGCCCGAACAACATTTGCAAAATATTCTCAAAAATGGCTTCAAATATTTTCCTCTGATAGAGCTATAAGGCTAAAAGCGCCTAAAGAAATGGTGTAGCTAGCATTTTCGTTGCACTCTACATTTTCGAAAGTTGAAAAGTTCAAAATATCATCGGCGTCTCCCTACAACTACAATATTGAGTTTTTTCTTAATGAAATCTGTTCATCAAAGCAGATCTTCAAATAAGGTGATGTGCAAATTTTCGAGAATTTAAGTATTTTTGCGTTAAAATTACGTAATTTTGAAACAATTTAAACAATTATTTCTTCAAAAGCTGCTTAAAATTTTGTTTTTAATTTTTTCTCGTAAGTAGCAAAGAACGGTAAAGAAAGTGGGGGTGGACTCTTTTTCTGTGCACTCTCTGTAATTTCGAAAATTGCAACAAAAAAATAAAATGGATATTGAAAATTCGAATTTCCCGCGCTTCGTTCGACGTGCTGTCAGTTCTCAAAATTACAAAAATGGCTGTTGGAAAGTTTTAGAATTTTTGTCATATTTGGCGGTCGTGATGATCGTATAATGCAGATAATATTCTAATGAAAGGAAATAGATTTAATCCGGCGTCTCTAGTCGAATCGCTTAACTACGCTCCTTGAAGTCACGCAGGTTAAGCCATTCGTCACATCGCGGTTTCCTGAATGGGTGACCGTATGGGAATCCCGGGAATCGAACGGCGCCGAGGCCCTTGCCGATGGGTTAGGCTATGACTGACGCCGAGTGACTATAGGTTACAATACTATATTCGGCATCCCGACGAAAACGGAAATACAATTGCGGGCGTAAAGAAGGATTTGCGTAAGAAAAGATCTTTATATTTACACAATCGAAGTTCTGAATGACAAAATTCCATTGCAATGGCCGGGGGAAGTGTCTAGCAAAATAGAATCTTAAAGCTATCAACTACTATGCTCACACTTTTTCTTGATACCCGAGCCCCCTAGTCCTCTCTCAGCCCGGCACAGCACGGCCCGGTAGAAAACACCAGCTCCACTCGGAACGTCACGGCTGAGTTTGCAGTGCTGCCTACCTTCTTCGTTTACAATGCGAACTTCCCAGTATTCTCTCTCTCTTTCTAACGATTTGTGCGTACCGTGTGTTTCTCAGTTATTTTTATACGACGTTTCTGGCATTCTTTTGGTTTCTCGATTTGGATTTTTGGACTATCTTTTTGCACTGGTTTGGCACGACTCTCGGACTTATCATTTGGATTTTGAAAACTCTCGGATTGTCGATTTTCTGAAGAAATGGCAGACGCAGTTCCCGGCCCATCTCGAGAGACCTCTCGTACACCACCTCACCGTCCTAAAAGTCACACTTTTCATAGCAGTGACAGAAAAATCGTTGCTAAAGTGGTGGAATCTTGTCACCGAGAGAAAGAAAATAATATGCTCCTTGCGCCCCTCGATCAATCTTTAAAGAGAGCATCTCTTTACACAGGTGTTAGTATCGCCACTGTTAAAAGAATCAAGCAATTCACTGTCGCTCACCCGGCCCAATCTCCAGAAACTCCCGGCAAAAAAAGGTAACGATTTGTTTTAATGCACAAAGTGCGAATATGAAGAATCAAAGTTTGTGAATAATGAATGCATTTAATAACAAATTGTTTTCTCCTTTTCTTAGAACAAGAACGCGCGGGAAAATTGCACTGGACGACTTCGATACGCGTGTTATAAGAGACACGATTATCGACTTTTACACTGTGCAGAAAGTTGTGCCCACGATAAGTAAGCTTTTGCCAGTGTTGAAAGAAAAAATTAATTGGAGATGGGGCACAACTTCCCTACGTAAAATTCTACTAAGTATGGGTTACGTATGGAAGAAAGTCCAAAATAAAAGAGTAATTTTATTAGAGCGGGCCGATATTGTCGACTGGAGATCTCGGTATCTCGTTAAAATTAAACATTTCAGAGAAGAAGGGAGAGAATTGTTTTATTTAGATGAAACATGGATTGACACCAATTTGACTACTGGAAAGTGCTGGCAAAAAGAAAACGATATCCTTGGTGTTACTGCATGGGGAAGTTCCTCCAAGCGCCTCATTGTTGCCTGTGTGGGTTCCCGGAATGGTTTCATTAAAGAGGCGAAACTTATCTTTAAAGCCAACTCCACACAAGGAGATTACCACGGTCAAATGAACTCTGAAAATTTTGAAAGGTGGTTTCGAACTCAGGTTCTTCCGAATCTTCCTCCTGCATCCATTATTGTAATGGACAATGCCCCGTATCACTGCAGGCAAATTGACAAAGTACCGTCAAGGTATGACACAAAAGAGTCAATGATAAGCTGGCTGCAAAAAAGGGGTATTTCATGCACAATGGACACAAGGAAAACTGACTTATATGCAATGATAGCAGCTAATAAACCGCAAGACAAAACATACGCCATCGACATGTTGGCATCAGAGAATGGACACACAGTCGTTCGACTCCCACCCTATAATTGTGATCTGAATGCTATTGAACTAGCATGGGCGAAAATAAAAAGAATATTCCGGGAGCACAATATTACCGGTGATATGTCCACTGAACACCTTCGCGAACTTACGTGTTTCTCATTTTCGTCCGTGAGTGCATCAGATTGGAGCGGTTATTGCGGACACGTCCAGAAACTTGAAAGAAGAGTATTGGAGGAAAGACGGGATAATGGAGATATCCATTGACGAAATTTTGGTTAATATAGGAGACGCAGGAGAGAGTGAAGATGATTCTAATTCATCCCAGAACTCTGAATCAGATGAATGAGGTACATGAGCATTTCTTCTTATTTCTCAATTTCTTTTACTATTAAAATAACTATTAATTATTTTTTAAGAATTTCAAAAAATCTTACGTTACTTGTCATTGCTATCTAGTCCAAGACACGCTATTACCTCAGTCTAATAATTGTGCTATTACGCTCAGTTTTCCGCCGTTGAAGTTGACAGCACTGCACTGCTGTGACGTAGACAGAAACCTCCTCTCCCCGCACCCCCCGCTGTGGAGTATCAAGAAAAAGTGCGCGACTAGTACTACTGTGCATGGGCGTTAGAAGCTTATTTCTGTTTGAGGGATATTCCAGAAGCGGTTTCTTCTAAATTTTTCCAGAACACCAGCTTCGACATTCCTCTCGTTACGAATTAAGGATCTTGAAGTTAATGAAGAGTATATATTTTTTAGTAATAACGTGTTCTGGACCCATGGTTTGTAAATAAACAAAAGTTAAGCTTAAAATTTATCTTCCAATATTATCGATTGATTTTGTCGTGTTTCCGGGCGCGTCAACTGCTTTGGTCATTAGTCCCGTTAGTGTAGTGTAGGTTTTTCCTCGGGAGATGATCTTCCCCCGCTGGATGGCGAGGTCCGGCGCCGACCTACCGTCGGCTAGTGGGGTTTTCCCCTAACCAGGACTCTCCCACGAGCAGGACACCGCCCCAGCCGGGACAAGCTCTAAGCTCCCGACCGGTCTCCCGGAATATGTGGTAGTGTAGTGCATGTTAGTGTAAGTGTGTGTGTAAGGGGAGAGGATAGGACAAGGAAGAGGAAGGACAGATCGCGCGCGGTCCGTGGCCCGTTTTGTAGGGTACTGCTCCGGCATTCACCTGGTGTTGATCGGAGAAACCACGGAAAACTACCGATCAGAGCAGTCAGCCGCTAGAATTCTCCTCCAGACAGCGACTGAATTCGACCTAGCTGAAAAGCTATGTTTTGACGATCGTCAAGCGAAACAACATTGGTGAAATGTAAATAAGGCGTTTGAAGCGCCGTCAATGGTTTGACCCCGTCAAAGCTACTGATCAGCGTTGGTGAGGCCGGCCGTTCAAGAAGCTGCCGAAAAATTACACTTATCCGTTAAGGCCGGGTCCTGCGTGAGCTACATCTTGCGGCAGCGACACGCGACAGCTTCAAGCGACAAATTTCAAACACACAGTATCTTATGGGCCCGTCCTGCGTCGGCGACATCCGCGACGAAGCGACGAAAGTGCTACAAGTGGCGGCGTCCGAGATTCAAATGTGTTTGAATCTTGTCGCTACTTGTCGCCGCTTGTCGCTGTGTCGCGCGTATAGTTTCGCTGTTTTGGTCTTCAATTTACCATTTCAAAGATGTCGAATAGTGATATAACGCAATGTTTAACTGAATATGTGAAAAATACAAGGGAATTGTAGAACAAGAGATTGAATAACTACCACAGTAGAATTGTGAGCGGTGAATTGTGCAAGGAAGAGACGAATGCACTGAAAATAACAAATAAGTTTGTTTTTTATTGATTAAATTATGTTAATTTATATTATTCATAGTAAATCTGTCAGATGCTAATTACATTGCGTAGTACATACATCACGATGTATTATATTCCAGTATTCCTGTAGACGTAAATGAGGTTAGGTTTCTATTGTAACCAAACCGGCAGGGCCATTGAAATAATGGCATATAGTCTGTCTTATTTCACGGGCTTCTGTTGAGGGTGAATTAAACCTATTACTAACTGGCAGAGTGATTATCTGTGGAGAGTTTGTTGAACATAACAAAAATCTTGAATGTTTCCTTTAAAACATTTCGACTGTCGTTGTCGCAGTCTCCTGTCGTTTACGTAGGACACCACGCGCTCTGTCGCACGGCATCGCAACTTGTCGCTTGAAGCTGACGCAAGCTATCGCTTGTCGCCGCCGCCGGTTGTAGCTCACGCAGGACACGGCCTAATGCTCAACCGAGGGGTGCATTGCTTGCAAGAGACAGGGAACTTACAAATCCCTTCCAGCTGTGTCAACTTGTCGCCGTTATCTGTCTTTTTTGTTCACCGAGAAACATTGCTCAGCCGTGGGAAATCTTTAGACATTTAGCAGAAGATTTTTGGGGTACAATATGATGCAGAAATAAGTGGTGCTGACATAACTTTGGGTCAGTTGGAACAAATGTATCATCAACATGGAAGGACATGCGAAGCATTTGGATTACCAAAACCAACTCACTTCGAACACTAGAGAGAGCATTCCCACGACGTCACCGATCAATAGACCAGAGATTTGATAGCTCACGATAATTAGTTTAGCGGTGAATTTTCGTTGGCATCTAAAATGAAATAATGCAAGGCGTTGTCATAGCCAACAATATTGTTGGCAATGATAACGCCTTGAATTATTTCAGCGTACGATAAACTGAACAATTAGCAACGACAACTTGCAGGCGAAATTTTAGATGATTTGCATTGCGATAAAGAATTTTTTTTTATCAATGGGACAGGAGGAACTGGGAATATAGCGAACTTTTTGATGTATCCTGCGTGGAGAAGGCAAGATGGTTTTGTGAGTCGCCTGATCGGGTATTGATATATGTTCGTTAGAATGTGACCGATCACTTTCCGAAGTGCAGATATCAATCCTGGTTAAAATTGCTTTTGGAAAGAAATATGCCCAGCTCCTTCCGGAGGAAAGGATTCTTTTTGGTGGAGAATTGAGACAGACCTTCCCTTGTCTTGGTAGCGTTTACTTCTAGTATTATTTCTTTGCATATTACTAAAAATATCAGAACCTACATTATTTTCATTCTAAAGGAACGTTGCTAATTTCAAGAGCGTTTTTAACACCCAGAATGATTAAAATGTAACATTTGTCCAGGTATTTTTACTCTCAAGCACCTTCATAGGACGAGAAATTTATGTAATCGTGCGCCGGAAAACGGCGAATTTTTGGCAGAAAAACTCTTATTGCCGGGCCCTGGCAACGAAAGAGGGGCTAAATCCTGATGTTATATATAGTAAACTAGCGGAACCCAACAGACGTCCTGCTCTTACCCCTCTCTTTCTCTCCTTCTTTCCCCTATCTTTTGTTTCTTTTTTCTCTCTCTTCCCCTCTCTCTTTCTCCTTTTCCATTTCCCTTTTTCCTCTCTCGTTGCATCTCGTTTTCTTCTCTCTAGCTGTCCTGCACTCTCTCTCTCTCCCTCTTTTCCCCATCTCTCTCTTGTCTCTCGTCTCTCCTTTTTCCAATCTCCCTTTCCACCTCTCTCCCCCTCTTCCTCTCACTCACCATTTTGCGCCGCTCGCTCATCCTAACATGTTATGGTCAGGTTTCAGAAATTGTGGACAGTTGATGGCGAAAACGCGGTTTATTTCCAAACGTCTTTCTGTCTGTCTGTCTGTCTGTCTGTCTGTCTGTCTGTCTGTCTGTCCGTCCGTCTGTGAACACTACTTGCACATAAACCATACGTAGGAATTTTTCCAAAATGGATATTCCCTGGTCGATCGACTCAACGCTTTGCGATTTTGAAAAAACATTCTTAAAAATTTGGGGTACTTCACATGAAGCCCATGGTACATTTCAAAATTTTCTCGTAAATGGCTCCAATTTTTTGTTTATATTTTTTAAACAATAGAGTAAAAACACTTGAAAAAACAAAAGTTTGATATATTTTCTGCTTATTCCTACTATTACAAAATTGAAGATAGATATTTTTCCTTTAAGTAAAACCTTTTCTCCATAGTTCTTTCATTAAGGTCATGTGCACTGTTTTTTGAAAATTTTAGTAGTTTTCGTACAATATTGCGTGCAATATGTTCAATTTTAAAAATAACAAAAGCTAGATTTTATAAAAAACTACTCCATTTTTTTAAACTTTTGGCAGGGATTGTGCTAAATGCAGGGGCGCATTTATAGACGCCACCGCCTTGGGCTCCATTAATTTCGCCACTCCTTGAGAACTTATATTATTTATAAAAAAAGAGATTATTTGTGTAAAAATGTGCACACACACAATACCATAAATTCTTATATTTAATATATACTTCACGTAACTTAATATTAATTAACATTTTGTAAAGAGTTCAAATGAATAATGACTTAACAATAATAATTTATTGTTTAAAAGACAAAATAATTATTAATTCATATGTGATGTTTACAAGTTCTGTCAGTCTATCATTGAGTAAATTACTAACACAAATATTGAATTAATTTTGATTAAATCTAATATAAAAATTATGTCGTGGAACATATATTGTACATCATTCATATTTCTAGAGTGCTTTCCTTCGGGACTGTTGTTGAGCAAAGCTATCAAATCATCGTAGTTAATTGTTTTGGTCAACTCCGATTCAATTGTAAGTACAGCTGAGCATTCCAGATAATCTTCTGTCATAGTGGATCGGAGATAAATTTTTACATGCCTTAGAACTAAAAAAGATCTCTCACCGGAACAATTTGTTCCAGGTATACATAAAAATATATTTAATAGGTAATGTTTCTTTGGGTGATTTTGAAAAATATTCTTAAAAATTTGGGGTTCTTTACATGAAGCCCATCGGACATTTCAAAATTTTCTCATAAATGGCTCCAAATTTCTTCTTTATACTTTTTAAACAATAGAGTAAAAAACACTTAAAAAGCAAAAGTTTGACATCTTTTCTGCCTATGCCTACTATTACAAAATTGAAGATGTGTATTTTTTTCATTTAAGTAAAAACTTTTCTCCATATGGAGTTAGTTGTTTCATACATGATAAGTCCATGGATTTCTGTAGTTAAGCCTCTATCCTTCACTGACACCCGTCTGAATCCCCCCTAACAGTCTCGGCACCATAATGCCACCTTCCCTAAAGGCGAGAGTTGCAAGGGCTGCTACAGAAAGAATTGTCCGTTTAATTTAAAATCACAGAATGTCATATTGTGTGTACTCATGGATTTATATGTGGTGACATGTTCCAATTCTCGCTCAAGCGAAGTGGCAGATTAACGAGCGCAGTATTCGACTCCTCAGGCACAACATTTAATACCAAAATGACGAGTAGTATACTTGGGTTTTTCAACGTGGCGGATGACATTAGATCGTTTTTACACCTCCTGGCTTATAAAATGAATCATTATAACAGTGATAAGCACATGTTTTAAGCCATGAGCCCCGTTGAGAAGGACGTTCGCGAATTAATTAAAAAGATTCATTTTATAAGGCGGGAGGTGTAAAAATGACCTAGTGTCATCCGCCACGTTACGAAAACCCAAATATAGATCTCAGCAATGTATCGATCGGCTAGAATCGCTCCCTGAGCGATGACCGAGAGCTGAAGTTCAGCTGCTGGACGATTTCTGGCTTTTCCGTGAGTGTCGCCGTTACTGAGCGGATGTCTTCACGAGAGGAGTTGAAGACATAACCTGTCTGCAGATCAGCGCACAATGGTCGCCACTGGATCATAAATGTAACTTCATTTTCTGTGCACGTCTTCTAGAATTCAGTGGGAAATACAATTATTCAAATTATCGTTTCCATGTTGTCGCGGCAGGAAGTAATAAGAGCCAAAATTTATTGCTTATTTATCCTTGAAAATAGATTTTATTACATGGGAGTTTTTTTGTTTGTTTTTTCTCCCTTTCAAAATTCAAAATTTATTGCTTATTTATCCTTGAAAATAGATTTTATTACATGGGAGTTTTTTTGTTTTTTTTTCTCCCTTTCAAAATTCAAAATTTAAGTAGTATATGACGTAGTGTAGGGATCACAGAATTTTGAAAATGTGCACACAATTCACTTTTCCCCATAGCACGTCATACGCAGTTTTTAACTGTTTTTTGACGTAAAATAAATAAATAAATAAATAGATCAATTTCCATCTATTATCGCTAAACATTTTCAAGGATCATCGAATGGGAATTTTTTTGTTTTTTGGAATTTTAATTTGAGTTTCAATTTTCATTCATATTCTGTGTAACGTTAATAAAGATTGTACTCTAAAAATCCATTTGGATAAATTGATAACTTGAGCTGCAAGCGTGCGCGTGTCTGAGCTGGCAGGTGGGTGAGAATTATCCACGCGTATCACTCCGGCGTGTGTATCGCAACAATTACACATGATGCATCAATATATTTATCTTTTTATGATCTATCCATTGCAAGTGAAAGAGATATAGTCCCTTTAAAAACCGAAGATTAAATTTCTCGAAACTAAACATATTTCGAACAGTATCTCTACGAAATATTACTTGCACCGTGATTCTGCGTTCTTGAGCGAAAAATTCGTTTTCAAATCACTTTCACATTTTGAAAGAATCCGTACTTTAAGAGCTCGTACTTTATGGGACACCCGTACATTAAGAAAGCAGAGAGATAATTTTTTGACATTTATTGCTGCTTTTTGTTGTTCATTGATGATTATTCTCTCCCTTCTTATCGTAATGTGTAATGTAAATGTTAAGTACACAACGTAATATTAAATAAAATCATTTTATTCTTGTTTTAAATAAACTGCATTTTTTCAATTTTAAGTTATTAAAATTTAAAGCAACTAAGATAATTCAAGAATGATACAATTATAACACATTGTTATTAAACTTTTATGCTCAAACTTAATTTATACATATATTTCAAAATATTACGTAGAAATTAATACAGCATTGAATTTAGAGTTTTGTTATAAAATTTTATGTTTCAAATAATGGAAAACATAAATTCAAATCTTTGTCTAAAATATTGGAACTAAATGAATTCACTGATAGTTTATCAGTGAACTAACATTTGTAAAATACTATTATGTCCTTTTCTTCTTTTGAAGTATTGCTTGTAGTTTATCTTTATTGATTGTAACCGTATGTATTACTTTGTTTAGTTGCTCACTTAAATCATCTAACTGAATGTTAAATTTGTTCATTTCTTTTTCATGGATGAGTTTTCTTGTTTCTTGTTTTCTCTCAAGAGATTTTGGTCTTGCTGACTTACTATTATTTATAACTGTTTTCTTTCTCTCAGGTTTATTTACTATTTCATTATTTATAACACAACTTTCTTGATCGTGGGATACTGAATTGCGGAACATATCTTTTAATTGGGATATACCATTCGTTCTCTTTTTAAGTAATTCGTTTCTTGCATGGTTGTTTGAAAATGAAGAATTAATACCAGTTTTACATTTGTTAAATTGCTCTTGTATGTCTATTACTGTTTGATTCTCAACGATTGATGCAAGTTCTGTAGAATCATTTTCTTTATCATAAGATTGTTTGGATTCAATGTTTGTACGCATTGATCCATCTTCTCTAGTAGTAGAATTCAGGTGGCAATAATGTGGAGATGTGGAAATTTCACCATCGTTTGAAAATTCTGAATTAATATCATCAGGGTCATCTGCCCCTCCTCGCAGTCTTTGTTTTTCCCAATGTTGTGGACCACGTTTCTTTTTGAAATGGAAATTGTATTCATCTCGTACATAGTCCATGAATGTATAGGTATGCACCTCTATTGTTCTCTCTTTGGCTTCTTTTGATACTGAATAATATTCCATTATTACTGCAGTGCCCAAATTCTTTAGGAATATAACTGCTACAAGAGCAAAGATGACGTAGACAATTGGGCCAAATATTGCATCACTTGAACTTACAAGCTCGTAATCAATTCCAGCATTGCGTCCAACAGACATTGAAACAAGAGTTGCCAGACTTGATACTGGTGACAAAAACTCACGAACATAACTTCCCAGTGTTAGAAAGACAACACATGCAAATCCAACAAGGAAAACACCCATAACAAAGAGAACACCACAAACAGATAATGCTGCGTAAACGAATGTTTGTTCAAATATATAGAAAAACTCTAAATATCTCAAAATTCTCCAAATTCGCAGAATTGCCGCAACACTCAGAAACGCTATAATATAAGTTAAAAGGAGATCTATTACACATGCTCCAACGAAGTTAATATGTTTATTATCTTTGGTAATAGCTAGAGCTTGAAGCAAAGAATAAACATACTGATGTCGTGCGAAAAATACTATTATACTGATCAACGCCACTGTAGTTACAACGGCGTCTGCAATATTCCAAACATCTTGAAAATGATTCTTGAATGATAATCTCTGGATAGAAGAAACTTGGAGATAGATGAAAATGGAGGTAAGTATAATATAAAATACAAACGCCACGTACAAATTAACGTCGTCAATGTCTAATCTGCTAAACAATTTTGAAGTCCGAATCTGGAAAACAGATCATTATATTAGATTAACTAGACATGGAAAAAAATATTTTGATAACAAAAAGTTATCCTAAAGTTTATGAATCATAATCACACTGTTATACTGTGCTTTGATTTTACGAGTATTAATCTTTGTTATTAGCCATGTAACTAGCAGGAAGGCAGAAGGTTAAAACCCTTTCAGAAATTTAAAATTATCCCTACCTCTAAGAATTTTTATTATTATTTAAGAGAGAGAGAGAGAGAGAGAGAGAGAGAGAGAGAGAGAGAGAGAGAGAGAGAGAGAGAGAGAGAGAGAGAGAGAGAGAGAGACAGACATACAGACAGACAGACAGACAGACAGAGACAATTTTTTTAATAAAACAGTTTATGCGTAATTTCTTCTTAAAGTGAATGAAATTTATAAAAAGAAAAGTTCTCAAAAATGGCTACAAATGTGTTTTTTTTTTCACGGATAGAGCAAAGGACCCTCATAAAACGGCGCAGGAATAATTTTCGTTGCCCCCTTTGAGTTTCCGAAAATTTTGAAAGTTAGAAATGACGCGAGAAAGCAAATGCTGTTGCACCACTTGTTGGCTACGTTGGATAGATCAACATGAAAGTGAAAATGATGTGGAGAAGGCTAGTGAGTAAGCTATTGTGATAGGTAATTTTTGATAAACGAATGGGAAGATTAATTAAAAAGAAAGTCAGAAATTCAATATTGAGAGAGTCGAGAAGACCGATAAGCAAAATCGTCAGAAATCGCAAAAGAATGTAACGAAGTAAATTCAACAGATAGTAGTCAAGGTGACATCATGTTAAATAGGAATGTGAAAAACTGATGGTTGGATTTGACTCCACTGGGAACCCAATTCTTGGGTCCAGGCAATCCCAAGTTGGACATTACTCCTCTACCATGGGAGCAGAGAGGGGATAGAGAGCTCGGTGTTATCTATTGGTGCCCAAAAGACCTAGAGTTTTGTTTACCTTTCTTTATTTAGCAAAAGTGATTTAAATATTTGTTCGAATTATGTAATTATTTAAACAATATTATTTAACACAAATAATGTTATTGTTTATTATTTATCATGTATGTTTATTATTTACCAAAAATCAACGACCCACCCCCCATGATCGGCTGGATCCGCCCCTATCTATTCAGAGGTGTCCTCTCCTGCCGGTCGTATTTTTACTACATTCATTCCTCATTCATTTAGTTTTTCAAAATTCTTTTTTACAATAACAAGTGTTCTTCGTAATAAATCAATATGTTTGGTTTATTTCACTAAATGAAAGTTGTTTGTTGAACCTGATGTGTCTTTACAATAATTTATTTCCAGCTTTTCACTAATCACCAATATTGTAATTGATAACACGTGTCGCGACCAGGGAAACTTAATCACTCGCCTCCGCACTTTCCGAAGTTTGCTTTTGCTCGGGAGTGCGCACAAGCGTGCAAGAACTGTTGGCGCCGAGAAAAGTAGATAAACGGGTTACGTTGTATGGATGAATGGGATGGAATTCGCAACGTAGAATAAGTAGTAGTGAATTGTGGATGTCGCTGTCCTATGCTCGCGGGTGAGTTATAGAACGATTTTCCTAAGGATGAGCCAAAGTGACAGTTCGCGAAAACAAGTGAACATCACATGTCTTTCAGAGAAGTATCCCTCCGCCGCGACAGCTGTTCAGCCACACCCCTTCGTAAAGTGCTAATGGCTCCTGTGAAAACATCCCTAAGCAGAAGTCTAAGAGTTTCGCAGAGGTATATGCACGTACGCGAGTCTGGGAAATATTTAAATTTAATTTCGTATGTGGAAAATCTCTTAACATGCTCTCACAATCAGTAAAAGAAAACTGCCACGAATGTAAATAGAAAGCTCTTAATTGCAACTCGCCACGCAACACAAAGTCCGGAACCACGTGCATCGGCACGCATCTCGCGTTCGAGAATCGGTTTTAAAATAAACATAATATATATCACACAAAAAGTAAATGCAATGTAATATATCAAGAAAAAGAGAATTTTTACAGAAGAGCAAATAAACACTGCACTTCCTAATTTCAATTATTTTTCATGGCGCACTATATTTTTGTCGGACAAGGACATCACAAAAGGAAGCGTCGAAGCCATTTACAAGTTAGCCAACTGTAAACGAAAGAATGCGGGAAGGGAGTGTAATGGGCTCAAGGGCACGACGCCCACAGAACCTTCAGTTATGTTGCTAGCACTAGCTGTCACTTTGGCTCATCCTTAGGAAAATCGCTCTATAAATGTGTATTAATTAGAAGTACACGCTCTGATTGATACAGAGAGCTTAGTCAATGCTCTAACAGATAAAATAAACTAGTGATGCAAAGAACAAGTACTTTCTCGCATTGTTTGGAACGGTTACTTATTATTAGAACACTACTTGAACCCATAAAAGTTTTCCAACCCTTTTGTAGGCAAGAGCACAAAACATGTTTGCCCACCCTTGGAATTCGAACTCACGACGTTAGGTTTAAACACTGCACCAACCGGCGGAATTGCCATCACAATCTTCCCTAAGCTTTAAAGTCCAACATTTGCTATTTTACACAATTTAGAGGTTTTAATAAAAATAGGAGGAATTCGAAAACTTTTTGCACACTTGAATCTAGTGCTGCTACAACAGCATACTTTACTCGTATTCTCTGTAAATTTGCAATTTTCGAACATTTTTTTGATTCTTTTAAGCATCAATTCTTCTATGCGTGGAAAAAAAATGGGAGCGGTTTTTGAGAAAATGCTTTTTATGAATTGCATAATTTCAAGCACAAATTACACGAAAACTACTTGTTTTTTGAAAACACTGTTGATATGTCTTTTTAAAGAGCTGATTTTTTAAACAGATTTTGTTTAAGGCGAAAATCTTGAAATTTGAAGTTTTCACATGTTTTATTTTTTCAATTTTCGAAAATACTGCATGTTCACCGGAAATCACACTAGCTTCTCTTTTTTTCCGTCTTTTGAAAAGATACTAAGAGAAAGTTTAAAGAAAAAATGGAAAAGATTAAAGAAAAATTAAAAAAAGTCATTTTCGCGTATTTTTTGCTTAAAATTAATGCAATTAAAAATACATTTTCTTAAAACCGCTCCAACTATTTAAACGCATGGCACAGTTCTCATTTTCGTTTACTCTGAATTTTCGAAATTGCAAATTGCAAATTTACAAATAATGAGAAAGAAGCATGTGAGTTGTTTGTAGTGTTCGCCTTAGTGGGCACTTCAATAAACCGCCGGCCGGTGTCAGGTCCATATAGTAGGCCGAATCGCCGCCAGTGTGCGGCAGGCACTAGCTTCTTCGCCACTCACGAGCAACCTGGCGGCGGAGAAGAGAATCCTCACGCAGCAGGGGCAAGCAGCAGCCACCACTCCCGCAGGCAGGGGTGGCAATTTTGTTTTTAATGAAATGTGTGCTTGAAAAAACGATCTTCGAGATAGGTTATGTTCAATTTTTCAAAAACATGAGAATTTTATGTCAAACATGAGAATTTTATGTAGGCAATTTTTATTTTCTTTAACCATTTTTTTTCTTAAAAACCGCACGATAATTTTTGATTAAATTGGAACCTTAGATAGCACAAAGGCCTCGTTAGAGAATGGTGCAGGTATTTTGTTTGTTAAAATGCCTGATTTTGCGAAAAAAATGGGTTCTTCCTACAACTACAATTTTAAGGTAATTTTTTTCTTAACGAAATGTGTTCATAAAAACATCTTCAAATAAGGTCATGTTGAATTATTTGAAAATGTAAGTGTTTTTTTGTGTAATTTGGCGACAAAGTAATCGCCCGCTCCGAATTTACTGCGCTTCGTGAACGTAAATCCAGAGAGTTGGATGCTTCGTAAGTTAGAATTTATATATTATTTCATATTTCTTTGTTCTTTTCCAACATTCGACCTCTTGTTATACATTTACACATTAATCTTTTAGAAATTATTTAAAATCTATTTGAAATATATGAAATAAAATTTGCCAGTCTTCAGGGAATAATTGCAACAATGACTCGGGGTTGAAATGGTCAGGGGTTGAAATGCAACAATGACTCGGAAGCTAATTTTTGTAAATTGCGTCCTATGATGTAATGTTACGTCGTATGCCACCACATTATTTTCCTGTATGAAAAGCAGTCGTAAAGATCAAATTTGTGTTGATATATGCTTGAGCATATTTCATTTTTGCGCCAAATGTTGTACGATTTCTAATGGACAGTGTTGAGCAATACTTAAATACTTGTATTTTAAATACATTTTGTATTTAAAAAACTGGATTTGTTGAGATTTTTGGGCATGTATTTTAAAGATGTATTAAAATAAAGAAGGTGTATTTAAAAAAAGTACTTAAAACACTTCAAATACAGATGAAGATAGTTTAGAACGAGGATAGTTTCATTTTGATTCCGCTCGTGAATTCACCTCATTGAAACAAAAATAAAAGCTCCTTTCATCTCTTGAATTTGTATTCTCTTCATTTTTAAATGGTAAATATACATTATTAAAAACGCTGGACAATTACCGACAATAAGAAAGCATTTATTAGTTATTACACTAGTTTATGTTCATCCACGCCCGTTCAGTGTGTTTTCCTTTGTAGGTTATATATAATCACAAACTAAGGGTTTATTGTCTGATGATTTCTTTGAAAAATTAGTCGTTTTAAAAGGAAATTCCATTTCTTTGTGTTAGACATATTTTTCATAACCTTTTATATTTGAAAATATTTAGACATATTGTTACAATACATTACAATAGTTATTATTCAGAAATGTGTATCACTGTCAATTACTAATTTAATGTAATTGACAATTACAATATATTGTTGCAATAAAGATATAGAATACAAAATTAAATATTTACAGTATTTGGAGTTTTGAAGTATTTTAAATACGTATGTATTTAGCACATCAAGTCCTAATGTATTTTGTTTATGTATTTAAATACTTATATAATTTTTTTGCGAAGTATTTATATACTAAATTTAAAGTGTTTTGCCCTACCCTGATAATGGGTTTTACAAAAACTAACTGAGATGTGTTAATTCCGAGAAAAATGATGGTATAAATAGTATTACATAACTATTACTTATGGCGAGAAAGGACGTGCTGTTTTCGCACAACTAGTTTTGAAAATTGTGGTATTTCACGTATTTTTGTAAATTTTGAATTGCAGATTAGAATTTCCCGCAATTTATTTGCTAGAATCTTTCCGGAGTTATCAGGTTATTGAATTATTTAACGATAGGAACGCCGCTACATGGCTGTTTGAAATTTTCAGAATAACTTTTTATTGTTGGTTGGTGTTTCTAGGTGAATTGATAGAAGTTTCGGGTTGTCGAATTTGTGATCATGTATTTGCTTTGAATGAAATAAATTTTCGAGCCTAAAGCGCTTCTATTCATAATAAGTTCTACAAGTGACGGTATGAGAGATACGTTAGTATGGACGGAAATTGCGGTATTATAATTTGTCGTAGCCGTTACTGATATAAGAAAGTACGTGCTGTTGTAGCTATGGTGGAAATAACATTTCCATTAATATTCTTTAAGTCATATTTCTGATCTACCATTAGGAGACTGAAAAAATGACTGATGGATGGCAATAGTTGGCAGCCGAAAAACAGAAAGCTACCTCAGATTTGTAAGGTTTTGGTTGAAATCAATTTCATGTTTACTACCTTCTGTTTTCACTGTTTTTTTTCAGTTGTGAGTATTAAATTAAAATAAAAGACTTACATCATATGTGGTGGAATATAATCCAGTCGCAGACTTTTCAATGAATATAGTCACCACGTTGAATAATTTTACATTGACATTGTAAATTGTAAAATCGATGGCAATAAATCTGGTTTTTGTATCAATCCATTTATTTTCTATAACATAGTCGACCATGAATTTGGAATTATTTCTTGTTCGCCCTAAATCTGCAACGTATCCTCCACCTGGATAGCTGGCATATTTACCTAAACAAAATTGTTACTTTAGGGAAACATGATGTACATTATAGTATACAAACATACATACATACAGGCGAGTCATGCCACGAGGACAAAATATACACGTACACACGCTGATTTATATATGATCTCGGGCTTCAAACTACGCGTGAGTTTAACTTCCGAAAACAGCATTTAATGTTCATAAAACTCGCGAGCAACTCGAACGCGAGTTAACTCCAAGATAAACGGCATTAAACGTGTAATGGAAGGTGGTGAAACCGGCCCATGTTATGGCCACAGCAAAGCGGATTTCTCTGAAATATCTACAATCTACTACTCGCGCAACTTTTCTTGAACGATTGATTGAAGAAATGCGGGCGGAGTGGGGGTATTAGTTACAAAGTCGGCCACTAGAGTATGTACAGTAATGGCAACCTCTGGAAAATCAAAGTCAAACCTGCCACGTGTGCGGTCAGTTCATCGCTCTGGGTGGGCAACAGCAGGGACACTAGATAGGGGTTTTAGGTGTCTCCCTTGAAGGTCCTGGACCTGCCCCAGACATTTCTTTAGATCATGGTAATAAAGCTGAACAGACGTTCTCGACTATGAAAGCAACTAGCCCTGACTTGCTTGTGTTTCGCGCCAACAGAGTTTTAATGCTTGGAATGTTGTCATCAGTGCGAGCTTTTGCCTTCAACTGCTTATTGCTCAAGGGAGGGGGAATCAAGGTCATTGTTCAAGAAAAGTTGCGCGTGTAGTACATTACTTATTTCAACATACCAATAATGGTATAACTTCCAGTTTCGCGGGCAGTTTTGTATATCCAAGGTTGTCTTGCCCTGTCAGAATAGACAAGGCTCATATTTTCAATAGGCATCCATCCTACACCATAATTCGTAGTATCGGCTTTCCTGTTGGAGTACACAGGTTGACACGTCAAGTGCTCTACGACAGGCGAGTGGTCGGGGCACGTGTTATCTGTGAAAAAAGTTTTTTATGCAGTCGACAGGTGTATTTTTTTTTTTTTTAATTTTTCGTACGGGTTATTTTGCGGGGAGACTGCCCGTAGGCAGTGTTCCGCACCCGAGTTTCGACCCAGGCTTCCTTCGAAGCGTACCCCCGACGCGGGTCTGGGGACTTTTATTTAAGCAGGCGCACCCCGTGGGCAGTCCCATCTGCGCCTGGGATTTGACTCTCACTTTCTCCGCCAGATGTCGGGCTCAGTTAACTATATCCGAGATGTCTGGTTGGGAGAAAGTGGATCTCGTTAGGGCGGGATGTTGTTGGAGGGATTTAATTTTGCCGGGCATCCTGCCAGGGTTCTTTTACATGCCACAAGAGTGACATGGCTACTGTGGATTTTCCGCCCTTCGAAAATCCGGGTCCCTCGGCCGGGATCGAACCCGCGCACTGGGGGTTCAGAGGCCACCGAGGAGCCTAATCGACAGGTGTAAAAATGCAGAAGAAAACGGCGCCATTAATTTTCCATAAAAGTAGAAAACAAACTTTTGAGGCAGAAACAAACCGTGAAATATAGGAAATTTTAAATTTTTTTAAACCAATTTTTCTTCGAATCGGCACCGAATTGTTTGATTACGTTTTGACCTCGAATAGCGTGAAGGAAGCTTGTGAAAATGATGCAGGTCTCATGTTCGTTGAAACACCTAATTTATTCGAAAATTGCAAAAATTCAAAACTTTTTCATTCTTTTCATTCATTTCAAAATTCAAAACGTCTTCCTACAACTACAATTACGATAATTTTTTTCTTAATGAAATGTGTTCACCAAAAACAGATCTTCAAATAAGATGTTTTGTTTGTTTTCTACTTGATATTCAGATTTATTTTAATTTTATTTTCATATGTCATCAGTACTTTATGTATTTATTATCAAAATATTGCGAATATTTGTTAAGTGATAAAATCATTAATTAAGTGATCATAAAAATGTTTTTGTGTTGGGATTAGAGCGGGCATAAAGTATTCAAAACGCCTGCACGGGCATAAAGAAAAAGAAAGGCCCGCAAGGATATTGAGAATACCGTGACTAGTATTTTTCATATCCATAAAAATACATCAATGAACTAGTAAATCATAAAATTATTTTTCGCTGTCTCTCCAAGACATTCTCAGTTCTTTATTAAATGTTTAATTTTCCTCTAAATGAAGAACGATTCGTTACTATTAATATTCGTTACTATTTCCAACGCGAGAAAATATGTGCTGATGTAGCAGCACTAGGTTTCGTCTTAAATATGCTTGATCCTATACAAGGGAGGTAATTCCCTCTCCAGCACCAGCAATCTTGCAAAGTTTTGTGTCGATGGCTTCGACACCTAAATTTTAGTCGTGAATTCAGAGATAATAATATGAATATTAACAATATTCTTACCTGTTTTCACACGAAGTTGCCTGAGTCGCAAGATTCCGAGGACCTGACAGTTGTTATCTGCAGTCCAAGTAGTTCTTTCTGCTCGTTCATCGTCCAGAATATTTATTTCATTACTTGTCGGTACGATAGTATCGCGCAAATACGTTACTAATCTAAATAAATGATGAAAATTAATAAAATTACTTTGCTAGTTAAGTCTTGAGGTAATACGAAAACTAAACTTACGTATGATAATCATGAACATCCTTTAAAGGAATTCCGTAGTAACGGGCGTCAATAAACATGTTCTTCACATTCATAGTGCTTCTGTATTCATACGGACTGGTGTTAGCTTCAGCGAGCCAGAGAATTGAAATTGCGTAAAGAACATGTATAAAAATGTCCAAGACCACATGATGCATATGAATTCGATCCAATTCTTGTTTGCGAATTTCCTGAATCAGGGGAAAAAACATTAAAATTTAGTTTGATTCCATAAGAATGTTGGGAAGATGTACTTTGGTACATAGAGATTTCTAATGTGAATGAATCTCATGTGAAATTTATTCCAACAAAACGATTTTGGCTGCTTCACAAGGGCTAGTCCAACCCCTGTGAAGTGTCTTAAACCCTACCCCTATCCTTATTCCTTCCCAATTCTGGTCGCTGGGTAGTGACGCAGGAGCGCGTAGCAGGAGGCGTGTACGCGGAGATGCTACCTGGCAGTCCTCTTGACAACTGACTGCGACGTGACGTGACATGACTGAGTTAAAGAAGGATTCCTCCCCACCGCAAAGCGCGCAACGCTCCTTAAGGGGATTGGAGACGCGTTGCGTCAAATTGTAGACGCAACAAATTAAAAAAATATATAACACGTATAAAAGAAGTCGCTCAGGATACAGCTAAGTTTTGAGAGTAACTTTGTTCACTGGATATCCGGAGTTCAGATGGTGATAGATTCACTCTCGTCTCTGTCTCCAACATAAAGACGTTTTAATAAGCCCAATAAAATTAAGCCACTTTATAAAAAAGGGAACAAAAATTAAATTCAAAATTACAGGCCAATTTCTCTTTTGTCAGTTTTCTCAAAAATATTAGAGAGGCTTTTCTATACGCGAATGGAAACTTTTCTCAGGAAAAACGAAGCGTTTTCACACTCACAACACGGTTTCAGGAAATCAAAATCTACGGAAACTGCCATTTTTTTCTTTCCTTAAAGATGTTGCTTCATCAATGGATCAAAATGAAGAACCCATTGGGATATTTTTAGATCTTTCGAAAGCTTTTGACGTTATTAACCATAACATCTTGCTCTCAAAATGACCTTCTTATGGAATTCGTGGTATTGCCCTAGATTGGATAACCTCGTACCTTAAAAATCGATCTCAAAGAGTAGAAATACCGTACTGGCACGAAAGGACATTATTTACTTATCTCTCCAATTCTTTGCCAATTGAACATGGGGTCCCACAGGGTTCGATCTTAGGTCCTATCCTCTTTCTGTTGTACGTAAACGATATGCCCTCATCTATTAAAAATGGAAGAACAGTTCTGTTTGCCGATGACACGAATGTTCTTTGCAAAAAAGAAACAATAAATAGTACAATTTCAGAAGTTTCAAGTTGGTTTTGTAATAACAAATTAATAGTTAACGAAGGAAAAACGGTCTCAATGCAATTTTGCGTTTCAAATCGGCAATCGTATGCTCCATTGAAAATTAACAATATGCAATTAGCTGATGTTAAGGTAACAAAATTTCTAGGTCTCTCAATTCAATCAAACCTCAAATGGAATGTACATATAACAGAATTAAACACTAAATTAAGCTCATTATGTTATGCATTCAGAATTCTTTCTAATTCTGTCAGCCTTCATGCAGCTCGTTGCGTGTATTTTGCAAATGTACATTCCCGCCTGAGATATGGCATAATATTCTGGGGAAGCTCATCCTTTAGTTCCCAGACATTTAGATTGCAAAAGAAAATTATCCGAATAATGAAAAAATCCCATCCACGTGATCCGTGCAAGCCTCTTTTCATTGAGCTTGGAATCTTACCATTGCCTTGCCTATTTATTTATGAGTCTGTAGTATTTGTCAAAACTGACTTACTTAACGGTGGGAACTTATTTTCATGTAATACTGATATTTATAGTTACAATACTCGACGTAGAAATCATGTTCATCAAGTGTCAGTATCAACAGCTCACTACAAGAAATCCACATACAATACATGTACGCTACTTTACAATGCATTGCCAGATGAAATTAAACAATTAAAATTGGTACACAAATTTAAATTAAAAGTAAAATCTTTTCTGCTGCAAAACTGTTTCTATACAATTAGAGACTATACTGATCGCCAAAAAGAAACATAATGTTTACTTTAACAAAAACAAGATATAGTATAATGAATTAGTTTACATTTGCATTGTATAATTTTAAAAAAAGACTCAATATGCCTGTAACAAATAATGTACTTCCGGGTCAATGACCCCCATCTCGATCAGGTTTTTGTCCAGTTTCCCTGATCCATTGAGCAAATGCTGAGATGGCCCCTTGATTTGCTTCTGGACGTAAATGTAGCTTCACTATGCGCACGTTTTGTTGAACTTTCCTTTGCTTGTAGTGGTAGTAGAGCTTAGGGTGAGGTTCTATTTTGTTAACAATACAGAAAAATCAAGTCTGTTCGTTTCTTTACCGTTAAAAATAAGTTTTCTATAATTTGGCAACGAAAATATCTAGTTTTTGAAATGTTAATCTCTCGCTTTTTAAAATTTGTTATTATTATTATTATTATTATTATTATTATTATTAATCTTTCAACTATTAATAGTTAAATTGTTGGGAAGGGATTCTGAAACTCAAGAAAGCGTGCGCAGATGATTTCTCCCCCATACGTCACATACAGTTTTTGACTGTTTTTGACTAAATAAATAAACATCAATTTGTGAAAAGGCGTGGTCAAGTAGCTCTAAATTCCATCCAGGCAATACTGAATTGAAAAAGATAATGCGAAAATAATTAATACGAAAGAAGGCAAAACAATGAATATGTATATAAAATAATTTAATTCCTATGTCGTTCTTATACGTGGAATACATTGTGTAGCTATGCTGAAGGAATTAACAAAAATTTTGTCCAAAAGTGAAATCAATAGTATTTCGAAGACAAGATTATAGGAGCAGAAATTTCAATTGAAACATTTTAATTTTTGAAAATTGCAAAAGGTTTCTTTCGATCTTCTCAACCAACTACATTATTGAAGACAGTATTCTTTCCGTATCGAAACCTATTCAACAAAATTTGGTTCTTAAATAATGTCGGGTACAATTGATTTAAAATATGAGAAGTTTTCGCGTAATTTTAAGTGAAATAAAGGAAATTAAAAAATAGTGGTTCTAAAACAGCACGTATTTTCTCGTCCGTATTTTCACGCAAAATTACGCAAAAAGTACTCAAATTTTCGAAAAATTGTACATCGTTATTTCAAAATCTATCGTTAAGGAACAAATTTCATTAAGCGAAAAAATCTATATTTGTATTTTAGTTGTAGATGACTCCGAAAGAATTTTGAACTTTTGCCGTTTTCGAAAAATCAAGGTTTTCAACGAACATGAGATCTGCACCATTCTCTTAAACGTCCTTCACACTATCGAACAAAAAAACAAACAATGGGGCCATTTTTTTTAATGTTACAGGGGCTTCATGTAAAGTACCCCCCAAAATTAAAATATCGGTTTCAAATTCAAGGGACCGTGACATCCGCCAGATCGATTTGGTAATATAAATTTTGGAGAAAATCGACTTAAGGGTTTAGTAGCTAGCGTTGTTCACAGACGGACGGACAGACAGAACTTTTTGTCGTTATTAGATTTTTCGGTATCAAGGACCCAAGAAACATGAATTCTGGCTACATCATGTGCTAAAGGACGTTTTCTAAATTTAGCAACTGGATTTATTCACTATTTCGTTACTAAGGGGCCTTCTAATAAGAATTTATCTGCCAAAAATTCGCCGTTTTCTGCGCAGCATTACATAATTTTCTCTCTACTCCGTAGGCTGAAAGTAAAATGTGAACAAAATTTTCTCAAAAACAACTCCCACCTTTTTTCTTTAAAATTTTATCTCAGGGGTACATTTCTTTTAATTTCATAACGTAAGTGTTATTTTCATTGAAGCTTCTCAGATTTTGAAAGTTGTTAAAGTTGAATATAAAAAATTATATTTACACACGAAATATTGAAACCAGAGATTCGTTTGTTATTCAAAACTATTCTTCAACATTATATCTTATAATCATTTCATGTACTCTTTTATACGATTGTACTAATTTTCGCGTAATTTCGATTTGGCATAAAGAAAAACTCTTCGAACATTGCAACCGTACTATAGGGCTCATCCAGAAAGGAAGATTTTCTTTGTCATCAACAAAAAGAAAACGAATTCATGGAAACACTTTGTTGCAATTGTATTATTTTCAAGAAAAGATGTACTGTACTTTAGAGTGCACTATTGTCTCAAATAATCACAACCACCGCCTCAAATTAAACTTTTCTTATACCGGGGGATCAACATTTGCATCGCAGTGTCGTAGATGCCTGTTGCTGGAGATGTTTACAGTTGTTTGACAGTCACTTGCAACTCTGTGTCACTGTGATAAACGTAATGCTGACCGATTTCTTGAGGTCTAAGAAAATATGGAAATCGCTGGGGGTGAATGGAGCGAGATCGTGATTGTAGGGTGGATGGTCTAGCACCTCCCAGAGGAACTGCTACAGAAGATATCTAACATAACATACAATCATACATTTACCGTTATACGAATTGGACCAAGAAATGGAAAATTAAAATCAACCCGTCAAAATCACAGTCCAAAATATTCACACTCAGACGTTCTCCCTTTCCTACACCCTGACAAATAAATAACACCGATGTCCCCATCTCGATCAGGTTTTTCGTCCAGTTTCCCTGATCCATTGAGCAAATGCTGAGATGGCCCCTTGTTTTGCTTCTGGACATAAATGTAACTTCATTATCTGAGCACGTCTTCTAGAATTCATTGGGAAACATAGTTATTTAAATTATCGTTTCCATGTTGTTGCGGCAGGAAGTATTATTCCTTGACGAAGGACATCATGGATAAGAGCCCAAAATTTATTGCTTATTTATCCTTGAAAATAGATTTTATTACATGAGAGCTTTTTTTATTTTTAATTTTCAAAATTCATGTAGTATATGACTCAGTGTAGGAATCACAGAATTTTGAAAATGTGCACAGAATTCACTTCTCCCCATAGCACGTCATACGCAGTTTTAACTGTTTTTTGACGTAAAATAAATAAATGTATCCTGGCTTTCTCATTCTTCGCCAGCCAAATACCTAGGTGTCTTAGTGGACAAACGGTTAACTTGGAATTCAATCAATAGCTCATAAAACACGAGCAAACGTTTTAAAACTCTACCAGTTTATCAATAGAAACTCCACCCTTAGTATAGAAACTGGGCTGTTCATCTATAAAATGATAATAAGACCAACATGACATATGCTTGCCCAATGTGGCGCAACACAGCACCAACCAACCTATCCATTTTGCAGAAAGTTCAAAAGAAATATCTAAGACAAACCTTGAAAGCCCCCTGGTTCATTTCAAACTCACAAATACACCGAAAGCTTCAAATACCTCTCCTCTCAGAATTCATCCCACAAACCTCTCAAAAATATTTCTCTCTCCTCCCAGCATGCCCCAACACTCCAATATTCAATCTTGGTCAAAACGCTCATCATCCTTCACGCATTAGATCCAGATTCCCCAAAGGCCGCTTTCGTCCTCTCTAATTCATAAAAATCATTCGCCACAATTTCCCACAAAACACATCCCTCCACTTCGAAACAATAAATGCAAACTTCCCTAAGTCAAGTAAGTCATGGTGGAAATAACAAGGTGTAGCGGTGCGCATGCCGCCGACTGTGGACCAATCATGTTATAACCCACCAACCGTGCGCCAAATTCAAATTATCTACGCAGGCGCGGACATTTTAAAATTATTTAAAATAACGATATTTGTTATTGTGTGCATGGTGGAAATAACTCGTACTAATAATATATGTACTCGTTTAATTTAGTGAAGACCTTCAATATTAATTCATTGGGGATATTCATGAAATGCTCGCAGTTTAAATATTTCAGGTCTTGTATACAAAAAGTGTGAACAAATACAATGACCTGACCTAACCTACAATATTTGGCCACGTTATTATAATCACTTTTCAATTTCATTTCTTTTAAACTTATGTTTTCCACTATTTGGGGAGATGTGTTCCACACGTGGGTCACTCTTTATTTATGGGCGTTTTGAGACAATTTGTCCCTGAATAAATACTGAAGAAATAATCTGAAGGTACAAAAATAATCTTGCTTCTTGCAATGTGCAACATTGTGTCACATTTACTTTTAAAAGAGTTGTATCTTCCAGCAAATCTAATTTGCCGTTTTTATGTAGTCAAGGAAAATATAATGGTGTATTTCCTTTTTTTAAAGATTTGTCATGAGAGGAATCAATGGGCGGCATTGAGTTCGGTCTTTCATATCAGAGATAACTAGAATAATAACAATAATTAATACCAAAATTATAAGACAATCAGCAGAAATATTAACTTATTTTGGTTAAAGAAATGTGCTACGATTTCCTAAATGCCAAGTACAGAAGATGAAAGACAGCTATTTTTTGTTCGTGATTTTTGAGTTATTATAGGCTACTATATGTGGCCAGGTATAGCATAGACTCAATTTCACTTTTATTTGTATTTTTATAATTCCTATACATAGTTTCAGATTTGCTTTGATGATTGGTGAGAACGCAAAAAGATATGAATGACAATATTGAATTTTAGTGGATAGGACTACTCTACGAAAATCTGTCATACTTCATAGATTGGAAACAAGCAAGTTATTTAATAATATTAAATATAATTCTATGTTGATGCTATTTATAACTTTATAAAATGTTTGAAATGTTTCAAGTATCTGTCAAGAACATAGAGGAGAAAAAACATATTGTAATAAGGCTTTACAGCTGTTTCTAACCATTTCATCATGGTGGAAATAACCACCATGCAACGTAATATATAATTCATGAACATATAGTATTTGAAATAAAATATATAATTTTAATTACAATAAAAATTAGGAATCACCTAACAATGACTCAAAGACGGTATTCTATTGCTGATATTCATGAATTTATTTGTTCACACATTTTCTGAAATATTTCAACTGTTTAGAGAGAATTTATACAAATGTAATAATTAAATTAAAAATTTAACCCATTGGATATATTTGAATGCTCAAGTAGACAAAATTTCCCCACTTTTTTAACTCTAAGTGGTAAGACCAAAAAGGAAAGCAGACCTTAAAGGATTAATAGGAATGGATCAAATACAAATATTTATAACCATTCAAAAAAAATTTATTTTAAAATTTACCATGTTACATTTACAAAATACAAATCACATATATGTCAATGGCTGCTCAGAATGTATACAAAGAAACATCAAATATAAAAGAATCAAAAGTGGCTAAAAATTTAATACATCAAATCGGATAAAATATAGAAAATATATTGTTTTGAACTTTTACGTAAAGTACGTTATGAATGCAAATGAAAGTTAACCTTAATGGATCAAGAAGAATATAACAATTTACAAAAAACATTTTTATTAACATACAAAAAATGTATTTACAAGGAAAAACAAGTTACATCGAGACATTTCACATCAATTATATAAAAAAATTCTATACTAGCTAGTTACTTATAACATTCAATTGTTGGTTTGTTATAATTCATAACAAATAAATATGCTCAAAACTGTACATTTAGCTGCACTCTTTAGGTATTGAGAATTAGAGAATTTATGCATTGCATTTTCGTAGTAGGAAAGGAATAAAGCAACATGTGAAGAAAGTAACAATTTTTACTATAGGAAAAAAATATAAAAACACAAAGCATACCAAGCAACTGTTACCTCACTCCAAATTTTAATACCATGCACTAGAAGAGGGTTAAGATTAATATTAAAGTTCATTCTTCAACATCTCATTTAATTTTCTATTATCCTATTTAATCAGTTCTTTGTTGTCAAATGAGTTTGGGACCCATGAAGACAAGAAGGGACGATCATCTCTTAATAAACTTTTAATTGACATTCTCCACCTTTGCAACATCTTTTGTTACAAGCACTTCATTTAAATTATTGCACAACTGAAGAAAAACAAAAGAACAATCACAAAAAATAGCTGATGATCAGCTTGTTGAATCCTCTTCTGGAGTACTTCTTTGTTTGACCCCTCCCCATCAACCTGTCCGGCAAGGGAAACCCTGCTGGTAGCTACGCTACCGCCGGCATAGCTCTCAGGATCACAGGGGTACTCAAGCCCCACCACCAGCATCAAGGTCATGTACTCCCTAGGTGGAGAACGAGCAAAAGAAAACGAGACTTGTGGAAACAAATCAAGTAGAGATAGTATGAATCTCCTCCATAATAAAATAATGGAGTTAGAAAAGGCAAATGAATTGTTACAAAAAACAATTCACGAAAAGGATAAAATTATTGCTGATCTGGAGAAAAATAAATCGGCGAATGATACACTCCGGAAAGTTTTTACTCCTGGACAAATAAGGAAACTACAGTCTGAAAAGTCACGGGTGAATTGGAATTCCGAAGATCTTACATCGGCAATAGCATTGCGGTCTGTAACGCCCAGAGGTTACAGATTTCTCAGAGAGGTTAAAGGATTTCCTTTACCCTCTGAGACAACAATACGAACATGGTGTTCACAGTTCAATGTTTTCCCTGGAATACTGAAAGATGCGATGAGAATTATGGAAGAGAAAGGATCTCAATTAACAGTAATTGAGAAAGTTACAGTGTTGTCGTTTGATGAAATTTACATTTCTAACAAGGTGGAAATAGACAGAAAAGAACAAAGAGTATATGGGCCACACAAGACTTGCCAATTTATTATGGCAAGGAGCATATTTGGCAGTTGGAAACAACCTGTTTTTTATGATTTTGATGTGCCTATGAAGAAAAACATTTTATTAACGGTCATACAAATGTTATATGATATTGGATACATTGTAGTGGCTGTAACATGTGACATGGGACCCTCTAACATTGCTGTTTGGAACGAGTTGAATGTGGGAATAAACTGT